>ONZH01024498.1:0-82917 GCA_900303285.1 Rhinella marina | reverse complement strand
GTACTCCTGTCCGCTTGGATCATAAGAAATCGTTTATAGCTTACTCTGTTCGTACCGTCCGTCCAACATATGGAGGGTAGAATTCCAACGGGTGGAAACGTCACATATCAACCTATTTTGGGGGACGCCATTCTGGAGCTGCAGCTTAAGGAGGGTGTGCTTGGCGCTGTAGGAATGGCTGAAGTGCATGCAAAGTTTCCTGGCCATTTTTAGAATGTTTTGCAGTTGGGCATAAGACTTGAGGAACCGTTTGACAACCAGATTAAATATGTGCGCCATGCAGGGCGCATGGCTCAGCCCTCCTTGGCACAGCGCGGACACCATGTTCTTTCCATTATCTGTCACCATGGTTACGATTTTTAGTTGTTGCGGAGAAAGCCCCCAATCGATTTCTTCTTTCATGACGCGGAGCAGTTTCTCCCCTGTGTGACTTCGTTTGCACAGGCAAACCAGGCGTAGAACTGCATGACACCGCCGTGCCCTGCACATGTGGTAGGCTGAATTAGCACTATGACTTGGCCCTGCAGTGGAGGCTGAGGTGGTGGAGAAGGAGCCGGACATTAGTGCAGGATCAGCAGTTTGACAATGAGGAGAAAGTTGGGTCACCTGTTCAAGTTGCTCGTGTGGCTGGGCAGGAAGCACATTGACCCAGTGGGCTGTAAAGGACATGTACTGGCCTTGACCGTAGTTACAACTCCACACTTCAGCGCTGCCATGCACTTTGGCAGACACCGACAGGCTCAGGGACTGGGCTACCTTCTCTTCTACATATTTGTGCAGGGCTGGAACTGACTTTTTGGCAAAGAAATGACGGCTTGGGACTCTCCACCTCGGCTCCACACAAGCCATAAGTTCTCTAAACGGTGTAGAGTCCACCAGTTGAAAAGGGAGGGACTGCAGCACGAACAACTTGGACAGGAGCACGGTCAGCTTTTGCTCTGTAGGATGGCTGGAGGCGTACTGCTGTCTCTTTGCAATCGCCTCCGTGAACGACTGCTGCAGTAATGAGTGGAAACGAATAAATAGAGGAGGAGCAGGAGCATCTGGAGCAGTAGATAATGACAGACAGCTCCCTTCGGCAGAGGTGCTGGAGCCTTGACTGCCTGAAATGGGATGCGTGCCACTGGGTGATGCTGCTGTTGCTGCTGCCGACTGGACCGCCACATCTGAGCCATGGTTCTCCTAGGCCACTTTGTGGTGACGCTGCATATGTTGGCGCAGGGCCGTGGTGCCAACATTAGCACCCTGGCCACGCTTCAATTTCTGACCACAGATTCTACATATAGCCATGTTCACATCCTCAGGCGTCTTAACAAAAAACTTCCACACCGTCGAGTAGGCAATTTTACCACCAACACTCCGCACTGACTGAGTGGTACCTTCGCTGCCTGGCTGAGCCCCTGCGCCGCTCTTTTCAAGGCCGGAAAGCACCTGTGAAGAGTACGGTCTACCCTGTGCCCGTTTGGCTCCCGACCTCGCACTGCTGCCACTCCGCTGACTAACGGCCACACTACCGACTTGCTGCCTGCACCGCTGCCTAACACGCAAGCTGTCAGTCTCGTCTGCAGATGATGATAATGAAGCCCTTGCTTCACCCGGCTTCCAAGTGCGATCGGCTACATCATCATCAAATACAGTTTGAACGTCGCTAATGTCCTCCTCAACTGTCTCGGTGTACAAAGCCTGACCGCTCTCAACATCACCTAACACTACACTCTCCTCATCAGTACTTGACCGCCTACTGGAAGGAGCGGATTTCTGCCCCACCTCTTGGCTTCCCAGTAGCTGCTGACTGC
Source organism: Rhinella marina (assembly GCA_900303285.1). Taxonomy (NCBI): domain Eukaryota; kingdom Metazoa; phylum Chordata; class Amphibia; order Anura; family Bufonidae; genus Rhinella; species Rhinella marina. Next base: position 81,121 of record ONZH01024498.1, on the reverse strand, counting down.
CCTCAAGTAGTTCATCCTCGCTGTATAGTGGCGCAGAGCCCATAGCATATAGTACTTCTCTGGCTGAGGGAACCGAAAAGGACAGAGGCAGGTTGAGGACAGGTGAGGGCACTGGAGCTGCTCCTGGCCCATGCCAACTAAGGGTTGTGTCTGACGAACCCACCGACTCATGGCTGGGGGTTTCAGATGTCATCTGGGAGGAAGTGGATGACCGAGTCAACCATTCAAGAACATCTGGGTTGGTAGTCAACACGCGACCACTAGATGACACCGGTAGCTGTGGCCTCGCCGAGTGACCCCTAATGCCACATCCCCTTCCTCTGCTGAGAACTGTGCCTGTTTCTAAAAAATTTGTGCCACTGCCCCTCCTTTGTGAAGGGCCTGTCACCCCTCTGTCTGACATCCTGTTTTTTTAAAAAAAATGTAAAATAAAATAAAATGAACAATACCCCCAAAAATTATACTTTGCTCACTGCCTTGCACAATGGCTTAACTATTTCCTTCAGAAATATCGTCACCTATGCAGTGTGTTAACAATGGGTTACTGAACTGCAGTACAATAGGTTACTGCACAGCACTGTACACTTTGTTTATATAGCGACTAACGCTGCGACTATCGATGTAAAAGGAATATGCCCAGAACCACGTCTTTACTCTTTTTTGGGCAATTCAACTTCACTGACTACGTTAGCACAATATAATGCTTTTCTGTTTGGATGGCGAATAACGCCGTAAATAGTTTTTTAAAATGAACAACCCCACAAACACGGATTCACAGTTTTTTTGGCAATTCAACTTCACTGACTACGTTAGCACAGTATCATGCTTTTCTGTTTGGATGGCGAATAACGCCGCAAATAGTTATTTAAAATGAACAAACCCAAAAAAAACTGATTCACTGTTTTTTTAAGTCAACTTCACTGACTACGTTAGCACAATATCACGCTTTTCTTTTTGGATGGCGAATAACGCAGCAAATAGTTATTTAACATGAACAACCCCACAAACACGGATTCACTATTTTGTATGGCAAGTCAACTTCCTTACTACGTTAGCACAATATCATGTTCTTCTGTTTGGATGGCGAATAACGCCGCAAATAGTTATTTAAAACGAACAACCCCACAAACACGGATTCACAGTTTTTTTGGGAAGTCAACCTCACTGACTACGTAAGCATAATATCACGCTTTTCTGTTTGGATGGCGAATAACGCTGCAAATAGTTATTTAAAATGAACAAACCCACAAACACGGATTCACTGTTTTTTTGGCAATTCAACTTCACTGACTAAATTAGCACAATATCACACTTTTCTGCTTGGATGGCGAATACCGCAACAAATAGTTATTTAAAATGAACAAACTCACAAACATGGATTCACTTTTTTTGGCAATTTAACTTCACTGACTATGTTAGCACAATATCACGCTTTTTTGTTTGGATGGTGAATAACATCGCAAATAGTTATTTAAAATTAACAACCCCACAAACACGGTTTCACAGTTTTTTTGGCAATTCAACCTCACTGACTAATTTAGCACAATATCACGCTTTTCTGTTTGGATGGCGAATAATGCCGCAAATAGTTATTTAAAATAAACAACTCCACAAACATAGATTCACAGTTTTTTGGCAAGTCAACTTCACTGACTACAATAGCACTATATCACGCTTTTCTGTTTGGATGGCGAATAATGCCACAAATAGTTATTTTAAATAAACAAACCCACAAACACAGATTCACTGTTTTTTTTGGGAAGTCAACTTCACTGACTAATAGTTATTTAAAATTAACAACAAATAGTTATTTAAAATTAACAACCCCACAAACATGGATTCACAGTTTTTTTGGCAATTCAACCTCACTGACTAAGTTAGCACTATATCACGCTTTTCTGTTTGGATGGCGAATAACGCCGCAAATAGTTATTTAAAATGATCAAACCCACAAACACGGATTCACTGTGTTTTGGCAATTCAACTTCACTGACTACTTTAGCACAATATCACACTTTTCTGTTTGGATGGCGAATAACGTAGCAAATAGTTATTTAAAATGAACAAACCCACAAACATGGATTCCCTCTTTGTTGGCAATTCAACTACACTAAGTACGTTAGCACAATATCACGCTTTTTTGTTTGGATGGCAAATAATGCAGCAAATAGTTATTTAAAATAAACAACCCCACAAACATGCATTCACTGTTTTTTGGCAAGTCAACTTCACTGACTACGTTAGGACAATATCTTTTTGGATGGCGAATAACGCAGCAAACAGTTATTTTAAATGAACAAACCCACAAACACAGATTTACTGTTTTTTTGGCAAGTCAACTTCACTGACTACGTTACCACTATATCACGCTTTTCTGTTTGGATGGTGAATAATGCCGCAAATAGTTATTTAAAATGAACAAACCAACAAACATGGATTCACTATTTTTTGGCAATTCAACTTCACTGACTACGTTAGCACAATATCACACTTTTTTGTTTGAATGGTGAATAACGCCGCAAATAGTTATGTAAAATGAACAACCCCACAAACACAGATTCACTGTTTTTTTTGGCAATTCAACTTCACTGACTAAGTTAGCACTATATCACGCTTTTCTGTTTGGATGGCAAATAACGCCGCAAATAATTATTTAAAATGAACAAACTCACAAACACGGATTCACTGTTTTTTTGTCAAGTCAACTTCACTGACTACGTTAGCACTATATCACGCCTTTCTGTTTGGATGGCGAATAACGCCGCAAATAGTTATTTAAAACTAACAAACCCACAAACACGGATTCACTGTTTTTTGGCAAGTCAACTTCGCTGACTACGTTAGCACAATATCACGCTTTTCTGTTTGGATGACGAATAACGCAGCAAATAGTTATTTTAAATGAACAAACCCAGAAACACAGATTCACTGTTTTTTTGGCAAGTCAACTTCACTGACTACGTTAGCACTATATCACGCTTTTCTGTTTGGATGGCAAATAACGCCGCAAATAATTATTTAAAATGAACAAACTCACAAACACGGATTCACTGTTTTTTTGTCAAGTCAACTTCACTGACTACGTTAGCACTATATCACGCTTTTTTGTTTGGATGGCGAATAACGCCGCAAATAGTTATTTAAAATGAACAAACCCACAAACACGGATTCACAGTTTTTTTGGCAAGTCAACTTCACTGACTACGTTAGCACTATATCACCCCTTTCAGTTTGGATGGCGAATAATGCCGCAAATAGTTATTTAAAACTAACAAACCCACAAACACGGATTCACTGTTTTTTGGCAAGTCAACTTCGCTGACTACGTTAGCACAATATCACGCTTTTCTGTTTGGATGACGAATAACGCAGCAAATAGTTATTTTAAATGAACAAACCCAGAAACACAGATTCACTGTTTTTTTGGCAAGTCAACTTCACTGACTACGTTAGCACTATATCACGCTTTTCTGTTTGGATGGCAAATAACGCCGCAAATAATTATTTAAAATGAACAAACTCACAAACACGGATTCACTGTTTTTTTGTCAAGTCAACTTCACTGACTACGTTAGCACTATATCACGCTTTTTTGTTTGGATGGCGAATAACGCCGCAAATAGTTATTTAAAATGAACAAACCCACAAACACGGATTCACAGTTTTTTTGGCAAGTCAACTTCACTGACTACGTTAGCACTATATCACCCCTTTCAGTTTGGATGGCGAATAACGCCGCAAATAGTTATTTAAAACTAACAAACCCACAAACACGGATTCACTGTTTTTTGGCAAGTCAACTTCACTGACCACGTTAGCACAATATCACGCTTTTTTTGTTTGGATGGCGAATAACGCCGCAAATAGTTATTTAAAAGAACAACCCCACAAACATAGATTCACAGTTTTTTGGCAATTTAACTACACTGAAGAATTTAGCACTATATGGCGCTTGTCTATTTGTATGGCAAATAACGCCACAACTATTTCTTTCACATTTACAAGCTGCTAATCACGGATTATTTATGTTTTCCCAAAACACAACCCAAAAGATTTTTTTTTTAAGTTTTTTTGTATAATTTTTTTATTTTTTTTATTTTATTATTATTGTTTTTTAATGTACCCCAAACAAGGCTCTGACCCTCTTACTGCACTGCAAAAAGCGGCACTAGTGGTGCTTCTTTGAATAAAGCACCCCAAAACAGCCTTTAGAACAGAGTGCAATGCTGTATAACAGGCTAACCCCTATGCCCACTCACTGCTGCTCAGTGTACTAGAATAGCGATTTCACTGCCTGATAATCCCCTATGGATTCTGTCTAGAAATCGCCCCTCTCTTATCCCTGCAATTCAGATTATCTATCCCTGATCTCCTCATTTCTTTTCTTTAGTTTTTCTTTCCCTTGGCCTATCTCTCCTGACGTCTATCTCTGGTCTAAAATAAATAGCAAATAGCGGATTCCAGCGCTGCAGAGCTATTTCTAGGGCTGTGACATCACAGGACCTGGCAGGTTGCTAATTGGCTACATGTCTGCATGTGATTACATTGTGGGTGTTTCTTCTTTTCTTCTTTGCTTGCGCCAATTTTAGGGGGAAAAAAAAAGATTCGTTACTACGAATCGCCATGAAATTTGCTTTCGTTGCGAATCGAATTTTCCATGAAATTTGTAACGAATTCCTCTTCGTCATCTTTGATTCGCTCATCTCTAGCAATTACATGTACGTGGACAAGCACAGTCTGGACTGCTTTGCTAACAAAATGGAGAGGACTCCTGTGCGCATGCACAGCAGTGCTAACAGTGAATTATAGTGCAACTTTAAATGCTGACAGCTGAGGAATAGGGGGCAGGGGGAGAATGAAAAACTATGATCTGGACTTCTTATCTGTAGTACTAGTAATGCAATACGGCAGATAAAAATTCATGATTCTGGTGACAGATTCCCTCTAATGGGGTTATCAATTTAAAATATTTATAGAACAGTATGGGCTAAAAAAGGAAGCAATACTCACATCACTGATTGTCTGCTCCTGCTATAACAATGCTTCCACTGGTCCCCATTTCCCGGTCCCAGATTGGAACACATCAATTGCCTATATCAAATGTCTGCCAATCACTGGTTGTCAGGTCTCTACTGCAGGCAGTTATTAGCTGAGCAGCCATTTCCTGCCATTTCCTGCATGTCAGACAAGGAAGTGAAGAGTAGTGGAGACCTGGTTAGAATCAGAACAACAGAGGCATGAGACTGGTGAATGGAGTAATGCTTATTTTCTAACCTATTCTCCCTCATATATAAAAAATGTAAGGGCTATGTAAACCTTTGGGGTCAATTGTTTTATTATTATTGCTTTGCACTTATTTTGAGCTAAAAATATTTTTTTCAATTGGACTCTTTATTAAAAATATGGAATCCTTTTTTTGTGCACATAGCTGAGATGCTGTGAGCCGCCTGTGGATTTTCCATCAGACCAGGAGCTGATGAGCACCTTATCTCTGCTCTCTAACTTTATAAACACTCATTAAAGCTCACTCCTTATCTTACTAATAAGAATGTGGCTTAAATAAGTGTTAATGACCTCTCAGTAGTTTAGACATAAGGGTTATTAGATAACCTTCACAAAGTTCCAGTCACACAGTTAGAAAAACAGTTAACCCTTTGTGCCAGAATGCTTCAATATATTTTAATAAAGGCCAACTGAAAATATGATTTTTAGCCAAAAATGAGTAAAATGCAATCATAAAGAAAAAATATCTCGAGTGTGTAAATACCCTTTAAATCCCTCTGGAATACCTTTTAATGGTCTTACTAGAAATTGCCTTCTATGTATATAAATACAGGGAAAATGAAAAGACACTTTAACACAGCAACTAGCACATAACATTTCAGCATTTCTTTTTTATTCTATCAATTATATAAAAAACAACATTTTTGGCAGCAGCATACTCATTATTGATAAGCATGACAGACCACTATCTAGAGCTTGTAAACTAATACAGCTTTTTTGTGTGCTGCCAAAATGGTTGAGTGTTCCACTACTCAGAGATTGTTGCGACTTTAATTATCCATTTGCTATAGGTTTAGAATGTTTTCCCCACTGTAGATGATAGAATACGTGCATTGCATTCATAATAAATTGGTGTCTGTCATGGTAAAAGGTTAAGGCATACTAAAAGCAAAACTGATACGTTGAGACATATTTACTAAAATGCTAATCCAAAGATATACAGCAGCAAGCTGTAGAAAAAAGGACCGCTATGTTCCGGCGCTGCTTGATGGAAAACTAAACTACTGTAGGCAATGGTGTACTTGTTAGTCTTTATTCACAAGGTGTCAACGCGTTTCGAGGGTAAGAGTTCCCTATTCGTCAGGACAATACAAATGCATCAGTGAAGACAACTTATTTTTAAAAAGTGTGTTTTGGTGAGCAGGCCACAGGGGGTGTGGGTTAGGGGCGTTCTCACAATGAGTGACATGTAGGATGAATCACTGTCCGATCTTATGTGGGAGCGTAACAAGCAGGAGTTTGCTATGTTTGGAGCGTGTTGTAAGCGCAATATTGAAAGCGCTGAGTGCCGTATCCTCATAGGATATGATGCGGCTGTTATCTGGGAGTGTAACAGAAAGAGGTGTATTGATATAATATTGTGAGTGTCATGTAGGAAGCGCTAGAGGCCGGGTCTTTGTAGGATATGATGCAGCTGCTAAATATTCATAGCGCACTATGTTTATTCTTCCCTATGTTTATTCTTGGGTGTAATATGGTGATATTGTGATTTTTGGCGTCTATATATCTCATGTGGGGGGTTCTGTATGTGTGCGCACGTCACATCGGAGAGCCTCTGAGGTGAAGAGATAAGTGAGAGGAATTTGTTAAGGATGAACTGTGGACACTCACTTCGGGTAAGGAGCCTCCTGATGTCATCATTTTTGTAGAAAATATCGAAGGTGCCTTGATTTGATGCCGTGGGATGCGCGGGGTGTGTGAGCATCAGTCATGAGGGGATTGTGCTACTGAACATAGTGTAGCGCTCTTATGCGATGTTATCAGGATGCTTTTTTTGATGGGGAGCTTGATGGACCGATGGCTCCATATCTGGTGGCTCCATATCCCTATTTTTACTACATTAATACGTTTGTCTTTTGGACAGAAAAGGGGAATACTTGGGGGTAGATTCGCCCTATGAGTGTTTTTGTATGTAGATCTGTCGTATTAGGGGTAGATTTTGACAGAGGGAAAGTCCTTGTTGTCAACTGATATACCTTTTCTGGTGGTCATACAGTGTGGCTTGTGACTTTTTGCGAAAACTCAGTGTTTTGACTGGTAGGGAGGACTTGTATTGAGTGTTCCTGCTATGAGATATGGTGTGTGGTGTATAGATGGATCAATGCATGAGTGGATGAATGGGTAAATGCAGATATATAAGTACATGAACGATACATGAATAAATAGAGGCAGATACAATAATAGATAAATGCAGATAATAATGCAGATAAATAAATCAATAAATGCAGATAAAAGAGTAAATATATGAGTATATATACACACATACATGTGAACATACACATATACATGTATATACATATATACATACATACACACACACACATGCACATATATACACGTGAGGTGGCGTTTTTATATTCTGTATCTTTCTGTATTCTTGTTTAGATGTTTTTTCATTATTTCGTTATTTTATTAATCTTTTTCACATTTATATGATTAGTTCCTGTATTTCATTAAGGCCTTGTGGGATTAGTGTGTTTAATTGATATATCCAGTAGGTTTTTCTTTTTTGTAGTAGGTCGAATCTATTGTAGGGGTTATAGGGAATGTGGTTGATAGGGGTAATTTTTATTTGATGTTTCTCCTTGTCTGGGGTGTTGGCATAGTGTCTGGAGATGCTGTGTTGAGGATATAGTTTCTGGATGTTATGTCTTTGTTTGTTGAGTCTACAGTGTAGGGGTTGAGTAGTCCGGCCTACGTACTGGAGTTTGCAGGAACATTCGATTAGATATATTACATAGGATGATTTGCAGGTTAGATGGTGTTTAATGGGGAATGTGGTCCCATTGGAATTGGATGAGAAAGATTGTTGGTTATGTGTTTGGCAGCAAAGCCTTTACACTGCTGGGCTCCGGTCCGGTCCCCACTGCCACCAATGTTTATTATACTGGGGGGGTTGGGGGGCACTGCACCACCAATGTTTTAATAGGGGGGGGCAGGGCACACAGTAAAGAGTACCATGGCAAGCCGGAGGCATCCGGTTGCCATGGTAACTGATCAGAGCCCAGCGATCACACTGCTGGGCTCCGATCCCCACTGCCAGTAATGTTTCTTGTACTGGGGGGAAGTTGGGGGTGAGGGCGCACTGCGCCACCAATGTTTTAATACTGCGGGAGGAGGGTGCACTGCTCCACCAAGGTTTTAAAATTGAGGAGGGGGGGTATTAAAACACCAGCGCAGCCCTGATTTCCTCAAGGAGATCGGAGCTGCGCTAAACTCTGCCATTGATACTGTAGTTCCATGCTCCATCTGGCGGTGGTTACATGTAATTACACTTTCATTTCTTGTATTGCGCTTCTGGATTCACAATTCGTTAGCAACGCAATACGAATCCAGTGAGCGCAAACTCTACTACATCTATACTTAAGGTGAGCATACTTTATTCTCACATCTATCAAATTGACCCACTGGCACCACTCATGTGGCACTGCCTCATCCTTTTATCTTACTTACTAAAATGCTACACCTTTAATAGGAGGCACAACTTGTTGCATCTTGTGCTGTCTATGTGTCACAAACTGAAATCTACACCAGCTATATGTATAGTTTATAAATAAATGTAAATGGGTTGTACCCCCCACACTAAGCTTTGACAAAATTCCAAAACAGTGGCAAAAGTGGCAAAGAATTATGGAAAGTTACAATTTTTTGCACAAAATGCCACCTGTGCAAAACTTTATGACTTTTGTATGCCAGAAATCTGGCATAAAACATTTGCAAGTGTGCCCCACTGTGTTATGTCTAATGTAGGCTTGAGGAGTTGTTACACAGGGATTCTATATTTGGTTTTCTTTGAATTCTCATGCTATAATCCAACCTCTTAGACCTTGAATTAAGTATATCACAATGTATCATTTATATTCAAATAGTTTTTTTTTAATGAAAATTAATTTGCTTAGAAAAATATCTGCATGTCCATCATTTAGCAACATTCAGAAGCATTTAAAAAAAAAAGTTACATAACTTTGTAACTACCAAACATTACTTATCAATCTTAATTATAGTCTGCATTTTCCTAAATTAAAGTGTGCCTGCACCTTCCGGTTTTGAGATCTGGCAGAGGATCTCAAAACTGTGGCAAAGCACTTCCGGTTTGTCCTCGTTCATTGGCAATTGGGACAAAACAGAACAAACCAGATCAGGATGCATTCTGTTCCAGTTTGATCAGTTTTTTAACTGGACACAAAACGTTGCACCGAAACAAACAAGACCCAGATAAAAATCAATGTAAGTCCACAAAAGTCAGCGGTAATTTAAAAAAACGGATCCGACAACCATTGACTTACAATGATTTTAATGCCGGATATGATTTGTTCAGTTTCTATTTAATATAACTGGATCCGGATGAAACGGTTGCATCCAGATGTATTAACTGAAATGGAAGCATCTTATTCAGGTTTTGAGATCCTGTGTCGGATTCCAAAACCTGAATAAAAAAACGCTGATATGAAAGTAGACTTACATTGGAGACAAATTATGTAACATTCTCACAAGAATAATATTATGGTCATAAAGATAATATTATGATACACATAAAGGAACTGAACGACGATAGTGAATGGATGACAGCAAAAACAAATAAAGGAGATGTCACTAAGGTAATGAAGCAGGCGGATGATGATGATGATGACAGGTAATGAAGCAGGAAAGTGGCACCGTAACAGCAGCTGCAAGAGGCAGCAGCAGTGGAATACATTTACTAGGCCACCTAGTGGCACCATAACAGCAGCTGCAAGAGGCAGCAGCAGTCGAACAAATTTACTAGGCCAACGAGTTGCACCGTAACAGCATCTGCAAGAGGCAGCAGTCGAACACATTTCAAGGCCACAGAGTGGCACCATAACAGCAGCTGCAAGAGGCAGCAGCAGTCGAATACATTTCCTAGGCCACCGAGTGGCAGCGTAACAGCAGCTGCAAGAGGCAGCAGCAGTCGAATACATTTACTAGGCCAACGAGTGGCACCGTAACAGCAGCTGCAAGAGGCAGCAGCAGTCGAATACATTCACTAGTCCACCGATTGGCACCGTAAAAGCAGCTGCAAGAGGCAGCAGCACTCGAATACATTTACTAGGCCAACGAATGGCACCGTAACAGCAGCTGCAAGAGGCAGCAGCAGTTGAAAAAATTTACTAAGCCAACGAGTCGCATTGTAACAGCAGCTGCAAAAGGCAGCAGCAGTCGGACAAATTTACTAGGCCACCGAGTGGCAGCGTAACAGCAGCTGCAAGAGGCAGCAGCAGTCGAATACATTTACTGGGCCACCAAGTGGCACCGTAACAGCAGCTGCAAGAGGCAGCAGCAGTTGAATACATTTACTAGGCCACCGAGTGGCACCGTAACAGCAGCTGCAAGAGGCAGCAGCAGTTGAATACATTTACTAGGCCAACGAGTGGCACCTTAGCAGCAGCTGCAAGAGGCAGCAGCAGTCGAATACATTTACTAGGCCAACGAATGGCACCGTAACAGCAGCTGCAATAGGCAGCAGCAGTCGAATACATTTACTAGGTCAATGAGTGGCACCGTAACAGCAGCTGCAAGAGGCAGCAGCAGTCGGACATATTTACCAAGCCAACGAGTGGCACTGTAACAGCAGCTGAAAGAGGTAGCAGCAGTTGGACAAATTTACTAGGCCAACGAGTGGCACCGTAACAGAAGCTGCAAGAGACAGCAGCAGTCAAATACATTTACTAGGCCACCGAGTGGCACAGTAACATCATCTGCAAGAGGCAGCAGTCGAATACATTTCAAGGCCAGAGTGGAAGAGGCAGCAGGAGTCAAACTAATTTTAATGAGACAGACTGGCACAGTGACATACCCTGGGAGAGGCAGCAGCAGTCATAAAAATTTAAATGCAACATACTGTAGAGTGGCACAATGACATAATTTGGAGGTAGCGGCAGCTAGGACACAGCGTGTGGAGGCGGCGGCAGCAGCATGAGTAGGCCACAGAGTGGCACAATGACATAATTTGGAGGTAGCGGCAGCTAGGACACAGCGTGTGGAGGCGGCAGCAGCAGCATGAGTAGGCCACAGAGTGGCACAATTACATAATTTGGGAGGAAAAGGCAGCTAGGAGACAGCGTGTGGAGGCGGCAGCAGCAGCATCAGGCCACAGAGTGGCATGGTATCATAGCCTGGAGGTGACAGTAGTAGCAGCATGAGAAGACCTGATTGTTGAGGTGGCAGCAGCATCAGAAGGCTTCATATTGGGTCAGTGACAGAGTGGAGAGGTGGGTGGCAATACCAGTCACTGGTAAAGATGCTGGGTGGTAGAAGGAGCAGCTGGCAGATGTGTGGCATCAGGCAGGTGGCAGCATCATAAGAATGGCTGAGGAAGGTAGCCTGAAGAATACAGTCTCATTTGTCAAGGTTTGGGTGACACATCATGGCTGATCTAATCTGATGCATCAGGCATCGGTGGGTGGAAATCCTGGCTGATCCACGCCTGATTCATCTCTGCTCCTACCCCCCCCCCCCCCCCAGCAGCCATGGCAGTAGTACGTGAGCGCTGAGGGACCTCCCGGTCAGACCTGCGAGAGGATGGACGATGATGCAGATAGGCAGAAGCCAACTGACTACATAGGATGTCTCTATAGTACTTCAGTTTGTCCTCCCTCTCAGCAGGTGAAAAAACGGCCCCCATTTTACACCGGTAGCGAGGGTCCAAGAGGATGGAGAGCCAGAAGTCATCCCTCTGCCGGATGGTGACTATTCATCTGTCACTACGTAAGCAAGTGAGCATGCATCGGGCCATTTGCGCAAGTGACTCGGAGGGACTCCCGGCCTCCAACTCCACTGTATACTGCCATGGTGTCTCTGGGTCATCTGCCTCATCTTCCTCACCTCCCTCTACCTCCTCTGGCTGCTCCTGCTCCTCCTCTTCTGTCACCTGGTTAAAAAAAACACTAAATGCTTGTGCTCCAATGTCCTCCTCCTCCTCCAGTTAAGCCGCCACCGGACTCATGTGGCCGTGAGATGCAGTCTCCACGTCTCCAGTCCTCTGACCAGAAAGATTATGCAGCATGTGTTACAGGACATGAAGCAGTGGAATGACTTTGTTCATACCGTAGTCCTGGCGACTGTCAAATAACCTGGCCTCCTTAAAGGGCCCAAGCAAGCGGCAGGTGTCAAGCATTAGCTGCCACTCAGGGGCGTAGCTATAGCCTCATGGGCCCAGGTACAAGAGTTCAGCTTGGGGACCCTTCCCTCAGTGCTTTATGTGTCTTCCTATGTGGCACAAGGGTCTTTGGGCCCCCTCAGGCTCCTGGGCCCGGTAGCAACTGCTACCTCTGCACCCCCTATAGCTACGCCCCTGCTGCCATTGGCTGACATCAAAATTACACATGGGAGTACTCCTGTCTGCTTGGATCATTAAGAAATCGTTTATTGCCTTTCTCTGTTCGTACAGTTGGTCCAACATATGGAGGGTAGAATTTCAACGGGTTGAAACGTCACATATCAGCCTATGTTGGGGGAAGCTATTCTACCACTGCAGCTCGAGGAGGGTGTGCCTGGCGCTGTAGGAATGGCTGAAGCGTATGTTTTCTGGCCATTTTTAGAATGTTTTGCAGTTGGGTATAAGACTTGAGGAACCGTTTGAAAACCAGATTAAATACGTGCGCCATGCAGGGCGCATGGTTCAGCCCTCCTTGGCGAAGCGCGAACACCATGTTCTTTCCATTATCTGTCACCATGGTTCCGATTTTTAGTTGTTGTGGAGATAGCCAGCAATCGATTTCTTCTTTCATGATGGGGAGCAGTTCCTCCCCTGTGTGACTTTGTTCGCACAGGCAAACCAGGTGTAGAACTGCGTGACACCGCCGTGCCCTGCACATGTGGTAGGCTGGAGGAGCACTATGACTTGGCCCTGCAGTGGAGGCTCAGGTGGTGGAAAAGGAGCCGGACATTAGCACAGGATCAGCAGTTTGACAATGAGGAGGAGAAAGTGGCATCAACTGTTCAAGTTGCTCATGTGGCTGGGCAGGAAGCACATTGACCCAGTGGGCTGTAAAGGACATGCACTGGCCTTGACCATAGTTACAACTCCACACGTCGGCGCTGCCATGCACTTTGGCAGACACTGACAGGCTCAAGGACGGGGCCACCTTCTCTTCTACATATTTATGCAGGGCTGGGACTGACTTTTTGGCAAAAAAATGACGGCTTGGGACTCTCCACCTCGGCTTGGCAAAAGCCATCAGTTCTCTGAACAGTGCAGAGTCCACCAGTTGAAAAAGGAGGGACTGCAGCACGAGCAACTTGGACAGGAGCACGGTCAGCTTCTGCGTTGTAGGATGGCGGGACACATACTGCTGTTTCTTTGCAATTGCCTCAGTGAATGACTGCTGCTGTAATGAGTTGCGAGGAATAAGAGGAGAAGGAGCATGAGCATCTGGAGCGGTAGATAATGACAGACAGCTCCCTTCGGCAGAGGTGCTGGAGCCTTGACTGCCTGAAATGGGATGCGTGCCACTGGGTGATGCTGCTGTTGCTGCTGCCGACTGGACCGCCACATCTGAGACACGGTTCTCCCAGGCCACTTTGTAGTGACGCTGCATATGTTGGCGCAGGGCCGTGGTGCCAACATTAGCACCCTGGCCACGCTTCACTTTCTGACCACAGATTCTACATATAGCCATGTTCACATCCTCAGGCGTCTTAACAAAAAACCTCCACACCGCCAAGTAGGCGATTTTACCACCAACACTCTGCACTGACTGAGTGGTACCTCCGCTGCCTGGCTGAGCCCCTGCACTGCTCTTTTCAAGGCCGGAAAGCACCTGCAAAGAGTGCGGTCTACCCCGTGCCCGTTTGGCTCCCGACCTCGCACTGCTGCCACTCCGCTGACTAACGGCCACACTACCGACTTGCTGCCTGCACTGCTGCCTGATGTGCAAGCTGTCAGTCTCGTCTTCAGATGATGATAATGATGATGAAGCCGTTGCTTCACCCGGCTCCCAAGTGCGATCGGCTACATCATCAACTACAGTTTGCACGTCGCTAATGTCCTCCTCAACTGTCTCGGTGTACAAAGCCTGACCGCTCTCAACATCACCTCCCACTACACTCTCCTCATCAGTACTTGACCGCCTACTGGAAGGAGCGGATTTCTTCCCCACCTCTTGGCTTCCAAGTAGCTGCTGACTGTCCTCAAGTAGTTCGTCCTCGCTGTATAGTGGCGCAGAGCCTATAGCATATAGTACTTCTCTGGTTGAGGGAAGCGAAAAGGACAGAGGCAGGTTGAGGACAGGTGAAGCAGGTGAGCTGCTCCAGGCCCATGCCAACTAAGGGTTGTGTCTGACGAACCCACCAACTCTTGGCTGGGGGTTTCAGATGTCATCTGGGAGGAAGTGGATGACCGAGTCAACCATTTAAGAACATCTGGGTTGGTGGTCAACACACGACCACTAGATGACACCGGTAGCTGTGGCCTCGCCGAGTGACCCCTAATGCCACGTCCCCTTTCTCTGCTGAGACCTGTGCCTGTTCCCGAAACATTTGTGCCACTGCCCCTCCCCTGTGAAGGGCCTGTCACCCCTCTGTCTGACATCCTGTTTCATAAAAAAAATTAAAAATAAAATAAAATAAAATGAAGAATACCTCCAAAAATTATACTTTGCTCACTGCCTTGCACAACAGCTTAACTATTTCTTTCAGAAATATCACCTACACAGTGTGTTAACATAGGGTTGCTGAATTGCAGTACAATGGGTTACTGCACAGCACTATACACTTTGTTTATATACATACGATGTAAAAGGAACAAGCTCAGAACCACGTCTTAACTCTTTTTTTGGGCAATTCAACTTCACTGACTACGTTAGCACAATATCACACTTTTCTGTTTAGATGGCAAATGATGCCAAAAATACTAAATGAAAAAGAACAACCGTAAAAAAACCTATTAACTGTTTTTTGGCCAGTTCAACTTCGCCGAGGAAGTTTGATTTTTTTTCCCAAAACACAATCCAAAATATAACCTTTTTTGTTTTTTTTCTTTTTTTACAGCGACTGACGCTGCAAATATCGATTTAAAAGGAACGAGCTCAGAACCACGTCTTAACTCTTTTTTGGGCAATTCAACTTCACTGACTACATTAGCACAATAATGCAGCAAATAGTTATTTAAAAAGAACAACCCCACAAATACGGATTCACAGTTTGTTTGGCAATTCAACTTCACTGACTACGTTACCACAATATCACGCTTTTCTGTTTGGATGGCGAATAACGCTGCAAATAGTTATTTAAAACTAACAACCCCACAAACACAGATTCACATTTTTTGGGCAATTCAACTTCACTGACTACGTTAGCACAATATCACGCTTTTCTGTTTGGATGGCGAATAGCGCCGCAAATAGTTATTTAAAATGTACAACCCCACAAACCCGGATTCACAGTTTTTTTGCAATTAAACTTCATTGACTACGTTTGCACAATATCACGCTTTTCTGTTTGGATAGCGAATAACGCCGCAAATAGTTATTTAAAACGAAGAACCCCACAAACACGGATTTGCTGTTTTTTTGACAATTAAACTACACTGAAGAAGTTAGCACTATATGGTGCTTGTCTATTTGTATGGCGAATAACTCCGCAACTATTTCTTTCACATTTACAAGCTGCCAATCACGGATTATATATGTTTTTCCCTAAACACAATCCAAAAGATATATTTTTTTAATTTTGTTAATGTACCCCAAACAAGGCTCTGATCCTCTTACTGCACTGCAACAAGGGACACTAGTGGTGCTTCTTTGAATAAAGCACCCCAAAACAGCCTTCAGAACAGAGTGCAGTGCTGTATAACAGGCTAACCTCAATGCCCACTCACTGCTGCTCAGTGTACCAGAATAGCGATTTCACTGCCTGATAATCCCCTATGGATTCTGTCTAAAAAACGTCCCTCTCCTATCCCTTCAATTCAGATTATCTATCCCTGATCTCCTCATTTCTTTTCTTTAGCAACGTTTTTCTATCACTTGCCCTATCTCTCCTAACGTCTGTCTCTGGTTTAAAATCAATTGCAAATTGCGGATTCCAGCGCTGCAGAGCTATTTATTGGGCTGTGACATCACAGGACCTGGCTGGCTGCTAATTGGCTACATGTCTGCATGTGATCGCATTGTGGGTGTTTACTTCTTTGTCCCAGGAATCCTTCCCCCATGTCATGCCATGTGCTTGCGGCCATTTTAGGAAAAAAAAAGATTTGTTACTACGAATTGCCATAAAATTCGCTTTCGTTACAAATCGAATTTTCCATGAAATTCGTAACGAATTCCACTTCATCAGCTTCGATTCGCTTATCTCTAATTAATACTGTATATAGAGTGAAAATCACTAGATAGAATCCACTGAGGATTATGGAAGATTTTAGCACTGGAGCATGCAGAATTTAATTCAGCTCTGGGTTGTAACTCAGGGAGAATATAAGATAAATAAAACAAATACAATTTTTATGCAACTTTTTAGATTAATTTCAAAGAAACAGAAATAATTCTTACCTAAAATAGTTACACAGACATAGTTTACTTTTACCAAATTCAGTTCATTTTTACCTTACTCTTAATTTGTGTACTTCCAATTCTAATATATAAACTTAATTTGTGAAACATTATAAACAGTATACAAGGGTCGAAAATGTCATTATCAGAATTTTAAAAAGTAATCCATGGCTAATGCAGCAATATACTGAGGGAATTATAGATTTTCAGGTTGAGTAATCTTTTATTTCATTTAATTTTATTGCCTTTTCACAGAAAAACTTCACACTGAGGGAACTGCTTCGGGTCACCTGATTGAAACCACATTTCCAAATAGAATAAGGGGCAATGAAGCATTCCACAGCATGATGACATTGTTACATAGCTGGTAAGGTTAGAAAAAGACACAGGTTCATCAAGTCCTACAGTGTGAAGGCAAAACCACTATGAGGCAGCGGTCAGTTCCTTCCCAACTCCAAATCCTGACCTTTATTGAACTTGTCCACAACTTCCTCCAAAGTTGCAAAAGACAAGATAGGTGGATTTCTCAACAGACTGTGCCACATTTTTCATGTTTATGCCATGCTCTACTGCTCACCAAAGGGTTAAAAAGTGGGTGTGATAATGCCAGGAGGGGAGTGGCCTAAACATTTTTTATTAGAAATTTGGCCAATTTTGGTGCAAATCTACACCTGCTCTTGGCAGGCATACACTATATTTCATTTTTTTTTTAAACTTTAGAGCAGTCCAAGATACTTTTTAATACATTTCTCACGATTCATTCTAGCAATCTTTTTTTGTAGACTGACATATGAAATACCAGTCCTAATAGATGTGTCCTATAGTGTGGTTTTTGAGTCATGGTAAAATCTACATTACTGTGACTTGAAGTGCAAATCCTATGTTTTAAAATACTACTGAAAGGCAATGTTGCTGTAGCGCCCATGCTTTAGGTAGAGTCACTAGGTAGAGATATGTAACACGCTGGAAGGTGTATAAAGGATGCCCTTGTTCATTTCCTCCAATCAGACAGCCCCTTTAAGAGAAATGAGAATTTATAATTTTTAGTTTATCCTTAGGCATGATGGAAATTGTATTTATCAAATTCACCCATTTTGATTTTAATCTGCATTTAACATAAAGTAACATTTTACATTGAAATTGCTGTCCAGTCTGAGTGCAGCAAGAGCAGGACAAGCTGAGCAGATTGAAATATACTTAATGGTAAAATATTCAGAAGAACAATATTTTAAAGGGATTATCTCACTTCAGCAAATGGCATTAATCATGTAGACCAAATGAATAAAAGACACTTGTCAATGTATTGTGATTATCCATATTGCCTCCTTTGCTGGCTGGATTCATTTTTTTATCACATTATACACTGCTTGTTTCAATGGTTACAACCACCCTGCAATCCAGCAAAGGTGGCTGTGCTTGCATACTATAGGAAAAAGTGCTGGCCTCTCTGGTGGCTGGGACCGTGGGAGCATGCATAGGCTACAGCTTTTTCCTATAGTGTGCAAGCATGGCCACCGCTAGTGGCCAAGCAACCACTAGTGTTGAGTAAATCGAAGTATCCGAAGTGGACTTCGATACGAATTTCAGGAAAAATTTGATTATACACGAAGCCGAATTGTCTTCTGCTTCGAGGTAATGAATCGATTTTCCCTGAAATGGCGGTGAAAAAAAATAAGCATTGATTAAAGATACCGCAAGCCCTCATTTTAACCTCTGAAAGCCCTAATTTTTAATTTCAGATGTTGTGATCAGCATGAATGCGGCATCTGAGGGGTTAAATAACGAGGGGGCGGCACAATTGCCGTATACAAAGAAATGTACATCATGACTAACTCGTCATGAAACAGCCAAAACAGCCAAAATGAATTTCCCATGACTTTGCTCTAGTCGAATCCACTGGATATAAGCAGTGTATAGTGCTATAAAAAAATGAATCCAGCCAGCAAAGGAGGCATTATGGATAATTACAATAGATTAGTAAATGGCTTGTATTACATAGTAACATAGTTTATAAGGCTGAAAAAAGACATCTGTCCATCCAGTTTGGCCTGTTATCCTGCAAGTTGATCCAGAGGAAGGCAAAAAAACCCTGTGAGGTAGAAGTCAATTTTCCCCACTTTAGGGGAAAAAAATCCTTCCCGACTCCAATCAGGCAATCAGAATAACTCCCTGGATCCACAACCCATCTCTAGTAACTTTAATCTGTAATATTATTACACTCCAGAAATACATCCAGGCCCTTCTTGAACTCTTTTAGTGAACTTACCATCACCACCTCCTCAGGCAGAGAGCTCCATAATCTCACTGCTCTTACCGTAAAGAATCCTCTTCTATGTTTGTGTACAAACCTTCTTTCCTCCACACGCAGAGGATGTCCCCTCAGCACAGTCACAGTCCTAGGGATAAATAGATCATGGGAGAGATCTCTGTACTGACCTCTGATATATTTATACATAGTTATTAGATCTCCCCTCAGTCGTCTTTTTTTGCTAGAGTGAATAACTCTAATTTTGATAATCTTTCTGGGTACTGTAGTTCACCCATTCCAGTTATTACTTTAGTTGCCCTCCTCTGAACCCTCTACAGCTCTGCTATGTCTGCCTTGTTCACAGGAGCCCAGAACTGTACACAGTACTCCATGTGTGGTCTGACTGGTGATTTGTAAAGTGGCAGGACTATGTTCTCATCACGGCCATCTATGCCCTTTTTTATGCCACCCATTATCTTATTGGCCTTGGCAGCAGCTGCCTGACACTGGTTTCTGCAGCTTAGTTTGCTGTTCACTAAAATTCCTAGGTCCTTTTCCATGTCAGTGTTACCCAGTGTTTTACCATTTAGTATGTATAAATGCCATTTGCTGAAGTGAGACATTCCCTTTAATTTAAATCCCTGCTCATTCTGGCCTTAAGGGTCCAATGGCCATCCTACTTAATGAATGATCACTTTCTCTAAATGAGTAAATATACAGGGATAGCGTTCATTTGCTTATTAGGACCACTTACTGGACGCCTAAGCTGAAATGAGTAGGGATTTCAATAAGTGAAATCCAAGTTATGCCGAATCCTTGCCCACAAATTGATACATATATCTGCTCAGTTCCTTTTACATTAAAGAGCATCTCTCAGTAGGATCAACTCTAGGAAACCAGGTATAATGCCTGGTAGGGTTGATCGTGCTGAGTAAAGTAATATCTTACTTCTCTCTTTCTATTGCACCATTTCAAAGTTATTACTATTTTTGTTAGCATGCAAATTAACTACCTAGGCCCTGGGAGCACAAGATATTCATTACTCCACACCTATGGCCACTCCCACCTTCACCTTGATTGACAGGGTACGGCATCTCATCTGGCCCTATAATGTTACGTCTGTACCTTAGTCTCCGTTTTTGGCGAACGCACAAAACTCATAGAAGCAGCTGTTCTGTGCATGTGTCGACATAGAAAATTATGGCACATGTGTGAGATTACAGAGCCAGGTGAGATGCCTTACACTTTTAATCAAGGGGAAGGTTGAAGGGACTATAAGTGCAGAGTAAAGATCTGGTGCTCCGAGAGGCTCAGGCCACCCTTCAGTGCCCCAATATGTTAGTTTGCATACTGACAAAAATTACTATAACTCTGGAATGGCACAATGGAAAGAGTGTATAAGGCATCATTTTACTTAGCTGGATCAGGGCTACCGGGCATTATGCATGATTTCATAGGGTTGATCCTGCTTACTGATGCTCTTTAATCTAATACTGCATAGTTTGGTGAAATTGCATATGAAAGGGTCAAGTTTTGCAAACTGTGTGCAAATATTCCTTGATTTGGAACTTTATCCTTATCACTGTTCTTCAAGTGCTTTATAGCATCTGTTAAAAGTGGCACATTGATTTCCTGTAGAGAGTGCATCATGCTGAACTGTTCAGTTCATCTACAAGGCACTTGTTACTGAGTCATTACATATAATAAATGTCAGCTGAAATTGTGTTGCTTTTTTATCACCACAATATTTAATTAAATGCTTTACAGCTTCATCAAGTGAAGTCCTACATAAATTATGAATGCTCTTTGTATGCAACTCTTAATAACAATGCGTTCAGCAGTTGTTACAATGGACTTTTATAAAAAAAATAAAAAAATAAATAAAAAAGCAGCCCGGAGAGTTGTAGATAGTTGTCTATATAGCAATTTTGTCTGACTGAACTATTTTTAGTATATCTACCTAAATTACCCCAAACACTGCATATTTTTCCCCAATATACTTGTTTTTTTTAATGTCAGCAGTAGCACTTTCTTTCCCCTGTTCTCAGCATCAATCATTTACCAAACCCAACAGGAAGCTGATGAGAACAGGAAGTTCAGCATTTAGACATTGTGACAGAATGCAGTGATGCCAAGAACAAGGCAAGGAAAGTGCTGTATATTGGGCAAAAATATGCAGTGTTTGGGATACTGTTACTAGATGAAAAATACGGGGCCGGAGAGCCACTTTAAGTCTTCGAATGGTCTCTGTTTAAAAATAATAGGACATTGTTTTAACCCATCATTTTTTACCCAAGGGACAAGAAATATTTTAAAGCTCTTCTTTCCAGATTGTATAAACTGGAAATTGGTGCGTTGATGCAGCTTTGCGAAGTATTAGCTTTTACGAGAAAAATTGTACTTTCTATACATCCAGTTTGGTACTATGATTATATTATTAGATCATTTTTTTAATTGTTAATTTAATCTTGAAGGTGCAAACAAAAAAAAAACACAGAAATACTCCTTTTTTTTAATCCTTAACCCATTCATCATTAACCTAAACTGGGTGTATATTAGGATTATTGGTATGGTTCCTTCATTCTGGATATAATGACTTGGCACTAAGGCGCAATAGAGTGTCCCCTTCTATTCCAACTTTGGGTTAGTGAGAGCAGCTACATGTGTTCCCATTACACAATTACTGTAGGGGGTCATTAAATGGTAACACTTCATAGACATTATAATTTTCATTATACATTGCCTCCTAAGGTCTTCTTTCTCTATTGCATTTTTGATTTAGCAGCTTCACCGATATTCGACAAGAAATTAATTTGTCACAAATCACTATAAATTAGGTAACTGCCTAAAAGTAACAGTGGCCTGTAATACTGAAGCACAGTATACTGATACAGATCCAGCCAGGGAGGTTTGTCTGCAGGTGTCTTGAGCTTTATACTACAGACATCCTCCCCTTGTGAAATGAGCGGATATTTATTTTTGTTTTCATTTGTTTTTAAGTCATCTAGTTTTTATATCCTATCCAAGGTCTCTACAATTAGTGGTTCTTTTTTTTTCTCCATTTATCAAGAAGTGTTTTTTCCTTTTCATCTGGTGCTAATTATTATCATACGCCACTCCTTGTATCTTGTCTTTATTCCTTTGGATTGACCTCCTTTAATACGACCTATTCCTTTCTGGGGAGTGGCGCCTACCTGTGGCCCAATACCTTATTGTTGTTGGAGTGCATAGGAGCTACATAACGATGACCAGACCACGCCAATACATTTCTATATTGCTTCTTAATGTGTAGGTTCACACCGACATCTGGACCACTTGTGCAGCCTATTTCACCTTCTATTTTCTGGAGTTCACATATTCACCCACCGGGTGCCCAAATCTACATAATATATTTTGGGTCACCACCCAAAATATTTTGATTAATTCTCTTTTTTGTTTTGTTTCTCTTTTTTCTTCCTTGTGCATCTTCTAGCTCGAGGCAGGCCCAGCTGCTAGAGTCCCGTAATAATTTTTTTTCAGCAGGCTGCAGTCTGCTTCTTGCCAACGAAGCCTCTGTATTTTGCCCATTGGGCATGTGTGCACTTCTTGGCTCTTAAAGAGCAAGTGCATATGCACTCTAATTCACACTAGCCAATGGCTGTCACCTTTGGGTATTAAAGCACCTTTCCTTAGGGTGGGTGCCTAAGCAATAGGCTCTTAGCCTGCAAGTTCCCACAAAGGTGTACTGTATTAATTTACATGCCTGTGTACTGACTTCTGCTCATTTCCTGGATATTGACCCTCCAATGCTTGATCTATGCCAGACCTCTGTATTGACCTTTGCTGCCTGCCTTCACCTAAGACTGTTTATCGGATTGCTTATACTCTGCCTGCCTTGACCACAGCCTGTCCCTGACTACAATTTTGCCTGTGGTCTCTGTGCTCTGCACTGGTGTCTATTAAGGTCCATGGGTCAGCTGTCAATCATACAGAGACTACTCCAGGAGTTAGCAGCCTGGTGGTTCCCTTGCAGCAAAGTCCATATCCTTGTACATGAGTTAAAGGGTGAATACCAGGGGAATGCCAGGATAATACCCTTAGGAGAAGCTAAACATAAAATTTTGTTGGTTGACACAGTGATTCCACATCCACTGCCATAACTACACCACAGATGACAGGAAGACAGACACAAAACCTAAAATATAATTTGCTATTTACTATCAAGAAGAGGTTGAGTCTTTTTTTGAATGCTTGCTTTTATCTCATTTTCAAAGATTGCTATTGCATGCTTTAAGCATTTATATATGCCTCCCTTTAGTGTTATTGTTCATCATATTTAGGTTGGTCCATGTTATTTTTGATAGAAGTACTATATAGATACTGCAATAATTTGATTTGATAGAGGTAGGCAGCCTAAATGTATATTGCTCAAATCCTTTTCTCTATTAGTCTTAAATTGAAATTGACCATTTAGAATTTGCTAATGCAATTCTTCTGGGATATGATATTTAACATGCTTAAAAATAATGGCTTTGTAGCATGTATTCCATGCCTTCAGCAATGCTTCTCTACTCTGAACTAAGTTAAATGTATCTGAAACCATTATGATATAGCTAAACTAAATTATCATGCTTCCTTCCTGATAGGAATTCCTATAAAAATGGTTCACTTGTTTCCACCAATCCTATCAAGCAAGAAGTAATTACATTATGTCTCACAGTAATAAAAGATTCTGCCTGCAGAAAATATTTGTACTATATATTTTGTACAAAAAGTAAAAGTGAAAATATTAGTTGCAACTGGTATATTTTCTCAGCTAAGTGTCATAACACTAAAGTCAGCATTGAAAATGTTCATTATATACAGCATATAAAATTACATTGAATAAATAGCATAACTGCAATAACTAAAACCGTTATAGAAAATTAGAGCAACTAGTAAATCCTATTTAAATGATGTTGTTCATTGTGCTATACAGTATGCACACTATGTATAAGAAAATATCTTTGATCAAATACAGTATGTACTTAGCTTTTTTCTACTGTTGAAATGCATCTATGGGCAGCAAAATGATTTTCTTTGACTTTCTGAATGCCAGTGACATCACTAGGATGACATAAGGTTAACTTAACTACTTTGAAGGATGGCAGAAAATTAAGGCGCTCTACAAAATAAATACCTCCAGTGTAAAATATTTGTAAATAAATTTAACAAATAAAAAAATCTGCAAACACGATACATGAATTGATCAATTAAGTGGTAATGTGTTCTTATTAAAAGCCAAAAGTAAAAGTAATATATAAAATAAAATATATAATAGCTATCTAAAACCAGTTCAAGTAAATACTTAAATGGGTTGTACAGGTTCAGAGCTGAATCCGGACATACCCACATGTTAGCCCAGGCAACCCTCCTAATACGAGCCTCTGAATCGGACAGGGCAAAGTCTTTTTTAAGAGATCCAGTGAAGTACTGGGCTCTTCATAGGGACTACTAGGCGGAGGTTTCTGGCCCGCAGTGTATTCGGTGATATCAACGTCTCTGATGGACAGGCTTTACCACTACCCCTACCCTAGTCTAGTAGTCCCTATAAAGAGCCCAGTACTTCACCGGATGTCTTAAAATGGCGAGGGCAGCGCTAAAGCCCGCCCATCAGACACATTGATGTAATTGAATACACTGCTGGGCAGAAGCCTCAGCCTTGCACTGTAAAAACATAAACAAAAAAGCCCTTGCCCTGTGCGATGCAGCACAGGGCAAAGGAGAGCTTCTGAGCATAAAATGCTCCAAAGTTAATATCAGGGGGCCTGCCTGGGTGAGAGTGGGTGTGTGTCTGGGTTCAGCTTTGAACCCAGACAACCACCTTAATCACGCTACGGGCCCTGCAGCAACACATACATATAATTAACAAAGACAGATCTGTCACATATAGAAAATGCCATAAAAAAAGTTCAAATCAGCCCAATGTTGTCAAATAAGCATATAATTATTTGGGGTGAAAGTTATATCTGACATACAGAGATAAAATGAAATGGAAATATTTGCATCTCTTCTGTGCTTTGGACCCACTCCTGATTTTGGCTTACTGATCAAAAGCTGACTAGAGATGAGCAAGCATACTCGTCCGAGCTTGGTGCTCGTTCGAGTAATACGGTACTCGAAAGTGCTCGCTGCTCGGACGAGTATCTCGCCATGCTCGAGGAAATGGCAACTTCCGCATTGTGCATTTTTGGCGCCTATAAACTCAGCCAATCACAAGCCAGGAGACTCTGCGGTGCACCCAGCATCACGTGGGGCCCAAAGAGTAAGGCACTGATTGACCTTCCAATAATTATAGTTGTTTACTAGAGATGAGCGAGCATACTCGTCCGAGCTTGGTGCTCGTTCGAGTATTAGGGTACTCGTAAGTACTCGCAGCTCGGACGAGTATCTCGCCATACTCGAGGAAATGGCAACTTCCGCATTGTGCATTTTTGGCGCCTATAAACACAGCCAATCACAAGCCAGGAGACTCTGCGGTACACCCAGCATCACGTGGGGCCCTTACATGTCGATAGCAGGGGTTGGCTGGCCTGATCAGGTGACCCTGGAATATACTAGTGACTGCCCGCGGTGCTCGGCTCAGATGCTGTCTGGATGTCGTTAGGAATAGAGCTGCTGCGTTTCAGGGAGAGTGTTAGGGCCTGCATTTAGTTCTTTGTTAGGCAGGAGTGATCTCAAAAGAACCCAACAGCCCTTCTAAGGGCTACAAGACATTTTTTTTTTGTCTCCTGGCTTGGCTGGCTGGCTGGCACTAGTAGTGCAGCAATCGCCATATATAACCCTTTTTTTTATTGTTATATCTCAGTGATACAAATCCATTTCACACAGCTGCGTGGAACCATTCTGTGTGTCACAGTTCAGCTTTCCACTCACTACAATCCGTATTTTCTGTCCAGGTGACACTTTCTGTACGTCACTTAATCCAACAAGGTCTTTTGCTCTCACGTATACAGCTAGATCACAAAAATCTATGTGCGACATTTGTCTGGGTCGCAGTCAAAATAGCCACCGTAAGCAGCGTGTGAGTTAGGTCTACGATAGTTTCTGCACGTCACGTTCCAAAAAAAAACAAAACTAAAAAAAAAATATAAAAAAAGAAAAAATATAAAAAAAATAGTTTCTTTGTTGTTTTAGCTCAGTGATACGAATCCATTTCACACAGCTGCGTGGAACCATTCTATGTGTCACAGTTCAGCTGTCCACTCACTACAATCCGTATTTTCTGTGCAGGTGACACTTTCTGTACGTCACTTAATCCAACAAGGTCTTTTGCTCTCACGTATATAGCTTGATCACAAAAATCTCTGTGCGACATTTGTCTGGGTCGCAGTCAAAATAGCCACCGTCAGCAGGGTGTGAGTTAGCTCTACGATAGTTTCTGCACGTCACGTTCCAAAAAAAACAAAACTAAAAAAAATATATCTAAAAAGAAAAAATATAAAAAAATAATTTTTTTGTTTTTTTAGCTCAGTGATATGAATCCATTTCACACAGCTGCGTGAAACCATTCTGTGTGTCACAGTTCAGCTGTCCACTCACTACAATCCGTATTTTCTATCCAGGTGACACTTTCTGTACGTCACTTAATCCAACAAGGTCTTTTGCTCTCACGTATATAGCTTGATCACAAAAATCTCTGTGCAACATTTGTCTGGGTCGCAGTCAAAATAGCCACCGTCAGCAGGGTGTGAGTTAGCTCTACGATAGTTTCTGCACGTCACGTTCCAAAAAAAAACTAAACTAAAAAAAATATAAAAAAAAGAAAAAATATAAAAAAAATAGTTTCTTTGTTGTTGTAGCTCAGTGATACGAATCCATTTCACACAGCTGCGTGGAACCATTCTGTGTGTCACAGTTCAGCTGTACACTCACTACAATCCGTATTTTCTGTCCAGGTGACACTTTCTGTACGTCATTTAATCCAACAAGGTCTTTTGCTCTCACGTATATAGCTTGATCACAAAAATCTCTGTGCGACATTTGTCTGGGTCGCAGTCAAAATAGCCACCGTCAGCAGGGTGTGAGTTAGCTCTAGGATAATTTCTGCACGTCACGTTCCAAAAAAAACAAAACTAAAAAAAATATATATAAAAAAATAGTTTATTTGTTGTTTTAGCTCAGTGATATGAATCCATTTCACACAGCTGCGTGGAACCATTCTTTGTGTCACAGTTCAGCTGTCCACTCACTGCAATCCGTATTTTCTGTCCAGTTGACACATTCTGTACGTCACTTAATTAAACCAGACTGAACAAGTTTGTGGGTTTCAGTACAGCAGGCCCATTTATTTTATTTTTTTTATATAATACACTTATATACAGAAAATGTTGAACCCCAGGGCTAAGGGTCGAGGACGAGGACGTGGGCATGGGCATGGGCATTCAATTACTGCAGGGGGCAGAGGCCGTGGTCCTGGGCAGGGTGAGACAGTACCTGCTGATGAGGGAGCAGGGGAACGCCGCAGAGCTGCACTCCCTAGCTTCATGTCTCAACTTACAGGGACACATGGTAGAGGACTGTTGAAACCACAACAGTGCGAACAGCTGATGTCGTGGATTGTGGACAATGCTTCAAATAATTTGTCCACCAGTCAGTCTTCCACTCAGTCCACCCACGTTACCCAAGGGAGCACTCCTGTGGCTCCTCCACCTTAACCTCCTTCCCCCCAGTCTGCCCCCTCCCAGGAAAATTTGGAATGCGATCCGGCATACTCTCAGGAAATGTTTTCTGGACCCCTTCCCAGAGTCACAAACCACTCTCAGGTTGCTGCTGACCTCATTCCCGATGCCCAAGTTTTCCAACTGTCGCAGTCTGTGGGTGATGATGATGATGATGATGATGACAATGTTGACTTAGTGAAAGAAGTTTGTAAAGAGGTATCGGACAATGAGGAGACACGGTTGTCAGACAGTGGTGAAGTTGTTGTCAGGGCAGGAAGTCCGAGGGGGGAGCAGACTGAGGGGGAGCAGACTGAGGAATCGGAGGATGACGAGGTGACTGACCCAAGCTGGGTTGATAAGCCGAGTGAAGACAGTGCTTCTGAGGCGGAGGCGAGTGCTGCACCAGAACAGGTTGGAAGAGGCAGTGGTGTGGCCAGAGGCAGT
Source organism: Rhinella marina (assembly GCA_900303285.1). Taxonomy (NCBI): domain Eukaryota; kingdom Metazoa; phylum Chordata; class Amphibia; order Anura; family Bufonidae; genus Rhinella; species Rhinella marina. Next base: position 52,958 of record ONZH01024498.1, on the reverse strand, counting down.
GGTGTGGCCAGCGTAAGAGGAAATACAGTTCCACCCACCCACATGCCCAAGCCCTCAACGTCCACATCTCCAAATTGCTGAGCCTGGAGATGCTGCCCTATGGGCTGGTAGAGACCAAGGCCTTTCTCAATCTCATGGCGGTGGCTGCCCCTCGGTATTCGGTCCCCAGCCGCCACTATTTTTCCCGATGTGCCGTCCCATCCCTACACCAGCACGTGTCACAGAACATCATCCGTGCCCTGACCAACGCAGTTTCTGAGAAGGTCCACCTAACCACGGACACGTGGACAAGTGCTGCCGGGAAGGGACACTATATCTCACATTGTGTTAACTTGGTGGAGGCTGGGACCGATACTGACCCTGGGGCCGCTCATGTACTGCCCACACCGAGGATTGCGGGGCCTACCTCGGTCACGGTCTCTCAGACGTACTATGCCTCCTCCTCTGACCCCTCCTCCTCCACCGAATTACCATCCGTGGGCACGGCGCCTTCAATCGGTAGCTCTAGGCGCAGCAGCAGTGCCGTGGGTAAGCACCAGCAGGCGGTGCTCAAACTGCTGAGCTTAGGTGACAAAAGGCACACCGCCCAAGAGCTGTTACAGGGCATCATGGCGCAGACCGATGTGTGGCTGGCACCGCTGAACCTCAAGCCAGGCATGGTTTTGTGTGACAACGGGCGTAACCTGGTGGCGGCTCTGCAACTCGGCAGACTGACACATGTGCCATGCCTGGCCCACGTGTTCAATCTAATAGTTCAGCGGTTCCTCAAGACATACCCCAATCTGTCTGATTTGCTCACCAAGGTGCGCCGCATCTGTGCGCATTTCCGCAAGTCGACCACAGATGCTGCCACTCTCAGGGCAGTGCAGCGCCGCCTACAACTGCCCGCTCACCGACTGTTGTGCGACGTGCCCACAAGATGGAATTCGACATTAAACATGTTATACAGAGTTTACCAGAGTTTGCCTGTTGAAAAACTCACTGCTCAGCATCAAGTCGGATGCTTTGCGCTTGTCACAAGAGACGGCGGAGGAAGATACGTCGCTTGATAGCCAGAGCACCCACCGGTCTGTTTCTCAGCGCGTATCGGAGGAGGGGGATGATGATGAGGAAGAAGAGGGGTAGAATGTCGGCGAGGCAGTAGAGGGTACCAGTGCTCAGTCCTTAACTCTTGAGCGTGTATGGGCTGAAGAGGAGGACTTGGAGGAGGAGGAGGAGGAGGAGGAGGAAATGGAGAGTCAGGCCAGTGAGGAGAGGGAATTCTTACGTGTTGGGACTCTGGCGCACATGGCAGACTTCATGTTAGGCTGCCTATCCCGTGACCCTCGTGTTAGAAGCATTTTTTCAAACACTGATTACTGGGTGTTCACTGTCCTGGACCCACGGTACAAGCAGAACATTTCCACTCTCATCCCTGCAGAGGAAAGGAGTATGAGAGTGAATAGATATCAACAGGCCCTGGTGCACAAGCTGAAACAATCCTTCCCATCTGACGCCGCTAGCGGCAGAGGGCATGGTTCTGTGGGCCAATTAGCGGGGGAGAGGAGGCAAGCAGGCAGCTTGTCCAGCACTGGCAGGGGAACGCTCTCCAAGGCCTTTGCCAGTTTTATGTCACCCCAGCAAGACACTGTCACCTGTCCCCAGTCTAGGCAGAGTAGGGGGGAGCTGTACAGAAAGATGGACACGTGGTCTGAACTGTCGCTGTACGCCTTGGAGGTGCTGGCCTGCCCTGACGCTAGCGTGCTGTCAGAGCAGGTATTCAGTGCAGCTGGTGGCGTCATCACCGATAAGCGTACACTGACAGCGCTGACAGCGCTGACAGGCTGACGCTTATTAAAATGAACAAAGCCTGGATTTCACCGGAATTCAAATCTCCTCCGGGGGAAAGCAGCTAAAGATTAACATTACTTATGTATCCGATTCCTCTTCTCTACTCCTCCTACTCCTCCTCCTCCTCCATGTCGTCTTTGCCTAACGCTGACCAAAAAAACGCCATTTTTTAGAGGTCCAACTGGCACTCTTTTACCACAATTTTTGAGGAGGGCCCCCTACAGGCTTTCTCTTCAAACAATTTTTCCAGAGGTCCACCTACAGGCCCTCTCTCCAAACAATTTTTCCGGAGGTCCACCTACAGGCCCTCTCTCCAAACAATTTTCCGGAGGTCCACCTACAGGCCCTCTCTCCAAACAATTTTTCCGGAGGTCCACCTACAGGCTCTCTCTCCAAACAATTTACGTCTTTTTCCCATCTTTCTCTTTCTCCAAACTATTTTTCCGGATAGCTGCCATATACGGTATTAAACTGAGTAGTATACATAGAAGACATACCACACTTGATCAATCTCATAATTTAAGACTGTACCGGTTGATGCTAAATTTTTAAGTTGGGGTCCTGCGTCGTCATTCTAACTACATCCGGCTGTTGTCACCACTACACACGCTAGCCCAGGGCGCACTCCTCTGGCTCTTCCAGCTCAACCTCCTTCCCTCCAGCCTGCCCCCCACCTACAGGCCCTCTCTCCAAACAATTTACTCGGATAGGGGACGTATTAGATATTATACTGATTTTTGTTGGTTCCTCTTTTAATTGGCTCCTGACCTGTGATAGGCAGAGCATGGACACGTCCCCTTAGCTGCAGTAGAAAAGACACTCCCCTGGCCAGAGCAAGCTCTTTTTCCTTTTCCGTGTTCGAAAAATCCATGAAATATATGGTCCCAAGATAGGGGACATATACGATTTTAAACTGAGAAGAATCGATACCACACATGCCCCACTAGGAGAATTTGGGGTAATGGTGGGATTAGGCAGCCTCAGAGGCATCCATGCATGCTGCCCCTGCTGTTTTCTGTCCATTTCCGTGGTGTTTCTATCATTTTCTGAGGTTTTCAGGTTTTCACCCAGCCTTCCCTAGGCAGAGCCTTGGTCCCCTGCAAAAATGCTCGAGTCTCCCATTGACTTCAATGGGGTTCGTTATTCGAAACGAGCAACCAAGCATCGGGAAAAGTTTGACTCGAATAGCATTTTAGTGCTCGCTCATCTCTAATGCTGACCAAATACTGACCATGTGAAAGGGCCTTACGGATGCTCAAAATACAGGATCCTTTTTTTCTGTCAGATCAGAAGAACGGAAAAAATAAACTGTAATGTAAACACGGCCAAAAGGGGGCAATAGTGGCCCCATAACAGAGTGGGCAGGGGGGGCAGCAGCATTGGCATAAAGCACAAGATAGTGGGAGATTACAGTAGTAGCAGAACCCAACAGTGGCATGCATATCCTTGTAAAAATGTAACATGTACATATCAGTAGGCCAAGAAGTTTCATTGTAGAAATGGCATTAGAGGCAGAAGGCGGGTGGCATCAGGCGGATTGCAACATCAGAATGGTGGCAGCAGCAAGTGGCCAGAAGTAACAGCCCATTTTACAGAATATTCCAGTGTAGTAGCACACTACAGTATAATCATTAGCGGCAGAATGATTTATTCTATTGCATCACTGGTCTCTGGAAATCTTGGATGATTCACGCCTGATTCATCTTTATGAAGGCTAGTCTCTCAACATTTTGGGAGGAAAGGCGAGTTCTCTTAGGGGTAACTGTGCCTTTTACCACACTAAAGACCTGCTTTGATACCACACTACTGGCCGGAAAGGAAAGCATGTCCATGGCAAACTCGGCCAGTTGCAGCCACACTTCAAGTTTGCATGCCCAGTAGTCTAAGGGATCTTGGATCATGGGTGACAGAGTGCACTCATCTAAGTCTGGGCTTGCCTGTAACTCGCCAAGCTTACCATGCTAAAAAGCGGAGCAGAGCCAGTGGCTCTCGTTACTTGGCTAGCAGAAGGAGCAGTAAAAGCAATAGGCAGGTTCAGGACAGGTGAGGGCATACATCCAGTTCCTGGGCCATGCCGACTAAGCATGGAGTCAGAGGAACCCACAGATTTTTGGCTGTGTGTATCTGTTGTCACTTGAGATGATGTTGAAGAGCGAGTAAACCATTCCAGTACAGTTGGATTGTTGGTCAAAACACGACCACTGGATGACAGTGACAGCTCTGGCCTGTTGCTGCGGCTGCTATTAACCATCCCCCCATCCTTCTTCTGCTGCTACTTGTGTCAGCTAAAGCAGCATTTTTGCCACTGCCCGTTGCTTTGGAGGGCCCAGTCAGCTGTCTGTTGGGGATAGTATATAACAACTGTATCGCTAACAAAACAGATTATCTATGATAAATTTCACTCCACTTCTCACTTATGTACAGGACGATAAAGTACACCTTCCTGTAATACGGACTTAACATAATGCTAAAGCTAACAGAACAGATTATCTATGATAAATTTTGCTCCACTGGACAGTTATGTACAGGGCATTAAATTAAACCTGCCCGTAATATGGATTTAACATAACGCTACATCTAACAGAATGGATTAGCTATGAGCTTTGGCATATGGGGGACATTTTTATAGTTTAAAAGTTACAGCTAACAGAAGGGATTAGTTATGATAAATTTTACTCCACTGCACACTTACATACAGGGAGATAAACTACACCTGCCCCTAATATGGATGCAACATAATGCTACAGCTATCAGAATGGATTAGTTATAATGCACAGTGATCCACATGGTCATATATCAGACCTGCCTTTACTAGTGACACACAGAAACTGTTTTGCTAAAATAGCAGATTAACTTTGAATGTTGGTGCACTGCACAGTGATGCCTACAGCAATATATTACAACTGCCTTTAATACTAAGGCACACTAAATATATCACTTAAATAATAGATTAACTGTGAACAAAGGTGCACTGCACAGTGATGCACATGGAGATATATAACACCCGCCTTTAATACTGAGGTACACTAACTGTATCACTAAAATAACAGATTAACTATGAATTTCAGTGCACTACACAATGATTCACATGGCGATACACTCTTACTGCACTGTCTTTATAGTCTCCCTGCTCCCTCCCTATCCAATATTGTCCTATTAACACTTTTTAGCAACAGTGTCCCTAGTGCATGAGTGCTTGTCATGTCTCTGACGTATGCTCAGCTCACAGGACAATGGAGGAGATGAGGTGGGATGAAGCTTTATAGCGCTATGACATCACAGGGGATGGTTACCTGCTGATCTACATGGCATTATGGGCAGGGGCGTACATAGAAATCGAGGGGCCCCATAGCAAATCTCAGAACTGGGCCTCCCACCCAAATATAAAGTACAATTATTGTAACTGTATATTGTGTATATACAGTACAGACCAAAAGTTTGGACACACCTTCTCATTCAAAGAGTTTTCTGTATTTTCATGACTATGAAAATTGTAGATTCACACTGAAGGCATCAAAACTATGAATTAACACATGTGGAATTATATACTTAACAAAAAAGTGTTAAACAACTGAAAATATGTCTTATATTCAAGGTTCTTCAAAGTAGCCACCTTTTTTTTTTTATTACTGCTTTGCACACTCTAGGCATTCTCTTGATGAGCTTCAAGAGGTAGTCACCTGAAATGGTTTTCACTTCACTGGTGTGCCCTGTCAGGTTTAATAATTGAGATTTCTTGTCTTATAAATGGGTTGGGACCATGACTTGTGTTGGGCAGAAGTCAGGTGGATACACAGCTGATAGTCCGACTGAATAGACTGTTCGAATTTGTATTATGGCAAGAAAAAAGCAGCTAAGTAAAGAAAAACGAGTGGCCATCATTACTTTAAGAAATGAAGGTCAGTCAGTCCGAAAAATTGGGAAAAACTTTGAAAGTGTCCCCAAGTGCAGTGGCAAAAACCATCAAGCACTACAAAGAAACTGGCTGACATGAGGACCGCCCCAGGAAAGGAAGACCAAGAGTCACCTCTGCTGCGGAGGATAAGTTCATCCGAGTCACCAGCCTCAGAAATGGCAGGTTAACAGCAGCTTAGATTAGAGACCAGGTCAAGGCCACACAGAGTTCTAGCAGCAAACACATCTCTACAACAACTGTTAAGAGGAGACTGTGTGCAGCAGGCCTTCATGGTGGAAGACACTGCTAAGGACAGGCAGCAAGCAGAAGAGAACACAAGGAATGGACATTAGACCAGTGGAAATCTGTGCTTTGGTCTGATAAGTCCAAATTTGAGATCTTTGGTTCCAACCACCGTGTCTTTGTGAAGGGATGGACTCTACATGCCTGGTTCCCACCGTGAAGCATGGAGGAGGAGGTGTGATGGTGTGGAGGTGCTTTGCTGGTGACACTATTGGGGATTTATACTGAACCAGCATGGCTACCACAGCATCTTGCAGCGGCATGCTATTCCATCCGGTTTGCGTTTAGTTGGACCATCATTTATTTATCAACAGGACAATGACCCCAAACATACCTCCAGGCTGTGTAAGGGCTATTTGACCAAGAAGGAGAGTGATGGGGTGCTACGCCAGATGACCTGGCCTCCACAGTCACCAGACCTGAACCCAATCAAGATGGTTTGGGGTGAGCTGGACCGCAGAGTGAAGGCAAAAGTGCCAACAAGTGCTAAGCATCTCTGGGAACTCCTTCAAGACTGTTGGAATACCATTTAAGGTGACTACCTCTTGAAGCTCATCAAGAGAATGCCAAGAGTGTGCAAAGCAGTAATCAAAGCAAAAGGTGGCTACTTTGAAGAACCTAGAATATAAGACATATTTTCAGTTGTTTCACACTTTTTTTGTTAAGTATATAATTCCACATGTGTTAATTCATAGTTTTGATGCCTTCAGTGTGAATCTACAATTTTCATAGTCATGAAAATACAGAAAACTCTTTGAATGAGAAGGTGTGTCCAAACGTTTGGTCTGTACTATATATATATATATATATATATATATATATATATATATATATACACACACACACACAGGGATATATATTATAGTGTTACCTGCAGTCTTATGTAAAACCACAGATAACACTAGTGTACATCATGTGGTAGTGTTGCCTGCAGTCCTATGTGAAACCACAGATAACACTAGTGTACATCATGTGGTAGTGTTACCTGCAGTCCTATGTAAAACCACAGATGAACTATGCACACTAGTGTGCATGTGTACATCATGTGTAGTGTTACCTGCAGTCCTATGTAAAACCATAGATAACACTAGTGTACATCATCTGGTAGTGTTAACTGCAGTCCTATGTAAAACCACAGATGACACTAGTGTGCACCATGTGGTAGTGTTACCTGAGAGTCCTATGTAAAACCACAGACAACACTAGTGTACATCATGTGGTAGTGTTACCTGCAGTCCTATTTAAAACCACAGATAACACTAGTGTACATCATGTGGTAGTGTTACCTGCGTCCTTAGTGTGCCTCCCTGTGCCTCTTCCACGGGACTCCATGCTGGCGGCACTGTCTACTTTTCCGTCTTCTTCTTCTTGCCCTGCACAGAGCGTCCTGATGCAGCTGCGTCAAGACATAAGAACACTGTGGGCATGGTGATGGTGACAAACACACAGGGACAGACATTTATAGAGGGGGACAAACACACACACACAGGGGGACAGACCCACACACAGAGGGACAGACACACACAGGGACCGACACACGACAGGGACAAGGATGGACAGGGACACGGACACACAGGGACACACACACAGACACCCAGGGACAGACTGACACCCAGGGACAGACAGACACCCAGGGACAGACAGACACCCAGGGACAGACAGACACCCAGGGACAAAAAGACACTTAGGGACAAACCGGGACACACAAATGGGGACAGACAGACACACAGGGGGACAGACAGACACACAGAGGGACAGACAGACACACAGAGGGACAGAAAGACACACAAAGGGACAGACATACACACACAGAGGGACAGACAAACACACAGGGACACACACAGGGGGACAGACACACATCTAGGACTCACCAAACTCCAGCCTGGCTCCTCTCCGTACATCATCATAGCTCTTCTGGCTCCTCCCCTACTGGTCACATGGTCTTCAGGAAGGTCCTTTAGCCCACAGCAGGATCTATCCCTGGACTGCAGGGGTGAGTGGACGTACAGGAGGAGGGAACATCAGAGAGGATGATGTTCCCTTCCTCTGCTGCTGTGTCAGCTTGTAATCAGTAACACTAGAAAGTGAGGGTGCGGGGCCATTCTGTCCTGCCGGGCCCCCCCAACCTCACGGGCCCCATAGCAATGGCCTGCCGCCATTGGCCGTACGCCACTGATTATGGGTGATCTCACGTACCCAGGCTTCTTACTTTCACTTTGCAACACGTGCAGCCGCAATTTTAGGAAAAATTGGCTTCATTGGAAATCGAACTTTTCCTAAACTTCAGACCAAATTCCGCTTTGAATGCTTCGCTTTGAAGAACACTAATAAACACCATAAATAATACCTGTAATGTTTAACTGAAGCCAGATCTAAGATTTTGTGGGAGAAATAAGAGATATAGGGAATATTAAGGAGGCAGGTCAAAAGAAGATATTAATTCTAACTAGTTTGCATATGTTATTAGTGGCAAAGTCAATCAAGGCTAGGAATTGGAGGTCACATTAAACATTGTTAGTTTATGATGGGAAAAGGAGACTAAAAAAAATCTAGTTCTATTTGAAAAAAAATATATAGAAATGAAAACAGGGGGTAAAGAGGTATGAATCTTACATACGAATTGAGAGAGTTGGATAATTAATCTCTTTGAAAAGGATATTAAGGTGTTTATGTATTTTGGATTAAACTTAGTTAATCGACAATTGTTTTGTTTTTTCCTTCTATGCCTTTTTTACACCCACAGTTTGCTTGGGAGGGTTATTAAAAAAAAAAAAAAATTGATTTATGTGTTAATGGCAAATTAAATAAAATATTAACCCTTTCGCGCCCGGAGCTTTTTTCGGTTATGCATTTTCGTTTAGCGCTCCCTGCCTTCAAACAGCCATAACTCTTTTATTTTTCTGTTCACATAGCTGTATGAGGGCTTGTTTTTTGCGGGACAATTTGTACTTTCCAACGCCACCATTTAATATTGCATACGGTGTAGTGGGAAGCGGGAAAAAATTCCAAACCGGGTGAAATTGCAAAGAAAACGCTATTCCGCTACAGTTCTACGGGTTTCTTATTTACAGCGTTCGATGTGCATTAAAACTGATCCATTACTTTCATTCTACAAGTCAGTACGAATCCGGCAATACCTAATATGTATAGTTTTTCCTGCGTTTTCATAGTGATAAAATAATTAGAAAGTTGCCCTTTTTTTTTTTTTTCCTTGTCAAATCTTGACCCCTATAACTTTTTGGTATTTATGTGTACAGAGCTGTATGGGGGCTCATTTTTTGCGGGACGTTCTGAAGTTTTTATTGATACCATTCTGGGGTGTGTATGACTTTTTGATCACTTTTTATTTAATTTTTTTTAGAAAAAAAAAGCGACAAAAAACGGCAAATCTCCATTTGGACGCTTTTTTCCGCCACACAATTCGCCGTATTGGAATTTTTTTTTTATATATTTTAAAAGTACGGGCGTTTTCGGTCACAGTGATACCCGTGATGTCTATATTTATTGTTATTTAGGTATTTATTTTTTACTTATACGGAAAGGGGGGTGATTTGAACTTTTACATCTTTTTTATTTTTTATATATTTTTTTACATTTTTTTTTTATTTTTTTTTTACTATTGGAAAGCTCAAATATGGGCTTTTATATTGTGGCTTTTTTTTTTTCTTTATGAGCAATTATGGATTTTATAGACTCAGAAATCCATGAATTGCTCATTTCTTATCCTGGCCTGCCATCTAGTGGCCAGAATAAGAATTGCACTTTGAAAACTGTAATCCTCACCAGCGAGGATTACAGTTTTCATATGGTGTACAGACACCCCGATTGGCCACACGGGGTGTCTGTACACCACCCGGAAGCGAATGCTTCCGGGTTGAGACGCAACTAGTTGCCGTGATCACGTGTGATCACGGCATCTAATCTCCGAGAAAGACGCCGCCGATGGCGGTAAGTAGCGGCAATTTTCTGCTGTTAGAAACAGCAGAGACTTGCCGGCCATGATGCCCGCCGCACCCGCGAGCGGGTGCCATGTGCCCGCATCGCCCCAGCGCCGTACATGTACGGCGCTGGGCGCGAAGGGGTTAAAACAGTTTGCTTTTAAAGTATATTTTTATATGTACAGTAGATATTGAAATCTAACACTTAATAGCATAAATGACATTTATAACAACTCTCCTGGAATTATCAAATACATTTGCAGAAAAAATATTACTTTCTGTCTTCTTGTGTTAGTTGTTTTTTTCCCCTTGTAGTAGAGATGAGCGAATCATCCAAAATTCGCTTTGGCGAATAATCGACAAATTTCTGACGAGATTTGTTCTTTATACAAATTTATTCGATCAAATTTACGTTAAAAAATAATTGTTGTTTTGCGAACATTCCTACACAAATTACAAACATACAGTCAGTTTTGTTAAAAGTACGCAATACGTAAGCATTAGTGTACAAAGTGCGTACGAATCCTTAGTATACTATTGACTCGCGATTGCGTCATACGCACGAGGCTAGGCTGCGGTGTACAGTCTTTAGAGGCAGTCCATATGAGGTAGAAAAGTAAGGTGCTAGCTATCCGGCTAAGTGCATAATTTACTAAAAAACACCGTGCAATAAGTGCATAATAGGACACATTGCAGTACCTGAAAAAGAATACACACAATGGGCTAAAGTGCTTGAACGTTGCTGAACCTATAAAAACATTATTGCTAAAATACAGCAAAGACAAGTATGCAAACATTTTAGTGCAATTTAACATTTATAAGCATAAAAGGCTCAGATATACTTTTGAGTCTCTCCTTGTGGCTCCTTGGCATGATAAAACAATGGAACACAAATTTAATTTTAATCCACGTGAGGTAATTTTGTAATCCAAACAGGTAACGTGTAATCCACATGGATAATATAAAATAGCAGCAAATAGAGAATCCTCTTTGCAAAGGGAGCTCCCAAATAACCTGAGAAGGGGGGGACAAGGAAAATAAGCATGCATAGGCGCAACTGGGAATTTTGTGCAGAATTAGGGGGGGGGGGGGGAATCCTGACAAGCCATGTCCATCTGGGTGAGAGTCAAACAGGGGGCAATAAAAACTAAACAAACAAAAAACTGCCAACTAGCTCTCACCCGTCAGGTGCAGTCCATGGTGTGGCTCCCATAGCTCCTCTTGAAGTGTCCCTTAAATCAGACAGCCAGTAGTTGGGTTTCTCAGATGAGGGACCTGAAGACCTCCTCGCTTAAGCTACTGCTGAATGACATCAGAGGACGCTCCTGCCTCCTGTAGGCCAAGCTCGCTTTCGTGGTGGAACTCCACTGCCCTCTTCTTCCAGAAGTTGGACTTGACCAGGTCCGGGTGGTGGTCACGGTGGCGAGCGCCGCAGCCACTTGCGCCTTTACTTTCCTGGATTCACCTGCCGGGACGGCAGGGGTAAGGACTTCTGGCTGCAGCAGTTGAGGCAAGGTTTCACCCAGGGAAGAAACGCCAGCTCCCCTGGCTTCTGCTGACTTCATCTTCTAGGGTAGTTGGTACTGGTGGATCACCGTGGACTGGAACGTCAACGATGAAGTTGTCAGCTGACCCAGCTGAAAGGACTGTGATGGTGGTGGTACTGGCAGTCCAGGGATCAGAGGCTTCGGCTGTGGCTTCTCCCTGAAACGGGGAGTGCCATCTGGTGACTCCTGAAGGCAACACACTGGTACTTTGCCTGGTGGTTCCTCCGGCAAAACTTTAGGTGGTGATGCAGGTACCAGGGGCTTTGATAATAACGTTACCCCGTAGCAAAGGGGCCTTTCATGGATGCCATGGGGATGTATTTTACCTGATCCCCCACGTACAGGCTGTGACGGGGTTGGGGCAGGTACGGCTGTTTCACTGACCTGCGGCCCACAAAGTACTCCTTGCCATCTTCGTCATCCGCCAGGAAGCCAGAGCCTCGCTCCACAGAAAACCACAGGACTGTTCCCTTTCGCCGCTCCAGTGTAGGGTCTCTCGGCCTTGGATGGTCCAGTACTTGGTTGACACAGTTCTCCACTGCATTCTTGTAGTCCCATAGGGTCTGGGCGTGGGCCGTCACTGATGCTGGCACAATCGGGTTCTGCCAAATGGAAGGTGTTGTTCTCCTGGGCGGCGAAATGGACGCTCCAGCCGCCTCCACTGCCCAGCCACAGCAGCCGCAGCAGCTGCAGCAGCTGCAGCAGCCGCAGCAGCCGGCAGGGCGAATATGGAGTCAGGAGCCGGTGAGACTCTCTTGCACAGTTGTGCCACTCTGATCTCTGGGGCGAGCGGTGGTTCAGGGTACTCGTCTCCAAAGACCATCTCTCCCCACTTGGGTCGCAGTTCTTTCACTATGCTATTTGCTTTGGCTTGACTCTGGACTTTGTTCACCCCTGACTTGAACTGGACAGGAGAGCGGAGTAACGAGGGAGGAGTCTTCACTCCCTATACGTGCAAATAGTTAGTTCCCGGTGGGCCGGGCTGGTTTTCCCTCTTCTGAGGGGGGTGTATCTTCACTTTCCCGCTCTTGAGGGGTATCTTCATTTTCCTGCTTTGGGTGGCCGGGGGAGGGGGCAAGAAGAATGCGTACGTTGAGTACGTTGTGTATGTAGCATATGTAGAGTTAGCATTCAAAATTTTAAGAACATTTATATAATACAAAGCGAACCTGACAAATTCCGAATTCGCTTCGGAGTAGGAAAAATGGAGGATTCGATACCAATCTACGAAGGGGCGAATAGATTCGCTCATCTCTACCTTGTAGTATTGATTGTAGCATGCCAATTGAAAGAAAGAACACATGTAGTGGACTTGATGTAAAACTATTTTTTTCAATACATTGTACAAATTTGTACCAAGGATGGCAGATATGTTAACTTACTGGACAGAAACAGGGCAACTACAATGTTTTAGGAACAAATAGAACAACTTATTTGGTCAGCATAAGGCCCCATTCACACGACCGTATGAATGGGGCCGTATCTATCAGCAAAAATGCGGGAATAGATGCGGCCCCATTCACCTCTATGGGGCCGGAGCCGCGGCACGAAGCTAGCTCCGTGCTGCGGCTCATTTGAAGCATGTCCTATACTTGTCCATACGCACAGACAAGTATAGGCATTTTCAATGGGGTCGCCCGGCGTGTGTTCCGAGCGCTGCGGAACACACGCCGGGCGGCCCCCGTATATTTGCGGGTCCGCAATAATGCAGACCCGCAAATATACGTTCGTGTGAATGGACCCTAAGTAATGACTATAATGACCACTTTGAGGCTCTGTGGAGCTATTTAAAAACGTGCAAATGTACTGTGTGACAATGTTTTTCTCTATTCTGGTAAAACACTAATTGACTTAGGAAGTATAAAAACTATTTTAATTTTAAGGAGATATTTTGGTTGGTATATTGATAACATTCTATTATACATAAAAGTACCAGCAGTCTGATAATTATACAGAAGATTAAATAATTCATTTACAAACGTGTATGGAACCATAAATGTGGCAACCATCTATGTCTGTGGGGCCCTACTATACCTCGGTTTGTCTTTGATTTTGTAAAGAGATTTCCCATTAATCAAACAGAAAATAGAAACATGCTATGTTTCATTAGATGCTATATTAATTCTCCCTTAAATGCTTTGCTTCTTGGGAAGACAGCATTATAATCATGTCACATAAAGTATCTATGGCTCCATAGTACAGAGCCTCAGGGACTTCAATTGGTTCCTTACAGGCTCCATTTACACAGCTTTCTGGCTGACTAAGGCTTTGTTTACACGTAGACAGAATCTAAAGATGTATCTACACAGCCCAGTATCGGGCAGATTATCAGTAACATAAATGTGCCACTGATCACGCGATGAACAAGAGAAACGTTTGTTCATAGAGTGATCCTGTTGTTCATGCAGGCACCACTGATTATGGCTTCTGGGCAGCAGATCATGTCATCTAAACCAATCGGACCAGTATTCCTGACAGAAAAAGAGTGAATGTACCAAGGAATATCTTTCCCATATTACCTAAATGAAGCTTTAAATTATTATTGTTACATTATGATCAAAGTTCTGATGTCCCAGTGAAATCTGCCCTCCAAAGTCCATATGTTTCACCTTCCCTTCTGCACATTCCCTCGTATGCCCGTACAGCAGTTTACAACCACATATGAGGCATTTCAGTAAACTGCAGAATCAGGGTAATAAATATTAAGTTTTGGTTGGCTGGAAAAATCTGCAAACAAATTGTGAAATTTCTACTCTATTTTCCTTTAATTCTAGTTCATTTATGGGTGTTTTCTGCTACGTAAGCCCCACAAATGACGCTATTACTAAATTAGTTCTTAAAAAAGATGGTTTTTGAAATTTTCCCAAAAATTTTTAAAACTGCATCTTAAATTCTAATCCATCTAACATCCAATGACATTTACAAAATAATGCAAACATAAAGTAGACATATAGGAAATGTAAAGGAATAAGTATTTTATGAGGTATCATCTGTCTGAAAAGCAGAGAAATTGAAATTTTTAAAAGTGTGAATTATTCTAAATTTTTTGTACATTTTGGATTTTTTTTATAAATAAAGGTGAAATATATGACTCAAATTTAACACTGTCATGAAGTACAATGTATATAGAAGAATCCCGGCAGACGCTAGTAATCAGATCAATGCTTCTTTTATTAAATAGCGTTTACAAGGACGCGTTTCGGCACAATAGCCTTTATCAACTGATGTATAACAATGAACGCAGGTAAGTTATATAGGTACAAATAACCCTAAGGCACTCCCATGTGACGTCAGACGCCCTAAACGGGCGGGAACATACAAATATCAAAACAAAAACAAGTAACATAATAAATCTATCAAAATCAATCCACTCTACGTCTGTAGTATAATATAGACACCATAAATGCATACATAATATAATTATTTACAATTTTAAAGGATACAAAATCAGAGCCGTCCCAAACAGCTAACGGGCGGAGGCAGTCTGCAAAGAGGAGAAAAGGATATATCAGGGTATTATACATGTATTATCTCATATTCCCTATTCAATCCCCTGGGCTGTAAAGTATCCAACGTGTGTATCCAATACGCTTCTCTGCGTAATAAAAGTTTTGCAACATCTCCCCCACGTCTGGGTCTCCTGATTTGTTCCAAAACCTGAAACCTAAGCTGTGCTATGGAATGTTTACATTTATCAAAGTGATAAGGCAAGGGGAGAAGTAAATTTTTAGTTCTAATGGTGGACTTGTGTTTACATATCCTATCACGTATAGTCTGCATAGTCTCACCTATGTAAAGGAGACCACAAGGGCACCTTACTAGGTAGACCACATTCGTGGAATCGCAAGTGAAAAAACCATTTATCTGGAATGCCTTACCTGTATGAGGGTGATGGAATGTGGGACCCTTAATCACATGTGAACACTGTGAACACCGCAAACACGGATATGTTCCCTTTCTCAGGGTTGTCAGTCTGCTCTGTTTCAATTCCTTTTTAACACTTCCCACATCTGCACATACCAATTTGTCCCTGTAACTGGGATTGCGTTTATTACAAATGAGCGGTGGGTGGTTAAACTCACTAACTTCTGGATAAGCTCTAGTCAAAATATTCCAGTGTTTTCTGATTATTTGATCAAATTTCGCATTGTACGGGTGATATTTATGTGCAAATGCCAATCACCCTCATACGGGTAAGGCATTCCAGATAAATGGTTTTTTCACTTGCGATTCCACGAATGTGGTCTACCTAGTAAGGTGCCCTTGTGGTCTCCTTTACATAGGTGAGACTATGCAGACTATACGTGATAGGATATGTAAACACAAGTCCACCATTAGAACTAAAAATTTACTTCTCCCCTTGCCTTATCACTTTGATAAATGTAAACATTCCATAGCACAGCTTAGGTTTCAGGTTTTGGAACAAATCAGGAGACCCAGACGTGGGGGAGATGTTGCAAAACTTTTATTACGCAGAGAAGCGTATTGGATACACACGTTGGATACTTTACAGCCCAGGGGATTGAATAGGGAATATGAGATAATACATGTATAATACCCTGATATATCCTTTTCTCCTCTTTGCAGACTGCCTCCGCCCGTTAGCTGTTTGGGACGGCTCTGATTTTGTATCCTTTAAAATTGTAAATAATTATATTATGTATGGGAGTGCCTTAGGGTTATTTGTACCTATATAACTTACCTGTGTTCATTGTAATACATCAGTTGATAAAGGCTATTGTGCTGAAACGCGTCCTTGTAAACGCTATTTAATAAAAGAAGCATTGATCTGATTACTAGCGTCTGCCGGGATTCTTCTATATACAGTTGTGGAGCGGAACTCCTTCCCGCAGCAGCGCTACTTGCAGGGCAGTGGTGCCGACCGTTTTCAAAGAATGTCACGAGGAAAGAATCTCAGAATGGGTTGGATAAGTAAAAGGGATCCAAAATTATTACCACATAAAGTGACACATGTCAGATTTGCAAAAAATGGCCTGGTCAGGAAGATGATGAAAACTGGGGCGGGGTAGAAGGGGTTAAGATTCCCATTGGTTGGCAATTATTATTAGTATTTTTTTAGTACCATAGATATAACACTCATTGATACAATTGATTGAATCATTAAAGGGGTTGTCTGACATATTAAGCAAGATTTAACAACCGCAGGAACTTGTCCACCGGAAAAAACATCACTCACTTGCTGAAAGTTTTGTCATCCTATTTCTGTGTGTCAGATGTGTAAGAAGGCACTGGAATGACATTACTTTCAACAGGTGAGTGGGGACACATTTTCTTGCTGCTGCCTAATTTTGCTGCTAGGTTGGAAATTTGTTTAATGAGAATAATTAAGTTTATGGCCAGCTTAAAGGGTTATCCCATGAGTAATGTAAAAAATAAAAATCAGACATCATATAGTACATGACAATCGCTTTCTAACCAAGCTATAACCAGCAATGTACCTCACATAAATCTGCAGATCTTCCCATACATTACTCTGCTAGATTAATATCAAGCCGGCAGCTCAAGGGGAGTGTCCTCTCTTCTTCAGCTAAGAGGGTATGTTCATGCTCTCCCTATCACAACTCAGGAAGCAGTTGAAGCCTGAAACTGAGCATGTCTAGCTTCTTAGTGAGCAGGACAAAGAAAAAAGAAAAAAACAAAAAGCAAGTGGTGCTATATAGATACATTTATTTTTTGAATAAATCAATGGCTACACAACATTTTGAATTACATTTCATTACAAAAGAATTCTGATCCAGGTACTAGGTCGAAAACTGTAGAATATTTTTTGTGACATAACCCCTTTAAAGGGAAAAAGGGTTGCGCAGGTCCAGAGCTCATCTTGGTCACCCAGGCAGGCCCTGTGATATGAACTTCGGAGCATTTCATGATCCAATACTCTTCCTTGCCCTGCACTGTATCGCGCTGGGCAATGGCTTTTTCGTTTACATTTTTACACTCCTATGCGGAGGCTTCCACCTAGCAGTGTTCTTTGTGATGTCACCAGCACTGATTGGCGGGCTTTAATGCTGCTTTAGCCATTTTACAGGCTAGGGCAGTGCTAAAGCCCACACTTTAGTGCCGGTGACATCACCACGCTCACTGCTAGCTTTACCCATGGAGAACCTGGTACATCACTGGATCTCCAGTTTCCCTGCACTATTCAGTGAAGGGAAATGGAGAAATGCTCTGATGCTCATATCAGATGGGCTGCCTCTGTAAAAATGGGGATATGTCTGAGTTTAGCTCTGAACCCAGAAAACCTCTTTAAGTGAATTTGATTTTGTGTCTCTCATGCATTTCTCTTTCTAAAAATCTATGCTATTATTATTGTGAAGTGGACTGTAATAAATCATATTTACTGTTCCTTAAACATTTACACTTTAATATAAACTTAAATTTGCTAGAGGTATTGGTGTCTTTAACTAAAGACATAACAGAATCGATGCTACCAAAAGTATCCTTTTTGGTAACTATATTTTCCAGTTAACTATGTGATTTTTTCAGATTATGTTTACTGTTTATTCTACATTGTATGTGCAACTTGTCTGTGTTCTAGAAAGTTAAGAAGCCCCTAGATTGAGGCCAAAACTGTACTTTGAAACATTAAAATATTTTACTTTGAAACATTAAAATATGTTTGCTGTATTTTCATTATCTACTACAATGTGCAACCTTTTTTTAAGGTACTTTCTGCTTTATCTTTTTGATGAGGGATTGTATGAACCTTGAAGCTAAGAATAGCAAATCCAGAATAAAAGCTTTTGATCCCCTTAAATAACAGGTCTCCTGAGAGCTCAAATAAATTTCAGATCAGAGTCAAGCAAATGGTAACACTAAAAGACACTTTCTCAGATTTGTAAACATAGTAGATTTCCCCCATCTGTAACATTTCCATTATGGATGAGTGTCTCATTTGTTAAGCTACTGTACCTTTGCAGAAATACAGTAAACCTACAAGATTTCTCTTTGAATTTTATATATACAGATCTAGCAAGTACAGCTAATACACAATATTGTTGTCTTTATAATCATGTATCATGCCTTTGAATAAACCAGTAATATGTATTAGCTTTCTAAGCATAGAAAACCTCTATTCATAACATGGTAAGGCTATAGTAAGTAGCGTATAGGTTA
Organism: Rhinella marina; assembly: GCA_900303285.1. Taxonomy (NCBI): domain Eukaryota; kingdom Metazoa; phylum Chordata; class Amphibia; order Anura; family Bufonidae; genus Rhinella; species Rhinella marina. The sequence goes on along the minus strand of ONZH01024498.1, from coordinate 34,308 downwards.
TATACATGCGATGACACAGCTCTAGGACATGGATCTGTCCTCAGCTTGCTGATATCTAGCCCTGTCAATGAAGAGGAGGGGGGAGTGGGCACAGAACAAAAGCAGTGCTCCAAGGATTCAGCCTAGCCCCTTGTGCTCCAATGTGCAAATTTACATTTGAATTAACACATTGAAATCTCTGAGTGACACTGACATGCATAGCTATGGGTAAATGCATGTTTAACAGTGTTAACAAACAGAACAGCATGTTTAAAAAAACACCATGCCATTGCATGTGTTATGTTTTTTTCATATTCCAAAGCTTCCATAAATTGTCAATTACCGGGGGAAGATGGTTTATAAACACACAATGGATTGTTGAAGGACCAAGAGTCCAACAATTATGCCTTGATGGGATCAGAATCCTGCTCATCTGACATGCACAATAGTTACTTATCAAAAGAAAGAGTGGATTGTTTGGACCAAGCCTCCAGAAATTATGACTTAATGGGTCAGAATACAACAACTGTTAATTGTCAGAAAAAAAGTGGTTGGGTAACACCACACCCACTGAGAAGCTGAAAACCGTCTCTGAGATATCACTGGAGGCTGGAAAGGAAAGAAAACATAGAGCATACTGTGCCAGTTCAGTCCACTATTCTAGTTTGCCTGCCCAGAAGTCCATGAGGTCAGGGAACATGGTATGGGCCAGAGACAGGCCAGAGTGTAGGTAGGCCTGAACCTGGGCAATGAGGCTCCGCTTGCTTATTTGCCTCAGCCTGGCACAGCATATAAAAAAACTATTCCATCATGTTGAGGAGACTGAACTAGCTGCTGCAGCTTCTGCTGCTCATGGCAGTGAGAGGTGGGTGGGGCACACTTTCAGACACACTGGCAGTAGGCATCTGCTTGCTGAAATATGTGTATACAGTATTTCCTGGTAATAATGTAATTTGGTCTTCCATTCGGAGGGAGGAAAACATTCCTCCATTTTGCTTTGATAGCGAGGGTCTAAAAACATGGCTATCCATTAATCCTCAGACTGCTTGATGTGAATGATATGACTGACAGTGTGTAAGCAAGCAAACATACAGGTCTTCATTCTGGCCAGCATGCCCGAGGAGGCAGTTCTTTCCTGCCCCACCCCCACTGAGATGATTGGGTGTCGTGGCTGGTGTCACCGTCATCATCATCAGTCTCTACCTCCAACTCCAGTGGCAGCTCCTCATCCTCTTCCTCAGTGGCAGTTTCTCCTTGTGGGTTCCCAACAGCTATGGGGAAAACAACAAAATGCATTAGCTGTTCTTCTTCCACCGTTGCACTTGCTGCCTGTGTGTCAGCATACAGTATGTTCTATGATAAATATGAAGGTGATGAGACTGTTCATGCCGTAGTTTACCCTACTGAAAAATTTTGTGGCCTCTTCTAAGGACTTCAGCACCTGACAGGCATCTTGGATGAGCTGCTACTGACCTTGAAACAACACCTGCTCCTTACTGAGGAAGTCAGTGGCATGACAATATCATTCACAGCTTTCCACTGCTCATACTGTACAGACGTTCTAGCTTGTGCAATGTTCAATTCCATCAAGTTGAAATGTTACAGATAAAGCAGGTTAATGATATGCCATTCTATCGCTGCAAGTCCAGGAAAGTGTTCCTTGCCACATTAGAATGGCTGGAATGCTAGGACATCCTCATAGACATTACCAACACCTTGTGAAAGCCGGTGTACTTTCTAAAAAAGTGTTGCACGACTAGGTTAATGACGTGCATCATGTAGGGACCATGTATTATTTCCCCCGGGTTCAGCATGGACACTATGTTGTGGCCATTGTCACAGACCACCTTGCCCAGTTGGAGATGGTGAGGTGACAGCCAGCAGGATATTTGACACTTGTACTTTAGCAACTGCTCATCTATGTGACCACATTCGCCCAGACTGATCAGCTCCATCACCACATGGCAACACTTGAAACATATGATAGCAAAGAGATGGGAGGGTATCTATGGCAGAGGTGGAGGAGGCATATAAATTCCGTGTGTGGGACACAATCTTGTAGGTGTTAAAAGAACCTGGCCTTGTTGCTGGGGTTCTGCCTCACTGTTGTCGCAAAAAACATTGACCCAGTGGGCCATGAAAGACATGTACTGTCCATTTCCATAACAGCTGCTCTCGGCTTCCACCATGGCATGCACCTTGCTGTGAAAATCGCAAAGAGTAGCCCACGTTCTCCACCACATAAGAGAACATGGGCAGATATGGCTTTTTGGGAGAAATAATGCTGGCTAGGTATCACAAACATCTCCCTTATGGGAAAAGACTTTACTAAATGGTATGGCAGTGAATGTACTGCCAGCAACTTGGCCAGGTGGGATTTTAGCTTATGCACCATCAGATTGCTGGGCGTTTAAAGTCATTTCCTGGCCATGCATCTGGCTGACAACGGAGAGAAGGAGGAGTCTGAGTGGGAGAAGCAGAAAGTGATGAAGACAATGTAAAATACACCATAATGCCCATGGATATGGCCTGGCTGCTGTAAGGGAGACTGAGAGAAGGAGGAAACTCTTGTTTTAGTAGCAGCTGATGCCACTCCATGTGGTTCAATGGAGCTACTACTACTACCATTACTACTACTACTTCTTCCGGCCGGACAGCTGGTGTTGCATCGACCCACAATCTAGCTCTGGGAGGACAAGGCCTTTCCCTGGGTCTTTCATTTGAAACCTTTCTGTTTTCCAGACATTTAGCCTAAAGTACACAGTCACACAAAGCATGGAATGGTTTGCAATTAAATGTCCTTTCCTTTCTACAAACAAAGACACTGTTTTTGTTTAGTTTGGGAATGATGCAGCATCAGGAATATAACAGATTTAGGCCTAATGTCTTATGTGTGTTCAAATATACAAATTCCCTCTGAATTGTAAAATACATGTTGGAAACTTGTTGTAACGCCTCCCGGGGGTCCCAGGCGGCGCACACGTACTTACCGCTGCGGCCGGCGTTCTCGCTCTTTGCTGCCGTGATGTTTGTTGCTTGGTCAGTGTGAAGTCTTGTTCTCTTGCCCTGGGCTCCAGGTGCTGCATTTTATTAGGTCAGCTCCTTAATTGGTTCCTCCCCTTTCCTCCTGTCTGTAACTATATAAGTCCTCCTTGGACACTTACTCCTTGCCTGAGCGTTATAAGTCATCCTGACTTGCGAAGGTTCCCGTATTGCCTTAGTCCTGCTGTAGAGTGAACACTGTCTTGGCCTGCTGAAGTGTGAACACCGCTCTAGTCCTGCTGAAGTGTGAACACCACCCCAGTCCTGCTGCAGTGCGAACATTGCCCTAGTCCTGCTGTTGTTTGAACACTACTATCCAGTACCTGTCTTCCGTTCCTGGCTCCTGTTCGTGGTTCCTGTTCCTGATTCCTGTCCCTGGCTGATCCTCTCCGGTCTGCTTCCAGTGCATTGCTGACTCCAGTCATCCTTCCACATCTCCTCCCTTGGTGTGTGTCTGTCCTGCGTATCTGTTTCTCTGGTGTTTTGCACCTTAGTACTCTGTCCGTCTGGCCAGCTGTCACGAGTATTGTCTCACCCCAAGAGGTAGCGACCTGGTGTACCTCCTCGGGAAAGCCTATCCCCACCATCAGGGGTACTGTGAAGAACGGGAGGTACACTTAGATAACGCCCTTAGGGGAAGACATTCTTGTGACACAGTGGATCCACATCCACTGATCTTGACAGTACGCTCAGGCCATGGATCCCGCTGGTCACCCCAAGCCTGCTGTATCGGATCTATTAAGTGAGATGAGACGTCAAAGTCAGCGCCAGGATGTTTTAATGCAATTCATGCAAAATATTTCTGCCCGCCTAGACGCCATTTCTCCTCCAGTAATAGCTGCACCACAAGTCTCAGCAACTCCTCCAGCTTCCGCGCCTGTGACCCCGGATCAGAGTGCTTCCGGAATTCATCTGCCTCTGCCGCCTCGTTATGGCGGGGATTCCAAGTCCTGCAGAGGCTTCCTTAACCAGTGCCTCATACACTTTGAGCTGCATGGACACAAGTTTCCATCTGAACGGGCAAAGATAGCTTTCATTGTGTCCCTGCTATCTGGTGAGGCCCTGGCATGGGCAAATCCTATCTGGGAGCGTGGCAGTCCAGAGACTACAAGTCTGCAGGCGTTCCTGGCTAACTTCCGGACGGTTTTTGAGGAGCCAGGCCGCACTTCATCTGCTGCCTCTGCTTTGCTGCGTCTACGCCAGGGTTCCATGACTGTGGGCCAGTATGCAATTCAGTTCCGGACACTGGCCGCTGAACTAGCATGGAATGATGAGGCTCAGCTAGCAGTTTTCTGGGAAGGTCTTTCAGGGTGGATTAAAGATGAGCTAGCTGGTCGTGACCGTCCATCTACCTTGAATGATCTGGTCACTTTAGCTACCAGAATTGATCTGCGTTTCAGGGAGCATTCCATGGAGAACTTGCTTAGCAAAAGAGCACCTCGCCTTGCGCCTTCCTTCCAGAGGCCGATCCGGCCTCCAGTTTCTGCTTCCTCGGGGGAGCCTATGCAAGTGGAACGTCTCTGATTGTCGGATCAGGAGCGACAACGCAGCAGAGCTGAGAACTTGTGCCTCTATTGTGCTGGCAAGGCCCATTTTGCCCGGAATTGTCAGCTGAAACCGGGAAACTCCAAAGTCTAGGACATGTTGGAGAGGTGGTTCTAGACGCGGAGAAGTCCTCTCCTAAGCTTTCAATTCCTGTGATCCTCTCTCATGAGAGAAGCAGCGTCACTGTGTCTGCCTTCCTGGATTCGGGCTCCGCTGGTAACTTTATCCTGCAAGATCTTGTCAGTCAGTACCAGCTTCCAACCTCCCGGCTGTCGAGACCTCTATCTGTTGCGTCGGTAAACGGAATGCCACTACCTGAGCGAGTGCAGTTTGTTACGATGCCCCTTAGACTGCAAGTTGGAGTTTTGCACTCTGAGGAGATCGTCTTCTACGTCCTGCCAGCTTCCATGAATCCAGTCATTCTTGGTCTTCCCTGGCTTCGCCAGCATTCTCCAACCCTGGACTGGCACTCTGGTGAAATCCTCCGGTGGGGACCCTCTTGCCTCTCCACCTGCTTGTCTGAAGTCCGGCCCACTCCTCCGCCTCCACCGACAGGGGATCTATCAGGACTGCCATCACAGTATGCCAGTTTTGCTGATGTATTTAGTAAAAAGGAGGCTGAAACACTGCCATCCCACCGATCCTATGATTGTCCAATTGACCTTCTACCAGGAACTACTCCCCCTCGTGGTCGAGTTTATCCACTCTCGCTTCCTGAGACCCAGGCGATGTCAGTCTACATCAAGGAGAATCTTGAGAGGGGATTTATCCGCAAGTCCACTTCGCCAGCTGGTGCAGGATTCTTCTTCTTCCAGAAGGATGGATCTTTAAGACCTTGCATAGACTATCGGGGCCTTAATCAGATCACCGTCAAGAATAAGTATCCATTGCCATTGATCCCGGAACTCTTTGACAGAATTCGTGGAGCGAAGATCTTCTCCAAACTAGACCTGCGAGGGGCATATAATCTTGTCCGCATCCGAAAAGGAGACGAATGGAAGACCGCTTTTAACACACGGGACGGTCATTACAAATATCTCGTCATGCCTTTTGGACTTTGTAATGCCCCAGCAGTCTTTCAGGAGTTTGTCAATGATGTTTTCCGGGACCTGCTTAAAGTCTGTGTTGTGGTCTACTTGGACGATATTCTCATCTTTTCTCCTGATCTGACCTCACATCGGAAACATGTCCGTCTTGTCCTGCGACGGCTCAGAGAGAACCGGCTATATGCGAAACTGGAGAAGTGCATTTTTGAGAAAAACTCTCTGCCGTTCCTTGGATTCGTTGTCTCTGATACCGGTCTGAAAATGGATCCAGACAAACTTAAAGGAGTGTTGAACTGGCCACGCCCCCAGGGTCTCCGAGCAATTCAGAGATTCTTGGGATTCGCCAACTTCTACCGCCAGTTCATTCATAGTTTCTCTTCTCTTACCGCTCCGATCTCTGCCCTGACCAAAAAGGGAGTGAACGCAAAAGTATGGACCCCGGAGGCAGAGGCGGCATTCACCGAGTTAAAACAGGCTTTTACCTCTGCTCCTGTTCTTCATCATCCAGATGTCGCCAAGCAATTTTTCCTAGAGGTGGATGCCTCTTCCATTGGAGCTGGAGCAGTCCTATTGCAGAAGAACTCCAGAGGCAAGATGATTACCTGCGGTTTCTTCTCTAAACTCTTTTCTTCTGCTGACAGGAACTATTCTATCAGGGACAGGGAACTCTTGGCCATTAAGTTGGCCTTGGAAGAATGGCGACATTTGCTGGAAGGTACACAACATCCTGTGGTGATTTACACGGACCACAAGAACCTGGTCTACCTCCAAACTGCACAACGCCTAAATCCTCGTCAAGCTAGATGGGCACTGTTCTTTTCTCGTTTCAACTTTGAGCTACACTTTCGCCCCGCTGAGAAGAATACCAAAGCAGATGCTCTTTCCCGGTCATTTGATTCTTCTGATCAGCAAGAGGAACCCCAGTATATTATTGATCCTGCTCGTCTGATTTCCGTGGCTCTCGTCCAGATTAAAGACATTCCTCCTGGGAAGATATTTGTACCAGTCTCCAAAAGGAGGCGTATTTTAGCTTGGGGTCATGACTCCAAGCTTGCTGGTCACCCAGGGGTTCGTAAAACCATCCAGCTTCTCTCACGGCATTACTGGTGGCCTAACCTCTCTCAAGAGGTGGAGGAATATGTCTCCGCCTGTACCATCTGTGCTCAAAACAAATCCCCCAGGTCCAAACCATCTGGTCTGCTGTTACCCCTTTCCATTCCAGATGCCCCTTGGCAACACATTGGTATGGACTTTGTTACCAATTTACCACTGTCTTATGGTTGCACCGTCATTTGGGTAGTTGTGGATCGCTTTTCTAAGATGGCCCATTTCATTCCTCTGTCTGGACTGCCTTCTGCCATCAAACTTGCCAGTCTCTTCGTGGAGCACATCTTCCGCCTACATGGCCTACCTTTACACATTGTCTCTGACCATGGAGTTCAGTTCACTTCCAGGTTCTGGAGAGCTCTCTGCCATCTTCTAGAAGTGGAGTTGGATTTCTCGTCTGGATACCATCCCCAGACAAATGGAACGAGTTAACCAGATACTGGAGAACTACCTTCGTCATTTTGTCTCTGCCCGACAAGACAATTGGGCCCAGCTGCTACCTTGGGCAGAGTTTTCTTACAATAACCACACCAGTGAATCCTCAGGCTCTTCACCATTCTTCATTGTCTATGGGTGCCATCCATGAATTCCTCTTCCTGTTACCGCTCCTTCTGGGGTACCAGCTGCAGATTCCTCTTTCAGGGACTTTTTAAAAATATGGCGCCAAGCCAAGGACTGCATCTCCAAGGCGGTGACTCGTATGAAGAAATATGCGGATCGGAGGCGCAAGAAGCCTCCACAATTTTCCATAGGTGAAAAGGTCTGGCTATCTTCAAAAAATATCCGGTTAAGGGTTCCAAGCTACAAGTTGGCACCTCGGTTCCTGGGACCATTCGAGGTGCTGAAAAGGATCAATGATGTCAACTATAAACTCCGCCTGCCTCCTAGTCTGCGTGTATCCAATTCTTTCCATGTGTCCCTGCTCAAGCCTTTGGTCCTGAACCGCTATTCCCTCAGTGTTTCTACCCCAGATCCTGTCACTGTAGATCCTGAGCCGGAATATGAGGTGAGGGACATTTTGGACATGAAGAAGCATGGGAGGAAGACATACTATCTTGTGGATTGGAAAGGCTTTGGTCCTGAAGAGAGGTCCTGGGAACCTGAGGACAACATCAATGCCCCTACTCTACTCAAAAAGTTTCTTGCCAGCCTCAGGAGGAGGGGGAGTAGAGGGGGGGTACTGTAACGCCTCCTGGGGGTCCTAGGCGGCGCACGCGTACTTACCGCTGTGGCCGGCATTCTCGCTCTTTGCTGCCATGAGGTTTGTTGCTTGGTCAGTGTGAAGTCTTGTTCTCTTGCCCTGGGCTCCAGGTGCTGCATTTTATTAGGTCAGCTCCTTAATTGGACAACGCCCTTAGGGGAAGACATTCTCGTGACACAGTGGATCCACATCCACTGATCTTGACACTTGTATTGTTATATTTGCAACCCACACCAGCACTTGAACTGTCTGAAGATGCCCTGTAAAAGGTTTTGGACTACTATTTCAGATGTTTTCACCCGAACTGCGTAAGAAAGGCGGTTTTATGTCTGTGTACAATGTAATTTACGTTCAATATTGCTGGTAGAAAAATGGCTTTACTGCAACACATTTAAAAACAATACAAATACTGTGTGATGCGCTGAAAGTAAATAACAATTACTCAGCAGCAGATGAAGTTATTGCTGTGAAATGCTTCTGCTACAATGCAACACATGATGCACTGAATAAAAATATGCAATAGTTGTTCAGCAGTTAGCACTGCAGCATAATGCTAGTCAGAAAAATATGTTCTTGCAGCTGTTGATGTTCTGCAGCAGCTGCAGCTGTATTATAAGGCAGAGACTGCAGTTAGAAGGGACTGCGTGGCACACCCAGCCTCAGCTCCTCACTTACCAGCTACAAGCTTTCCCTGCCCTTCCCTATTCTACACAATTATTCTTCTTTCTATTCTTTCCCTTTACTATCCCTGACCCCAGAAGCTTGATTGTGACTGTACACTTCCCCTAAGATTGTTTTCTGCCACAGATTGCTATACCCATCCACCCTCATTTACAGCCCAACACAAAATGACTTTCTTGCCATTCTACACGGGCACCTCCCTTCCTGCTGTTTCACTGATAAGCTTGTTTAGGCTGCCTGTCAGCCTGTGAACCTCAGGGTCATGTGAGCATCCTTCCTCCTCCCTTGTGCTTTTTCCTGCCAACATGTGCAGTAAAATGGTGCTGCACACTATTTTACTTGAATTGCCTGAAGCAAACATAAAAATCTTCATGTTTGTCTTGTGGACACATTTTTGGGAAGTTTGTAATGAACCCTGTTTGTTACAAACTGACTCGCTCATCCCTACTATAGCTGTTTAATAAACATACAAAAGAAAGGTAGTATGACTGGTTTAATACTGTTGATTATGCTGACCAAGGCTCTTTAGAGGGGTGTTCTGGTAGGTAGAAGTTACCTCTTTTCCATAGGATAGGCAAAAACTATCAGATCGGTGCGGGTCCTACCACAGGGATCCCCACTGATCACGAGAATGAGAGCGTCATACCCCCTGCAGCAGTAGTACCTGATAGCACTGATCTGATAGTTATCCCCTTTCCTGTGGATAGAGTTTAACTTGTACCCACTGGAATACCCCCTTTAATAGCTTACAGCCAAATTGTACTGTCTGCTATGTTTGGGAAAGTGCTATTAGTTAATACAGTTTGAAATAGCTTTTGTTATAAAAGTTCTTACTCTAATACAGGTAAACTCTAGCATTTTATACCACATGAAATATTATTATGATGCCCTAATAATAAAATAAGTATTAATTTCTGTTTTAAAGGGGTTTTCCAAGATTATCTTGCTGATGACCCATCCTCAGGATAGGTCATCAGTATCTGATCAGTAGGGGAACAATACTTGGGAACCCCACATACCAGCTGTTTGAGAAGGTGCCTTCTCAAATAGCTTATCGGCAGGGGGTCCCGGGTGTCAGACCCCCACCGATTAGATACTGATGACCTATCTAGGGCATTAGTGGAAAAAAAATCCTGGAAAACCCTTTTAACTTAAACTTATAGTGTTTTTAGGGTGCATAATCAATAACATATCCCTGAAAAATTCTCTTAGGTGGGACCCGCACCTATCAGACAATGGGGGCATATCCTAGCGATATGCCCCCATTGTCTGTGATGGGAATACCCCTTTAAAGGGTTGCGTTTTGCATTCCGTCCTAAAATTTTGTTATATTCCGTTATAACTTTGTTATAACGGAACACATAACGGAATTCTTAATACTGGTGAGAACCCACCCTTAGGCTGTTGTATAAGTGTTTGGGAGGAAAGCTAATTTGATTATCTTTCCCAGAAACCCAGTGACATGCAAATTAGCTTTCCTTCCAAAAAGAAAAGAACACTAAGCCTATCTGATGCCAGCAGATATAAGATCATAAATTTAAATACACGTCTCCCAGAAAACAGAGCAGCACTGGTTGGTTACACATACTTGTTGCTCTTCCTAATGAGAAAGAGCATCCCTAAGAGAAACCCCAAGGCCACTCAGTTAACCAAGGCTATTTTCTCTTGAGACCATTACCTTGTCCTTTTGGAAGGAGAACTGATTTCCACAAAACAATTCACACATCTCGAATTTTGACTATTATTTATTCTAAGAACTGTTCAATAGGGTAGTTATGCACATGGAGGAATGGTATGTACATCCATAGGGGGATAATTTTCAGTAAGACTGGTTAGGGTGTGGAATATCCTTCTTATAGAGGCAGCAATAGCAAAATCTGTAAGGACTAAAATATGCATTACATCTTATAATAATGGTACTGGTAATTAAAATAAATTATCAAGTAGTTTAGAATGTCACTGTGTCACATTGCAGTGTCATTGGTACTTACCTCATTGTAGTGAAAGTGTCAGTGCTCCTGATGCAGTAACCTCATAGGAGTGACACAGTATCCCTTAACCAATCAAGTCACCAATTTAGGCCCCCCCAGCCATAGAGCTCCCCATGACACTGTTAACCTCATTAGCATACTTTGCTCTCCAGGATTGTGGCTTTTTTAGCCAGAATGTGTGGTACCTAAAAAAAAATCTTACCAGTATCCTTCTGCTCCTGCACCCTGGCTCTGTTTAGCGATCTTCTGGGGTCACCTGCACTGCTACAGCCAATGACTGGCCTCAGTGCTGACCAGTCCCCAAGAATCATGTCACTGCTGGGTCATGCACTGCAGCAGAACTTGTCATCCTGTCCATACCACAGGTAGAGGTAAATGGGCCAGTGACTGTAAGATTGTTGAATGGAGGCAGATTGCCAGAAAAGAGAGGCCGGGAGAAGATGAATATGGTTCTTTCATTAGTTACCACTGCTGCATGTTGCAAAGTTGTGCGTGAGTGTGCGTGTCCAGATGGGAGTAGAAGCGGTTGTCCCGATTCTGATGCTCCCTGGGCCCATGCAGTGATGTGGATGAGCACACCTTTCTGCTCTTTGGGACACACTCCAGTTCTGAAGTCCTCCAACTTAATGACAATTGAGGAGCCGTAGTTGTTGAAAATTCTGAGGGGCAAGGCAGAGTTCTGGGTTGTCATGTCAACACTTTGCACTGTAGCAGTGCAGGAAGCAATAATGAGATAGCTGTGCAGAAGAACAGTTCTTTACTGAACAATTCAAATACAAATAGGCCAGGTCAGTTGTTAGCACTTAATGGACTGGCAGTTGGAAAACAAAATGCACTTTCCACCAATGTTACAGATTTCACATGCTGCACAGGTAGTTAATAGGCCAAAATTTCTCTTTAAATCAGTTTTCTTTACTCTGCACTTCACTACCTTACTTTTACACATAAGCATCCAGGCATCAGAGATAAAACTTTAGGCAATTCAATGCAACCACAGTGTGGCTCCCCCAACAGCAGGCAAAAATGCAAATGCAAATCTGTTCCTTTTTTGAGCAAGTTGCTGTACTTTTAGTACATGTCCACAAAATCCATCTTTCATTGGTGATTAATCTGTTTACATAAGTGTGTATCCAGGCATTAGAGACAACTCCTGAACACATGTTGTATAGCCCAAATGTCATTTTCAGACATGTCATCTACACCTGTTTCATCTGAACTGCTTCTGCAGTTGTTCTGGCCTCACTGAAGCTGATACCTTGGACCAGGGTATGGCTGAAGTGTCAGTTTCACATCTTTGCATTTGCAGTGTTTTGTAGCTAGACTCAAACTGCACTGACTGATTAGACTGACTTCACTCACTCATTAGACTGAAATTGTCTCAACAATGTTCCTTCCTTATATACAGAGGGTGACACAAGCCCCATCTAGTGGTGGCAGTGGCTATGGCCTACTTATAACATGTGCAAATACAGGCACATACATATTAAAGCAAACATGTTTAGTTAAAATGGATATAATTAGTGATGATCGTGCAACCAGGTGCTCGTACGCTCGGGTGCTCTGGCCGAGCACTCAGGGGTACTCTGGCCGAGCACTCAGCACTCGAGCATAATTGAAGTCTAAGGGAGTAAACCAGGCACCCCCCACTCGGAAGAGCGGGGGGTGCCTGGTTTACACAAGTGCCCAAAATTTTAAAAAAAAGTACAAAGACAGACACACAGAGACACTACTTCTTATAATCATAGAAAACCCCTTTAACCTCTTGGCAACCTCCGCTGTATATGTGCGGCAGAAGTTGTCACTTTAAAATGGCGCCCACATGAGTGTATAGTGGTTTTCACAGGGGGGACCCCACGCAATTTTTAAAAATTATTTAATTATTTTATTTTTTTTAAATGGCGTGGGGTCCCCCCTTTTTTCCTTCTCCAGCCAGATACAACCAGCAGCGGCAGCCTGCCACTACCAGGGTGGGAAGGGACACGGTTATTGGCCCTTCCCAGCCTAACAGTAACAGCCTGCCGCTGCCCCCGAACCGGATCCTCAATTTAAAAAGGTCCGGTCCTGCGGGTACCCGGCTCTTCCTGACACCCCTGGTGGCAGTGGGTGCCGAGGTAATAGATGTTGGGGTTAGTGCTGGCCATACCGGAAAGCACTAAGCCCAGTATTAGTAATCAGGGCTGTCTGTAGATAGCCATAATTACTAAAACTGCAGTGTGGAAAAAAAAAACACACACACACACTTATAAAATATTTTATTGAAATAAATACTCCCCCAGACCCCTGTTTGACCATTTTATTTAAAAAATAAAAAATCTGGTCAGACGTAATCCAACGAATCCAACGTAGTCCTCTGCATTCACGATCCTGAAAAATAGAAAACAAACAAACAAACAAACACAAACCACTTACCTCCTCCTCCTCAGGCTTCTTCTCCTCAGCAGCAGAGCCTCTTCATTACATTGCGCCCTCTGCTGGTGAATGAAAAAATTACACCTTGAATAGTTCAATTAAAAAAAAAATAGGTGACGGATCCGTCATGAACTCCATTGAAAGTCAATGGGGAAGAATCCGTTTACAATTGTGTCACACCAAACGGATCCGTCCCCATTGACTTGCATTGGGGTCATGACGGATCCGTCTTGGTGCGGCGAACAACAAGTGGACCCGAGCGTAGGCATGCTTGGCCGAACAGCCAGTTCGGCCGAGCATGCTCGCTCAACACTAGTTATAATCATAGAAAACCCCTTTAACCTCTTGGCAACCTCCGCTGTATATGTGCGGCAGAAGTTGTCACTTTAAAATGGCGCCCACTTGAGTGTATAGTGGTTTTCATAGCTGCCAGGTTTCTGCTGTGTCAAACAGCAGAGGCCTGGGATGAATGTATGTGATCGGCCATATCGCATACATTTAACCCCTCAGATGCCAGCTGAGATTGGGTAAGCTATAATATGCCTGTGATGTCTCAGAGCCTCAAGCAGGCTCCGATACTCATGACTGTGATATACCATTACAGACCCGCAGGTGCCAACACTATTGGTGTATCATGAATAGTGTTTTCTGTAATTGTGAATACGCAGAATACAACTGGTAGTCTGATGGCTAGTCATAAAAAAGGGGGAAAAGTAAAAGACAATTCTAAAATATAAAATAAAATAAAATATATAAATGTTCAAATCACCCTCTTTCTCCAAAATCTAAATAAATAATGAAAAGAAATTATAGGCATCACCATGTACGAAAACGCCCATACAGAGAATGCCATAATGAAGAGAAAAACGGCCAATTTGCTATCTTTTGCTTTCACCACCACACTTCAAAATGGTATCTCTGAAAAGTACAAATCGCCCTTCAAAAAAGAGCCCTCACACAGCTGCATACATAACTACAAAAAACTTAAGGGGTCAGAATATGGCAATGAAAATAAAAAATCTACTTTTTTCAAGTTTTTTTTTTATTTTTTCCACTATTAAAACACAAGAAAAACTATACAAGTGTGATATTGTTATAATTGTACAGACCTGAAGAATGACGGTCAATTTTACCACATAGGGAATTGCGCTTTTTTCCAATTCCACACCATTTGGAATTTTTTTCCAGCTCCTCACTATACTATATCTAATATTAAATGGTGCTATTAGAAAGTACAACTTGTCCCACAAAAAACAAGCCCTCATATGGCTATGAGAATGGGAAAATAAAAAAGTTATGGCTCTGGGAAGGCAGGATGTGAAAAATAAAAATGCAAAGACCAAAAATTACACGGTCCACTAAGGGCAAACAAACACATAACACCAGCAAAGACAGGAAAACCAGAGGCTTACATCACAAAATGCATACAAAAATAGAAATTTTATTAAGACCAACAAAAACAGACAATTAAACTCTTATGATAAGACCCACTACCAAGGTGCACACAAACCCCATAATCTATAAACAAAGCCAGACAATCAGAAATATGTCAAGTCCAAATAAAGCCTAGTAGTCACCAAGCATATTTATACAATGTAACAGTTCAACTGAAGAAGCTGGCACTACTGAGAGACATTACTGATCCTGTGTCTCAACGGTACGACTATGCAAACTACGGTACTCGGTGGTGCTCTATGCAACAAGTCCTGACAAAGAATATGAAGCATGCTCCTACCATTAAAATTTTGTCTTTATTTGTACATAAAATGGTACAAGATGTGGAAAAACTTAAAGGGAACCTGTCATCACCGAGACACCCCCTGAACTAGAGTAAGCGGTGTATAGTGTAAGTGATGCTGAATCCAAATATGTAATTTTTATCTTCATACTCACTTCCATTCTGACGCTGTGCTCCCACAAACTTGCAGTAAAATGCACTCACTGGACTCTTCTTTGAGTCCGCTCCATTATGTGAGTGAGCACTGGAGTCCAGTGAGTGCATTTTACTGCAGGTTTGTCAGAGCACAGCGTCAGAATGCAAGCGAGTACGAAGATAAAAATTACATATTCGGATTCAGCATCACTTACACTATACAACGCTTACTCTAGTTCAGGGGGTGTTTCGGAGATGACAGGTTCCCTTTAAGTAATATTGCCAGATGAACTGCAGATACCGCAGCATAAATCGGCCATTGCCCTCAAGTTTGTCTACATTTTGCACCTCTTGATGCACAAAGAGAAGATTTTAACAGTTGGTGAGTGCCATGCTTCATATTCTTTGGAAGGACCAGTTATACAATGAAACATCCAATGTGGAAAAATATTTTTACGATGTACACAGAAATTAAGAGCTGATGGTCTGATGGTCCAGGAAAGGGGGATGTTGACCATTCTCAGACCCACTACTTTTGATGATTTCTATATGTTATTTGGACTTTTTTTAATACTTCTGATATCCTGGCTTCATTTATAAACTATGGGTTTTGCATGCACCATGGCAGTGGGTCTTATCATGGATCATGCTAGAGTATATCTGTATACAGTATTTTAATTGTCGGTTTTGTTGACTTTAACCCTTAGACTCCCAGCGCCATACATGTACGGCGCTGGGGCGATGTGGACACATGGTGCCCGCTCGCACGTGCGGTGGGCGTCATGGCGGGCAAGTCTCTGCTGTTTCTAACAGCAGAGACTTGTGGGTACTTACCGCCATCGGCGGCGTCTTGCTGGGCCTTCAGATGCCATGATCACACGGTACGCTTTCGGGTGGTGTACAGACGCCCCGAGTGGCCAATCGGTGGTGAGGATTACAGTTACAGTTTTCAAACTGCATTTCTTATTCTGGCCACTAGATGGCAGGCCTGTATAAAAAATGAGCAATTCTTGGATTTATCTCCATCTAGTAAATCCCTGATTGCTCATAAAGAAAAAAAAACACAATATATAAGCTCATATTTGAGCTTTAAAATAATCACAAAAAATTTTTAAAAAATGTAAAAAATATATAAAAAATAAAAAATATATAAAAGTTCAAATCACCCCCCTTTCCGTATAATTAAAAATAATAATACCTAAATAACAATAAATATAGACATCATGGGTATTACCGTGACCAAAAACGCCCGTACTTTTAAAATATAAAAAAAAATTCCAATACGGCGAATTGTGTGGCGGAAAAAAGCGTCCAAATGGCGATTTGCTTTTTTTTGTCGCTTTTTTTCCAAAAAAGTCATACACACCGCAGAATGGTATCAATAAAAACTTCAGATCACCCCGCAAAAAATGAGACCCCATACAGCTCTGTACACATAAATACCAAAAAGTTATAGGGGTCAAGATATGACAAAAAAAAGGACAACTTTATAATTATTTTATCACTATCAAAACGCAGGAAAAACTATATATATTAGGTATCGCCGGATTCGTACTGACCAGTAACTGTCAGTTTTAATGAACATCGAACGTTGTAAATAAGAAACCCGTAAAACTGTAGCGGAATAGTGTTTTTTTTGCAATTTCACCCGATTTGGAATTTTTTTCCAGCTTCCCACTACACCATATGCAATATTAAATGGTGGTGTTGGAAAGTACAATTTGTCTCGCAAAAAACAAGCCCTCATACAGCTATGTGAACAGAAAAATAAAACAGTTATGGCTGTTTGAAGGCAGGGAGCGCAAAACGAAAATGCATAACCGAAAAAACCTCCGGTACTGAAAGGGTTAAACAAATTTGTATTTTTGTATATATTCTGTGATATGTGACATATCCACTTTGGTTCTTGTTTATGAATATTCATTAGTTAGATTTTTCTGATAAATTTTGAGCAGTAGAGCAGATTTCCTATTGCTTTCAAAATGATCAGAAATAACTCAAATAAGACACAAGAACTGGCTTTCCTGTGATCAATGTGATATATCCTTAGCCCATTTTCTCTAATTGATTTTGATTACTACCTGATTGAAACTTACATTTCTAGTTCATATTTGTATGTTAAGAAATGACAAAGGAGTTAATGTAGGTTAAATAATATTGCTATAAGTAGCAGAACTTGACAACCACAAAAAATAATTGTACAGTGACCTGTGCATTACCTGTGTACCTAATTATTTGTCATACAAGAGTTAAGGGATCTTCAATTGCCTCCTTCTTTTCTGCAGTGTTTTCATGTCTCCACCATCATGGTGTACATTTGTGACATAATGACATTTCTTCAATGCATTTCACGTTTTTTGACTTATGAAGAAAGAGTGGATAATTCAGAAATATTATTTTCTTGAATCTGTATTTTGGACACCAAGTTCATACCCAGTTACTAAGCAACTACTGTGAGGAGAATGTTCTAATGAGCTCCAACTACTCTATTTCAGATTGTAAGTCACTTGAACTGCATAAACTGTATGCTAGCATTTTCATTATTTTTTAAAACTTGATATATACATGGAAAACAAAGAATTTTTCCCCATTCCATATGTCAATACATGTGAAATGTAGCGAGCTGTGAAATTGTTTCAATGGATTGTGGTTTTTCAAAGTACCGTAGAGCCATACAATATCTAAAATAGAGGTAAAGCGTTTTAAAAATGTTTTTGTTTTTAACATTATTTGATATAATTCTGAAATATAAAGTGATAAAAACCTACAGTATTATTATAGACTGGAGAATTGTGATGGAGTCAATGTATTTAGCACAATTTCTACATATTAAAGGGAACTTGTCATGTTGAAAATGCAGTCCAGTCTTCAGGCACCAGGAGTACCTGAGCTAATTAATACATAGTTTGGTTAGAAAAGTTTCAGTATAAATCTCTGCTCATATTGGGTTTAGTGAAGAAGTAATTTCCATGCCACCCAAAGTTATTCTGCTTAATCTGTAATAATAGTGCATAATTTTAGGTAAAGGTACAATAAATTAAGTTAATGCATAATTGTAGCCACTCATAATAGAAGTGGGTGCTTCGGTCATATCAGACCTTCTTCAATAGTGAGAATACCCTCCTGTGTAGATGATTTAAGAGATGTTTTCAATGGGTCATTACAGAGAATACCTATAGCAATGGATCTCTTGGTAGTATGAAAGTTCAGACATGTCTAGGGAACCACAGGCAGCCGTGGCGTAGGCATACAGGGGTGAGCCATCCATTATGTAGCAGCCAGGAGACCACAGAAGGACATATTCCCATCCATTTACCTACAAGTAAGAGGGTCAGAAACTTATAGGTGTGGAATATCCCACTCAAAGATGGAACAGTTACTCATGCAGAGTCATGGTTTAACTTAAACAAAAGTTTACTGAGATTGAGACTTATGGTTACAGTCTCTGGGTCACAATTAGAGATGAGCGAATCGATTCGTCCATTCGTTGATTCGTATCGAATCTTGGGAATTTTTAGCTGAGAAGCGAATCCGAATATTAGGTGATTCGCTTCGGCTTTGTACGCATTCGCTACGTAGTTTGTCCTATAAATTATACGCTATTGCTGCGTATAAGTTACTGTATACGCTGCTGCATACGAATTCAATTCATTAGCGAACTTTTACTGTTAGTTTGTTTATCGTGCGCAAAAGCCTGGGAAGAAAGCGGTCACCTGACCTAGTGGGAAGGGCTTTCTCTGCTCAGGCTCGGTAAGCCAGTGACGCATCACTTCTGCTGTGACTGCTGAGATGAGCATAAGCACTGTGTGTGAAGTTCTGAGACCTGTTTTGTGAAAATTTGATATAATAGCTCTGGGAATCCATATTACACATATCAGGGATACTGCAGGGCAATTGCAGGGCCAGTGCAGGGCTAGTATTTAATCAAGCAGGGAGAGAGAGACAGGGAGAGATAGGGAGAGACAGGGAGAGACAGTGAGATACAAGGACAAAGACCAGCTGCAGGGCCACAGAGTAAATTGAAAAATGTCTGGAATAGATAAGCAAAAGGGGTCCAGTTCCAGCCAGACTTTGAGCTTTATAAAAAGTAGGTGCCACAGGGCAGCAGTGCCAAAAGACCTGTAGCCGGAGCAATACTTGGCCGTTGTTCCACAAGGCTAACCCACCGAGGCGCAAAATTGTAGTGGAGGAGAAAGTAGATGAGGTAGTGGAGTGGATGGCATGCTCATCTCAGTCTCAGCCGGATGATCTGCTGTCATCTGCTGATACAGTATCCATATGTAGCCAGGGGTCAGACTGGTCCTGCTCCACCATTCCACTCAAGCAAACCCCGTCATTTTCTGCCACCTCTGGGGCTTCAGTGTTCCCTCCTAGTGGTGTCTCTTCTGCAATTTCTAAAAAAAGAAGCCACCGAGGCCTGCCTTATAATCCGGCGGTTATAGAGGACAGCCTCACTGAGACCAATAGTGGCCGGAACTGTCCCACTATGCACTAGGGCTTCTTTCTTGCCCAGCCTCAAGTGCCGCTGGGGGGGTGACACTAGCGGCAGCCTGGATCTGGCGGGGGAAGAGTCCCTCCGGATCCGCACTGCTGCAGGTACACGTGTGGGGCCGGAACCGCGCTCCCAAATTCACTGTAATAGGGGCGGGCCGCTAATTCGGCCACAGCACGTTAACCCCTGCTGAGAAGCAGCCGGAGCAAAAATACATCCGGGCTGCTGCTAGTGTAGAAGTACATTCTACTTACATTCAACTCTAATGAACAGTTGTAGCTACATGGGAATAGTTTGGGGCTGGAGGATCCCGTTCCTAACCACTAGTGCTCTTACTGAGTTACTTACTCACTCCCACGTAGCTTGGATGAAAAATGAATTAAATATGTTTTATACTTACTAGAGGCTGCAGGTACTTCAGGGGCCGTCCTGCCTCAACGGTGGTGACGCCGTCGTTGACGGTGCTCTGCAACATAAAAATGTACACAATTGTTAGATGATGTTAGATGATGACTCTTTTTAATACTAACACATACTACTATTAAGATATTATGGGTGTGAGAGGGGGGTCATATCATATTTTTTTCTTCTAAAAAGGTATTATTATTTATCGTCGCAATAACTTTCTTTATATCGTCGGTGCGGTAGGAATACTTTGGATATCGCCCACTGACAGTAGCTGCAGCATGGGCACGTCTTTGAGTCTTTGAGTTATATAAGGGTACTTTCTTTCGAACTAGTGCATTTGCCTGACACAAACAGGAGAACGGCCAGCACCATTAACAATAATGACTAGAATACCTGCACTTAAGTTGTTTGGGTCGAGAGTTAGAGGCGTTGCCTAGCATGAAACAAAATTACTGCAGCACACTATGCACGACCACGTTGTCCTTCTATACTTTTTTCATTATTCGCAGTGACTGCTGGTATATATACAATACAGTACACTAATTTTTTTACATGTTTTTACTTATCAAATATTTTGTTACTCACCCTGCCGTATCTCTGCGCGCATCTCATTAAGCCGCTCTGGGCATTTGAATTTCAGATCGGACCATTTCTGCTGGATCTGGCCCAGGGTCCGCACGGTGTAGAAACGATGGTGCAGAACGATGGTGCAGGCCTTGGATCACCTGCTGGATCACCTCCTTCTTATGCTGGTTTGGATGGCGGTGTGTGCCATCGTAATCCTCTCTGTCCATCAGCTGGATCAGGAATTTCAGCTCTTCAGAGCTAAATGATGAGGATCGCCTGGATGCCATTTTCAAATATTCGCTCTGCCTCTGAGGAGTGCATGCCTGCGTATTACGTAATTGCGTAGACAATAGTACGCTGAGGATTCGTACACTATTTGTACGCTCATGCGTACGTCTTCTAAGAAGTTGCGCACATTTTTTAAATGAAAGTTTGTTATTAGTGCGCGAATGTTGGCTAATAGCACATAATAATGTATATTTTGTATGCAAATACAACAAATCTATTTGTCGAATCTTAGGAAAACTTCGGCGAATGTTCGGCGAATAATTTTTTGAATGATTCGCTCATCTCTAGTGATAATCTCTGTCCACTACTCAATTCAAATTTCAAAATATCAGGTTAAGGCATACATACAGTGTGTTAGTCTCCAGGCCAGATTTGGTCTGGAACCATTGGTGTTTTCCATGATAGTCTACTCTTCTTGAGTGAATTCTCACTCCAGCAGCTGAATCTGCAACAGCAGTCCAGAGCTGATTCATGGTATAAGCAGAAGTTCACAACCACCCCATCAGATCTCAGGATCTCTTCATCTTTATACACCAACTAGAACCATGGATCCTTCTGATTGCTAGCTAACTAGGGTAGGTGCAACATGCCAAACACACACTGACTGCCATTTGAGCATCTCCTATTTATGACCTGGCTAAACCTAGGATTTAACCTATGTACTACAGCATTATAGTTTTCCAACAAGTGACTCCATTGTAACAATGTAAACTGCTTAAAGGGCACATTTTTTTCTTTCAATTTTTTAATACTGCTGCGATTCTATTTCTTAAAAATGTTTTAATTTATAATATTTAAAAATACTGCACAGCCATAGCCAGAATAAACCATCCTATATTGCTTTATATCAATATACCAATTTATCTTGCATTGTTTTCTCATCTATACTGACTAGGAATGTACTGATTAGGGAGGACCTGGCTAGGGAGGATACATTTGACTAAATGTTATGCAATCTCTAGTGTTATGCTTAAGAGATAGGACGGGCACCACAAAATAAGAAACTGGGGTCCTAAAAATGAATTAGAAACTAAACAACTCTAGCAAGAAACAACCCAACAAACATGCACATTCAAAATATATGAAACATATAATTCAACTTTACAAAAATATCAAACACCTTTTAAAAAGTATGAAGAACAAACACATAGGATATTGTGTACAAACACAGACAAGCAGCTGATAAGTGATTGTGAACCAAAACCAGAAGTGGAGCATGCAGAGAAATAAGGTGTAACAATGGCTGCTGTGCGCCACTATTCTCCTGCTTACCGCTGCGGTCCCAGGCGCCGTGTTCAACGGTGATCTGCTGCCAGTGCTTTCCCATTCACCTCTGCAGTCCTGGGCTCTGTCCGTGTACTGTTGTTCTGGAAATGTAATTATCTCTAATTTTATGAATTGTTAGCTTTTTTGACAGGCCTTCTACTCTACATGTTTTTTTGCAATTGAATACATTTATTTATTTATATATGTTTAGTGTATATATTATTTCTGGTGTACATATCATTTCTCATTGTGGATGATTGTGAGAATAACAGTTGATAATAAATTGGGAATGTTAACTAATATCTAATGCTTTATTCTTGAGCCATGTTATATTATATACTTTATTATAGGTGGTTTGGCAATTGGACCATTATTATTTTAATGGTCCTTGACCAGGTGTTTGTTTTTCAGAATTTTTTAAACCACTGATTGTTTTTGTTGGTCATTTGAAAAATCATTCAGTGTAAATGTGCTATTAGTGATAATGTTAAATTTGTCAAACTGAGAGCTAATCTGAGTTACTGATTATATTATTAGTATTAGAGACAGGATCCCGTAATCTCCTATTCTGGTCATTGTGCACGGTGTATAGTTCTGTGTAAAAGGTGATCAAGGGGTCAGAAGTGATTATATATTTCTCTTGCTTGACCTGTTAGCTCTGCTTCAGAAACTGTTTAACACTACAGTATATGCTTCCGCAGTGTCTATATATTGTAAATAGATTTCACATATTATTCTGCACACTAGAAACTAATGAATAGTTGTTAAAAGGGTGTTGTGTGAATAAAGCTTAACATTATATAAGGAACTGTGTAACCTTTCGGTACTCTGTGTTATAAAATTGCAAGGTCTTAGAAACTACCCTTGACTGTTCATCACACAGTAATAAATATATAATTTAAGCTCTAGTATTTTAATGTTCTTAACCAATTCAGTGTATGAAATCAGCAGACTCACAACAAAGGCAAATACATAGGTTTTCACTTCATATACTCCTTTTGTATTATGTAATCAAAAACATATAATCAGTACAAGTACAAGTCAATGACCTAATAGTCATGTTGCATTTGTTGTGATCCTCCCTTAATTTCTGCTAAATTACAACAAGATGATTCCAATGAATTCCATTTAGGTTCTTATCAGTAACTGAAATAGGGCAAACCATAACCATAGCCTAATTCTAAGTGCCCTATGGTTCTTATCATACTCCATTTTCTCTATTTCAGGAACCTGCAGAAGCATCAAGTCAATCAAGTAGGAGGTAAGATTGGTTACCGTTTGAGGTGCCATTCTGATCATGATGTTGTTCTGCCTCCAACCATGTAAATTTTCATTAAAACTAAATAAATAGCCATGAAGTTAAGATGAAAATAAAATGAAAATATCACCAACTAAAATAATTTATGGTAACCAGGAAAATCAACATCCATTTGTAAACAATCCTTGGATAGATTTTCTGCTACTATTAAATTGTATGATATTGGCTTATAAAACATAAGACAAATTGCCAATATGCCAAGCCAACATAATATCAAAGGAGGAAGGGCATAGCAATTGAGCTTTCTAAGATAGTAGGTGACAGTGACCAGCTAAAACTTCTGTGTTAAAAATAGAGATGCAATTCAGGTTTAAATTGTCCATCCGTCATTTTCATTTGCTGCAGGCATTGAGCTTAATACAGAGGTGGGATGAAATAGGCAAATGCCATGGTGCCCTATATCAGATTACTTAGTAGAGTATGATATATGTGAATGAAGTTTTTAAAACTCCACCCACATGTAGCAGAAAAGAAATCAAAATGGAATTCAAGGAATTTAAAGATTTTCAAATGTGGAAGCATGAAAATGATTTGGGGGAATCACTGAGGATTTTCGCTGCAGATTTCACCCTTTGCAAGACGTAGCATAACATGCAGAAATTTCAACATTTTTGTAGCACAATCTGCATTAGAAAGCTACAGTACATCTGAATCTAGTTTTATGGTTAAACATAAATTAAACCTTAATTAATAAAGACCACATATTTCTGAAACTAGAAACTGAATTTAATAGAATACATTTTAATCATTCTTTTCTACATTTGTATTAGAAGTAAGCATATTGATTTTTTTTTGTGATTCATTTCAGGCAAATAAAGAGATAACCTAATTAAAGCTACTTTTACATTTGCGTTTCTGCAGTCAGGTTTTGAGATGCGGCATGGGATCTCAAAACCACAGCAAAACGCATCCATTTGAATAATACAACCAGCTTCATCCATTCAGAATTGATCTGGTTGTATTATATCGAAAATGAAAATGCCAAAAAAATGGATATGGCATCATGGACTTACATGGTTTTTGATGCCAGATCCGGCATGTTCAGCTTTGCATGCCGCACACAAAAACACTTCTTGCAGCAGTTTTGGGTCCGACATGGGAACGCAACAAACCGGATTGGAATGCATTCTGGTTCACGTCTTTCCGGTTTGTTCAGATTTCTCCCCATTGACAATGAATGAGGACAAAACTGAAGCGTTTTTCTCCAGTTTTGAGATCCTATGACTGAGATGTAAAGTAGCCTTAAATCTAATATATAAAGCTGAGTGTATGTGTGTGTGTGTGTGTGTGTGTGTGTGCGTGTATGTCCGCTAAAGGAATCCGCACCGCTGCAGCTACAATGACAAAATTTGGCACAGATGTACATCAAGTGTCCGGGAAGGTTTTAGAACAGTTTTCAGCTCTCCAGGATGTACCGTTCCTAAAATATTCCCACAAAATGCATTAGCCAATAGTAGCCTGGTCACATGACCCTTATCAGCCAATAGAAGCTCACAGGCAGTTTCCACACACCAGGTTTCTATGACAACCTAGCCAGTTCACTGATGTAGGTCTACATTAAAGAGGCAGAACACTGTGGATGACAATGGTAAAGGGGTATTTCGGTTACCATAAATATAACTTATGTTTTAGACCAATTCATCATCAATCATTACCTCATATAATGTAAATTTCCCATATTTACTGTTCAGTAGTAATAAAAGATGTATTATTCCACTGCTACCCACCTTTCTCCTAAATTACTATGGCATCGACCTGTAATTCAGGCCACCGTCAAAAGAAGGACTTAAAATCCCCTCCCCCAGATCCCACTAAGTCACGCCCCTGACTCAGTCAGGCCACGCCCCTTCTATGCCACATTTGACCGGGATTAAAAATATAGGTAAAAATCACCTTCTTTCAGCTGCAGGGGTGGGGGAAGGTTGACTTTCTCACTGCAGCTCATTGCTCAGACTGTGCTGAGAGTGAGCTGTTCAAAAGGACATCCCTGTGTCCATCCAGGCCCTGCGCATGACAGAGGACAGGGAGTCTGAAAGCCAGACTGTCCAGCCTAAAACAAGACCTCTGGCCACCCTAGGGGCAGGCTGATGTTAGGGTGGCCAGATGTCCGGCTTTAGGCTGGACAGTTCAGTTTTCTGGCTACCTGTTCTCCATCCGACTCAATGCCTGGACAGACACAGGGATGTCCACCCTTTCAGTAGCTCACACTCAGACAGCTTCTCCTCCGTGTCTTCACGGAGCCAGGGGGGCGTGGCCTCATGTTTAGTGGTGTGTCTTCATGGGAACTGGGGGCGCTGTTTCACGTTTGGGGGAATGGCCGGTGAGGTCTGGCATTCTGGGGTGAAGACAGTGGCCACTCTAGCTTCTGTGGAGGTCACAGTTAAAGGGGCGGGCTGCTGTAGAGGTCACTGTTAAAGAGGTGGACAGCTGTAGAGGTCACTGTTAAAGGGAGGGCTGCTGTAGCGGTCACTGTTAAAGGGGCGGGCTGCTGTAGAGGTCACTGTTAAAGGGGCGTGCTGCTGTAGAGGTCACTGTTAAAGGGGCGGGCCGCTGAAGAGGTCACTGTTAAAGGGACGGGCTGCTGTAGAGGTCACTGTTAAAGGGACGGGCTGCTGTAGAGGTCACTGTTAAAGGGGTGGACACTGTAGAGGTCACTCTCGATATCTTTTAACGACACCACACAAACAGTAAATGAAATAAATTAAATATACCCGGGCGAAGCCGGGTCCTTCAGCTAGTATCCTTATATAAATTAGCTCTTCTCTCTCTCTCTATTTTTGAGAGAAAAAATGAGTCTTAGGAGACCTTAGACTGTTACATACCAATTTCCAGGGAAATTGAAGCATATTTGATCCCCATAGAATCAATTAGGACCTGAATTGAATTTTTTGAAAAATTTTTCTAATCAGAGATTAAACAAATTTCATAAGTTCATATCTCTCTCTCTTTTTCTATATACATACATCTAATATATAAAGCGGAGTGTATGTATGTGTGTATGTATATATGTTTGTATGTCCGCTAAAGGAATCCGCACCGTCGCAGCTACAATCACGAAATTTGGCACACAGGTACATCAGGTGCCTGGGAAGGTTTTAGAACAGGTCTCAGCTCTCTATGACATACCGTTCCTGAGATAGTCCTAAAAATGCATTAGCTAATAGAAGCCTGGTCACATGACCCTTATCAGCCAATAGCTCGCAGGCCGTTAGTCTCCACACACACACACCAGGACACCAGGTTTCCATAACAACCCAGCCATTTTTCTTCAATGCTGTAGGTCAGCTTTAAAGGGGCTGAGCGCTGTGGATGACACTGATTAAGGGGTATTCCGGTTACCATAAATATAACTTATATTTTAGACTAATTTATCATCAATCATTACCTAATATAATGTACTTTTCACATATTTACTGTTCAGTAGTAGTAAAAGATGTTTTCTTCCACTACTACCCACTGTGTTTCCTCATAAATTTCCATTGCATCGACCTATAATTCAGGTCACCCTAAAAAAAAGGACTTAAATGCCATGCCCCAGGCCCTGCAAAGCCACGCCCCCTCCCACTCCGCAGCCAACTGGGATTGAAAAAATGAAGGTAAAAATCAACTTCTGTCAGCTGCAGGAGGGAGAGAGGGTGACTTTCTTCTTTCAGCTCATGCTCAGACCGCAGAGTGCTGCTGTCTGAGAGTAAGCTGTTCAAAGGGACATTTCTGTGCTTGTCCGTGCCCTGCGCTGGACAGCAGACACGGAGTCTGAAAGCTGGACTGTCCGGCCTAAAACCAGACCTCTGGCAACCCTAGGGTCAGGCTGCTTTGGAGGTCACAGTTAAAGGGGAGGGCGCTGTGGATGTTACTGTTAAGGGGGCAAGCTGCTATGGAGGTCACTGTTAAAGGAGCAGGCACTGTGAAGGTCACAGTTAATGGAGGAGGGGACTGTGGAGGCCATTATTAAAGGGGCAGCAGGGTACTGGGAGGTCACTGTTAAAGGGGAAGTTGCTGTGGAGGTCTCTGTCAAGGGGGCCGGGAATGGTGGATGTCAGTTAAGGGGACTGTAACCTATGGTCAGTGTTAAGGGGTGGGTGCTGTAGAGGTCACTGTTAAGGGGGCGGGTCCCTGTGGAGGTCACTGTCAAGGGGATGAGGTGCTGTGAAACTCACTGTTAAAAGGGCAGGCTGCTATGAAGGTCAAAGTTAAGGGGGTGGGCTGCTGTGGAGGTCCCATTTTAAGGAGACGGGGCACTGTGGAAGGGGGGGCAGTGTTAAGGGGTAGGGTGCTGTAGAGATCACTGGGTCCTTCTGCTAATATATATGTATATATATATATATATATATATATATATATATATATACAGTACAGACCAAAAGTTTGGACATATCTTCTCATTCAAAGAGTTTTCTGTATTTTCATGACTATGAAAATTGTAGATTCACACTGAAGGCATCAAAACTATGAATTAACACATGTGGAATTATATACTTAACAAAAAAGTGTGAAACAACTGAAAATATGTCTTATATTCTAGGTTCTTCAAAGTAGCCACCTTTTGCTTTGATTACTGCTTTGCACACTCTTTTGATGAGCTTCAAGAGGTAGTCACCTTAAATGGTATTCCAACAGTCTTGAAGGAGTTCCCAGAGATGCTTAGCACTTGTTGGCACTTTTGCCTTCACTCTGCGGTCCAGCTCACCCCAAACCATCTTGATTGGGTTCAGGTCTGGTGACTGTGGAGGCCAGGTCATCTGGCGTAGCACCCCATCACTCTCCTTCTTGGTCAAATAGCCCTTACACAGCCTGGAGGTATGTTTGGGGTCATTGTCCTGTTGATAAATAAATGATGGTCCAACTCAACGCAAACCGGATGGAATAGCATGCCGCTGCAAGATGCTGTGGTAGCCATGCTGGTTCAGTATAAATCCCCAATAGTGTCACCACAAAGACACGGTGGTTGGAACCAAAGATCTCAAATTTGGACTCATCAGACCAAAGCACAGATTTCCACTGGTCTAATGTCCATTCCTTGTGTTCTCTTCTGCTTGTTGCCTGTCCTTAGCAGTGTTTTCCACCATGAAGGCCTGCTGCACACAGTCTCCTCTTAACAGTTGTTGTAGAGATGTGTCTGCTGCTAGAACTCTGTGTGGCATTGACCTGGTCTCTAATCTGAGCTGCTGTTAACCTGCCCTTTCTGAGGCTGGTGACTCGGATGAACTTATCCTCCGCAGCAGAGGTGACTCTTGGTCTTCCTTTCCTGGGGCGGTCCTCATGTCAGCCAGTTTCTTTGTAGCGCTTGATGGTTTTTGCCACTGCACTTGGGGACACTTTCAAAGTTTTCCCAATTTTTCGGACTGACTGACCTTCATTTCTTAAAGTAATGATGGCCACTCGTTTTTCTTTAATTAGCTGCTTTTTTCTTGCCATAATACAAACTCTAACAGTCTATTCAGTCGGACTATCAGCTGTGTATCCACCTGACTTCTGCCCAACACAACTCATGGTCCCAACCCCATTTATAAGGCATGAAATCCCACTTATTAAACCTGACAGGGCACACCTGACAAGTGAAAGCCATTTCAGGTGACTACCTCTTGAAGCTCATCAAGAGAATGCCAAGAGTGTGCAAAGCAGTAATCAAAGCAAAAGGTGGCTACTTTGAAGAACCTAGAATATAAGACATATTTTCAGTTGTTTCACACTTTTTTGTTAAGTATATAATTCCACATGTGTTAATTCATAGTTTTGATGCCTTCAGTGTGAATCTACAATTTTCATAGTCATGAAAATACAGAAAACTCTTCGAATGTGAAGGTGTGTCCAAACTTTTGTATTCTATATATAAAATATTTAATGGGTTTAATCACTGTGTAAACTTGCATATTACATGCAGTTAATGATGTGTTAACTAATTATAACAGGTCTTATGATTAGTCAAAGAACTGTTACTATATACATGAAAGAAATGTGTAGTTTTTGGTCAAAAAAACATTTATGGAGAAATATTTCAAATGTGGTGCACATCAATGAATGCAAATAGATGCTGATAGATACCCTAAAGGTGTATATATAATGTGATATATTTTGCCAGAATCTTTTTTCTTTATCTTGATTGCTATGTTTTGGGATAGTAAATATCAAATAGCAAAATAGTTCATTTAATATTTGAACATACATTTAACATATACGGTTTATCTCCCGCGTCATATATAATGGTGTTTGTATCTATTTGTACACAGTTTGTTCAAATAGATTCACCCTTATAAAATAATATATACATATATAAAAAATATATATATATATATATATATATATATATATATAT
Organism: Rhinella marina; assembly: GCA_900303285.1. Taxonomy (NCBI): domain Eukaryota; kingdom Metazoa; phylum Chordata; class Amphibia; order Anura; family Bufonidae; genus Rhinella; species Rhinella marina. Next base: position 4,782 of record ONZH01024498.1, on the reverse strand, counting down.
ATATATATATATATTTATACACTCACCGGCCACTTTATTAGGTACACCATGCTAGTAACGGGTTGGACCCCCTTTTGCCTTCAGAACTGCCTCAATTCTTCGTGGCATAGATTCAACAAGGTGCTGGAAGCATTCCTCAGAGATTTTGGTCCATATTGACATGATGGCATCACACAGTTGCCGCACATTTGTCGGCTGCACATCCATGATGCGAATCTCCCGTTCCACCACATCCCAAAGATGCTCTATTGGATTGAGATCTGGTGACTGTGGAGGCCATTTGAGTACAGTGAACTCATTGTCATGTTCAAGAAACCAGTCTGAGATGATTCCCGCTTTATGACATGGCGCATTATCCTGCTGAAAGTAGCCATCAGATGTTGGGTACATTGTGGTCATAAAGGGATGGACATGGTCAGCAACAATACTCAGGTAGGCTGTGGTGTTGCAACGATGCTCAATTGGTACCAAGGGGCCCAAAGAGTGCCAAGAAAATATTCCCCACACCATGACACCACCACCACCAGCTTGAACCGTTGATACAAGGCAGGATGGATCCATGCTTTCATGTTGTTGACGCCAAATTCTGACCCTACCATCTGAATGTCGCAGCAGAAATCGAGACTCATCAGACCAGGCAACGTTTTTCCAATCTTCTACTGTCCAATTTCGATGAGCTTGTGCAAATTGCCTCAGTTTCCTGTTCTTAGCTGAAAGGAGTGGCACCCGGTGTGGTCTTCTGCTGCTGTAGCCCATCTGCCTCAAAGTTCGACGTACTGTGCGTTCAGAGATGCTCTTCTGCCTATCTTGGTTGTAACGGGTGGCAATTTGAGTCACTGTTGCCTTTCTATCAGCTCGAACCAGTCTGCCCATTCTCCTCTGACCTCTGGCATCAACAAGGCATTTCCGCCCACAGAACTGCCGCTCACTGGATGTTTTTTCTTTTTCGGACCATTCTCTGTAAACCCTAGAGATGGTTGTGCGTGAAAATCCCAGTAGATCAGCAGTTTCTGAAATACTCAGACCAGCCCTTCTGGCACCAACAACCATGCCACGTTCAAAGGCACTCAAATCACCTTTCTTCCCCATACTGATGCTCGGTTTGAACTGCAGGAGATTGTCTTGACCATGTCTACATGCCTAAATGCACTGAGTTGCCGCCATGTGATTGGCTGATTAGAAATTAAGTGTTAAGGAGCAGTTGGACAGGTGTACCTAATAAAGTGGCCGGTGAGTGTATATATATATATATATATATATATATATATATATATATATATATTTTACATACTGTATATATTTCGCTTCTGATCCTTATAAATCAATATAAATGATAACACTATGGAGAAAACTGTTATAATAGGAAACCTGGTTTCAGGGATAGAACCATTCTTCGTGTTCATGTGGGTCCCAGCTATTGAAACCCTATTTAATGCGTCATAACATTATCCTATCAATTGGTGACAAGACATACGTAGTCATAAAATTATTTTCCTTTACTCATATTTAGAGATGTGAGAATCCTTTTGTCTATTCGTTGATTCGTATCGAACCTTGGTAATTTTCAGCTGCGAAGCGAATCCGAATATTTGGAGATTTGCTCCGTTAAGATTCGAAAATGTTCCTAAGGCTTTCTACGCATTTGCTACGTACTTGTCCGATAAATTGTACGCTAATGCTGCATATAAGTTACTCTATACACTGTTGTGTACGAGTTCAATTACATAGCGAACTTTTACTGTTAGTTTGTTATTCGTGCGCAAAAGCCCGGGAAGAAAGCGGTCACCTGACCTAGTGGGCAGGGCTTGCCCTGATTGCCTCAGGCTCGGTCAGCCAGTGACGCATCACTTCTGCTGCGACTGCTGAGACGAGCAGAAGCACTGTGTGTGAAGTTCCTAAAGACTGAGACCTGTGTTGTTAAAATTGGGGTGTAATTGTTCAGGGAATCCATATTGCACATTAGGGATACTGCAGGGCAAGTGCAGGGCAAGTGCAGGGCAAGTGAAGGGCTCTCTCAGGCAGGGAGAGAGAGACAGGGAGAGAGATAGGGAGAGAGACAGGGAGAGAGACAGGGACAAAGACAAAGACCAGCTGCAGGGCCACAGTGTGAAGTGAAAAATGTCTGGGATGGATAAGCAAAAGGGGTACAGTTCCAGCCAGACCTCGGGCTCTAAAAAAAAAGGAGAAGGTGGCACAGGGCAGCACTGCCAAAGGACCTGTAGCCGGAGCTTCTACTTGTAGTATTCGCAATACTTGGCCGGTGCTCCACCAGGCTAACCCACCAAGGCGCCAAATTGTAGTGGAGGAGAAAGTGGATGAGGTAGTGGAGTGGATGGCACGCTCATCTCAGTCTTAGCCGGATGATCTGCTGTCATCTGCTGATACAGTATCCATATGTAGCCAGGGGTCAGACTCAGAGCGTTCCTCCTGCTCCACCATTCCTCTCCAGCAAAGCCCGTCATTTTTGTACGCAATTTGTACGCTCATGCTTACATGTTCATAGAAGTTGTGTACCTTTTAAAACTGAACGTTCGTTATTAGTGCTCGAATGTTCGCAAAACGCCACATAATAACATATGATTTGTACGCATATTTCTTCGAATAGATTCGTAGAATATACAAATCTTATGAAAAGTTCGATGAATGTTCGGCGAAAAATTTTTTGAATAATTCGCTCATCTCTACTCATATTCCTATAAGTTAGTTAAATGTGTATTGAAAAGGAATGTGCCTAATGAATTTCAGTTCTAAATGCATGACACTTGAAAATATAATACTTGGTTTTCTGAGAGAGTTTTAGGCTAAGAACTGTGACATGTCAATGAGAGCTAGCTACTGCAATACGTTCTTGAATTGAAACACTTAAGCATTTTATAGTGTCATAAGAGTGGGTACTCCAGTCATTCCTTTTACTAGTAGGCTAAGGGAAGCCAGGAGGGAAGCAAACACCTAGGGGCTCTATAGGCAGATTATAACATACTGTATATTGATGAATACTCCTGTCGACTTCACTAAGGAATGGCAGGGAAACATATCTCTTAATATCATATTATTTGAAACAATAATGCTGGTATATTAGGGAACAGCTAGGCATGTAATTTAAGAGTTAATAGTTTATTGTAAACACGTGAAAACAATGACTTATGATCTTATTTTTGCTATATGAGTATTTATATAAAAAAACAATACAGTATGTTAACAGTATTTAAAGGTTGTGATGCATTATTTTATTTGCATATTTGATCAGAGTGAAAAAATGAACTTCCAAAAAGCAGCTAAAATGTCAGATAATTCTTTGCTTTGTATACAGAACCAGACTCCCACAAAATCTCCCACATTGGTAAACAATAGAGATGAGCGAGCAATAAAAATGCTCGGGTGCTCGTTATTCGAGTCGAACTTTTACCGATGCTCGGGTGCTCGTTTCGAATAACGAACCCCATTGAAGTCAATGGGAGACTCGAGCATTTTTGCGGGGGACCAAGGCTCTGCCTAGGGAAGGCTGGGTGAAAACCTGGAAACCTCAGAAAATGATGGAAACACCACGGAAATGGACAGGAAACAGCAGGGGCAGCATGCATGGATGCCTCTGAGGCTGCCTAATCCCACCATTACCCCAAATTCTCAGGCAACAGCCTGGTGGTTACCCTCATGGCAATTGTGCTCACCCAGACCAAGAAAGGCGAGGCAAATACCCATCACATGTTAGGGAAGCACCCAACTAGGTGCAACGAAGGTCCATCACCGCCTGCAGGTGACACCACTGCTCATGCTGGCACTGCAGCTGACATGAAGTTTAGTATCTGTTCTTATCAGTTGCTGTGCCTGCTGGTAGTATAGTGGTGAGCATAGCTACTTCCCAAGCACTTGATCTGGGTTCGATTCCCATCTATCGCAGGAGGCAATTCAGAATCAGTACAATATCTAATACGTCCCCTATCTGGCTAAATTGTTTGTAGAGAGGGCCTGTAGGTGGGGGGGCAGGCTGGGGGGAAGGAGGTTTCGCTGGAAGAGCCAGAGGAGTGCCCCCTGGGCTAGCGTGTGTGGTGGTGACAACAGCCGGATGTATTTAGAATGACGACGCAGGACCCCAACTTAAAAATTTAGCATCAACCGGTACAGTTGTAAATTATAAGCTTGATCAAGTGTGGTATGTGTTCTATGTATACTACTCAGTTTAATACCGTATATGGCAGCTATCCGGAAAAATAGTTTGGAGAGAGAGAAAGATAGGAAAAAGACGTAAATTGTTTGGAGAGAGGGCCTGTAGGTGGAACTCCGGAAAAATTGTTTGGACAGAGGGCCTCTAGGTGGACCTCCGGAAAAATTGTTTGGAGAGAGGGCCTGTAGGTGGACCTCCGTTAAAATTGTTTGGACAGAGGGCCTATAGGTGGACCTCCGGAAAAATTGTTTGGAGAGAGGGCCTGTAGGTGGAACTCCGGAAAAATTGTTTGGACAGAGGGCCTATAGGTGGACCTCCGGAAAAATTGTTTGGAGAGAGGGCCTGTAGGGGTCCCTCCTGAAAAATTGTTTGAAGAGAGGGCCTGTAGGTGGACCTCTGGAAAAATTGTTTGAATAGAGGGCCTGTAGGTGGACCTCTGGAAAAATTGTTTGAATAGAGGGCCTGTAGGGGGCCCTCCTGAAAAATTGTTTGAAGAGAGGGCCTGTAGGTGGACCTCTGGAAAAATTGTTTGTAGAGAGGGCCTGTAGGTGGACCTCTGGAAAAATTGTTTGGAGAGAGGGCCTGTAGGTGGACCTCCGGAAAAATTGTTTGGAGAGAGG
>ONZH01024497.1:0-20454 GCA_900303285.1 Rhinella marina | reverse complement strand
TTAGACCCCCAGACACTCAATCAGACCCCCATTAACCTCCAGAACCCCCTATCAGATCCTCATTAGACCCAGCCCCCAATCAGACCTCCAGACCCTCAATCAGACCCCTCTGACCCCAGTCAGACCCTTCAGGCCCCTAATCAGACCTCCTTCAGACCCTAATTAGATCCCCAATCATACCCCCCCTTCTGGCCCCATATCATACTCTTTGTGGCCCCCATATAAGAACCTCCTTCTGGCATGTCAGACCCCCCCCACCTTCTGGCCCCATATCAGAACCCCTTTTCTGGTCCCCATTTCTGTCCCACCATTTTCAGACCCCCATTTCTGTCCACCATTCAGACCCCCCATTCTGTCCCACCATTTCAGACCCCCATTCTGTCCCACCATTTCAGACCCCCCCATTCTGTCCACCTCAGACCCCCCCCCTGTCCACCATTTCAGACTCTTCCCACCATTTCAACCCCCCATTTCTGTCCCACCATTCAGATCTGTCCCCCATTTCATTTCAGACCCCCCCCACCATTTCAGATCCCCCCATTCTGTCCACCGTTTAATCTCCCCCCATTCTGTCCCACCATTTCAGACCCCCCATTCTGTCCACCATTTCATTTCTGATTTTCAGATCCCCCCATTCTGTCCCACCATTTCAGATCCCCCCATCTGTCCCACCATTTTCAGACCTCCCCATTCTGTCCCACCATTTCAACCCCCCCATTCTGTCCCACCATTTCAGATCCCCCATTCGTCCCACCATTTCAGACCCCCCATTCTGTCCCACCATTTTAGATCCCCCATTTGTCACAATTTCAGATCCCCATTCTGTCCCACCATTTCAGATTCCCCCCCTTCTGTCCACCATTTTAGACCCCCCCCATTCTGTCCCCACCTTTTCAGATGCCCCCCCATTCTGTCCCCACCATTTCAGATCCCCCCATTCTGTCCCCACCTTTTCAGACCCCCCCCATTCTGTCCCCACCTTTTCAGACCCCCCATTCTGTTCCCACCTTTCAGATCCCCCCCCCCATTTCTGTCCCCACCTTTTCAGATCCCCCCCCTCCATTCTGTCCCCACCTTTTAAGATCCCTTTTTGGCCCCCACTTCAGACCTCAGATCAGATCAGGGGCCCGCGCTGAAGTCACCTGACCTCCTGCAGCGTCAGGTCAGAGGGCGCTCTGTATGTCCTGACGCTGCAGGCAGTTAGGACACAGCAGCGCCGGCCTCAGGAAGAGCAAGCAGGAGGAGGGGTAAGTACTGTACAGCGCTACCAGCGCTTCACTCCCCCTCCTCCTGCAGGCTAGTGAGCGCTTCCATTATGGAAGCGCTCCTAGTATTCCCTTTATAAGGGAAAAGGGAAAGTTTAAGCACCGGCATGGTCGCCGATACCCTGCGCCACCGGACAGCAGCACCCTAGCAGCAACCCCCCCCCCCCCCCCCCACGGGGCGGAAATTTTAAAAACAAATAAAAAATTCAGATGTTTTTTTTTTTGTTTTTAATCGTTATATACTCCTGGCGGGGTGCGCCCCCCCGCAACTTGCCGCCCTAGGCACCGGCCCCCGGTCTAGTGTTAATACGGCCCTGTAGCCAGCAAGCCAAGCCACAAGCAGATAAAAAAAAAGGGTCTTGTACCCTAACAGGGCTGTTGGGTCTTTTAGAATCACTCCTGCCTAACACAAATCTAGTAGAACATCCTAACACTCTCCTGTATCACACTGCAGATCTGTCCCTAACAGCATCCAGGCAGCGACTGAGCCGAGCACCACGGGCAGTCACTAGTATATTCTAGGGTCACCTGATCAGGCTAGCCAACCCCTGCTATCGACATGTAAGGGCCCCACGTGATGCTGGGTGTACCGCAGAGTCTCCCGGCTTGTGATTGGCTGAGTTTATAGCCGCCAAAAATTCAAAAGGCGGGAGATGCCATTTCCTCGAGCATGGCGAGATACTCGTCCGAGTAGCGAGCACTTACGAGTACCCTAATACTCGAACGAGTATCAAGCTCGGACGAGTATGCTCGCTCATCTCTAGCAGTTACACTTTAAATAAAAAGTTTTTTTTTTTAAAAACCCAAAATATTACGTTTAAATAACCCCCTTTCCATATTAAAAAAGTAAATATATTAGGTATTGCCACATCCAGAAAAGTCAGAACTATTAAAATATTTAAAACTATCTCCTAAGCAGTGAATGCCGTAACAGAGAAAAAAATTAAAAACACGCGATTCGCCATTTTTTTTTTGTCACCTTATCCCCCCTTCAAAAAAAAATAGGATAGGACTGTTCTGTTATGAGCTGGACGTTCCATAAAATGCAGAATGCACACATCTTTTTTGGTGTTTTCTTTTGCGTGGTATCGAATGTTATCGAGTATCGCAATACTTTTTTATGGTATTGAAATTGAATCAAAATTTTGGTATTGTGACAACCCTAATCTCAATAAACATATAAAGCTTAGTAGCACACTGCTCTTCAAAGAAGATCCACTGGTGTTCTCCTCCTGGGCGGCGGAGTAGATGCTTCTCGGGGTCACTTGTGCCACTCTGATCTCCTCGGGCCTCTCCCTTTGGGTGTAGTTGTTTCACCATGCTGTCTTGTTCACCGCTGGCTTGAACTGGAGAGGAGGGTGGAGTAATGGAGAGAGGAGTCTTCACTTCCTATACTTGCAAATAGATAGTTCCCGGTGGGCCGGGCTGGTTTTTCCGGCTTCTGAGGGGGGCGTATCTTCACTTTTCCACTCTTGGGGGGCGTATCTTCACTTTCCCGCTTCTGGGGCCGGGGGGGGGGCAAGAAGAATGTGTACGTAGCATTAGCGTTCAAAATTTTAAGAACATTTAGGAATTGCATGAAGCAAATCTGGAAAAATCCGGATTCACTTCGGAGTAGGAAATAAGGAAGATTCGTAACAAATATACGAAGCGGCGAATAGATTCGCTCATCTCTAGTGGCACCATAGCTCCCCCTTATAAACTGTGCTTGCTGTCTTCTTATGTGCGCACTATAGCCCCCCACCATTTTGAACTGTGCTAGCTGCTGTGCTGCCTATTATATAGTGCACCACCATAGGCCACCCCCCATGAACTGTGTCTGCTGTCCTGCTTATTATATAGTGCACCACCATAGATGCCCCCTTCTCCCATGTGAACTGTGTCTGCTGTGCTACCTATTATATTGTGCGCCACTATATAATAAGCAGCACAGGAGGAACAGTTCATTGGAGGTATGGCAGTGGCACACTATATAATGATCAGCAGGCACAGTTAATTGGGTAAGACTATGTGAACTTTTTTGATCAGATTCCGGTATTCTGTTCCAGCATAGGAGCAGAATTATCTTAAAGGGGTCCTGCAGTTTTTTCAAACTGATGATCTATCCTCTGGATAGATCATCAACATCTGATCGGCTGGGGTCCGACACCCGGGACCCCGCCGATCAGCTGTTTGAGAAGGCAGCGGCGCTGCAGGAGCGCCGCGGCCTTCTCTGTGTTTACCGCAGGCCCAGGGACGTCACGACTACTATCACTGGCCTGGGCGGGGCTAAGCTCTGTTCACATGAATGGAGCTTAGCCCCGCCCAGGCCAGTGATAGTAGTCGTGACGTCACTGGGCCTGCGGTAAACACAGAGAAGGCCGCCGGCGCTCCTGCAGCGCCGCTGCCTTCTCAAACAGCTGATCGGCGGGGGTCCCGGGTGTCGGACCCCAGCCGATCAGATGCTGATGATCTATCCAGAGGATAGATCATCAGTTTGAAAAAACTGCAGAACCCTTTTAATCGCTGTATCCGCCATATGCCGAATACTACCGGCACCCACTTTATTGAATTCATTATAATGGGGTCTATTGGGTTCCAGCGCGTGTTGGTGAGTCAGGTGTGTGTAGTGAAAGGGGCTAAGAACAGGGCATGGGGGCCCAATTTAAATTCTCGCTATGGAACCCAATGATTTCTATGTACGCCCCTGCGTGGAGAAGCAACTTTTTGGGATAAAAAGTTGCACATCATAAATGAGACTTAAAGGTGTCAAAAATTTGCCTAAATGTCACAAAAATATGCACCAAATGTTGCATGTGGACATCATTTGCGATTTTTTTTTTTTTTTTATGCCACTATTGTGGCATAAAGACATAGATAGCTCAGAACTACAGCACCAATAAGAGGATTACCTTCACTCCAATTTACATCATTTTCCTTTCTTATGGGCCAAAGAATACAAATGTTTGTGGGAGTTCTTCTTAAAGAGTTTTAGCGTACTCATAAGGAAAAAGATCAGTTTTGTAATTAGTACCTTCAAGGTACCGGCAATACCGAATCCAGAGAACTCTTGCAGGCTGCTCCCTGGCAGAACAACCTGCAGGGGATCTCGAACACTAATGTGAAACTAGCCTACGCAAAAAATAAACTGTCAAATTTTTGGTTTGCAATTATTATATTTATGTATTACATTTGCTTTATTATTCCTTTTCAGGAACTGGGGTGCAGTGTGGTCCACCACCAACTGTGCAATATGGAGACACTTTGGAGACTAGAAAATCTATCTATAAATCTGGTGAAAAGGTGGAATTTAGATGCCCAGAATATTATATCCTTAAAGGAAATAGGTTTGGGACCTGTTTTAATGGTGTGTGGTCTGCAGCACCGGTTTGTCTAGGTATGGTCTTTATATTTTATCACAATGTGAACACAAACAGCGTAGAGGGAATACTGGTGTGATGTGTGTGCGCATGCTAATGCAATGTGCGTTCACAATACAGCAGTTACCTCAGAGCGGGTTTGAACAAGAATAAGCCGACCACCACTACTACACAGCCACAGTGGCCGCAACCAGGGGCAACAGCCTGGCTGATGTGTGGGACAATGGATATACAAATAAGCAAATCTTCTAAACGGTACATTTTATATAAATACATTCTATTAGTAATAATACTGGTATGGCTATATCTAACTATACAAACTACATTGTGAGATGGGAATACCCCTTTAAGCAATGTGGATTGTGTGCTCTCCACTCTTTCCCCAGACACCTTGATTTTTAACCCCTTCGCGCCCAGCGCCGTACATGTACGGCGCTGGGGCGATGCGGGCACATGGCGCCCGCTCGCGGGTGCGGCGGGCGTCATGGCCGGCAAGTCTCTGCTGTTTCTAACAGCAGAGACTTGCCGCTACTTACGCCATCGGCGGCGTCTTCCTGCTTGATTAGATGCCGTGATCACACGTGATCACGGCATCTAGTTGCGTTTCAACCCGGAAGCATTCGCTTCCGGGTGGTGTACAGACACCCCGTGTGGCCAATCGGGGTGTCTGTACACCATATGAAAACTGTAATCCTCGCTGGTGAGGATTACAGTTTTCAAAGTGCAATTCTTATTCTGGCCACTAGATGGCAGGCCAGGATAAGAAATGAGCAACTCATGGATTTCTGAGTCTATAGAATCCATAATTGCTCATAAAGAAAAAAAAAAAGCCACAATATATAAGCCCATATTTGAGCTTTCTAATAGTAAAAAAAAATTAAAAAAAAATGTTAAAAATATATAAAAAATAAAAAAGATGTAAAAGTTCAAATCACCCCCCTTTCCGTATAAGTAAAAAATAAATACCTAAATAACAATAAATATAGACATCATGGGGTATCACCGTGACCGAAAACGCCCGTACTTTTAAAATATAAAAAAAAATTCCAATACGGCGAATTGTGTGGCGGAAAAAAGCGTCCAAATGGCGATTTGCCAATTTTTGTCGCTTTTTTTTTCTAAAAAAAATTAAATAAAAAGTGATCAAAAAGTCATACACACCCCAGAATGTATCAATAAAAACTTCAGATCGTCCTGCAAAAAATGAGCCCCTATACAGCTCTGTACACATAAATACCAAAAAGTTATAGGGGTCAAGATTTGACAAGGAAAAAAAAAAAAAAAAAGGGCAACTTTCTAATTATTTTATCACTATGAAAACGCAGGAAAAACTATACATATTAGGTATTGCCGGATTCGTACTGAACAGTAGAATTAAAGTAACTGGTCAGTTTTAATGCACATCGAACGCTGTAAATAAGAAACCCGTAGAACTGTAGCGGAATAGCGTTTTCTTTGCAATTTCACCCGGTTTGGAATTTTTTTCCCGCTTCCCACTACACCGTATGCAATATTAAATGGTGGCGTTGGAAAGTACAACTTGTCCCGCAAAAAACAAGCCCTCATACAGCTATGTGAACAGAAAAATAAAAGCGTTATGGCTGTTTGAAGGCAGGGAGCGCAAAACGAAAATGCAGAACCGAAAAAAGCTCCGGGGGTGAAGGGGTTAAATGAAATGCAACATTTACTTTCATCTGAAAACAGAACTTTGGACTGCAACAAGCAACCCCTCAGTTGCCATCAGGTCCCAGTAACATAGTAACATAGTTTATAAGGCTGAAAAAAGACATCTGTCCACAAACATGAACCCTGGGCTCAGTTGGGCATGTGTAGCTTCTTAATGGAGAGAGGGGATAAGCCACTGACAGACTTTCTTGGTGGTGGCTTATCTCACTCAGAAACAAGGGAACTGGCAATTGGAAATCCAATGTTGCTAGTCCTTCTTTGAACACCACCATACACAATAGATGGTTGGCTGGTCCCAGAAAAATCATCAGGTTCATTTAATCAGAAATTTAAAAAGTGAGCCTGGAAACTATCGGTTCTGTAAGTTTAAACCAGGGCTGGCCAACCTGCGGCTCTCCAGCTGTTGCAAAACTACAACTCCCAGCATGCCCAGTCTGCCTACAGCTATCATCCTACAGCAGGGCATGGTGGGAGTTGTAGTTTTACAACAGCTGGAGAGCCTCAGGTTGGCCAGCCCTGGTTTAAACACTATTGTGGTTAAATTGCTTGAAGATTTCCGTGCAGCAAACTGAAGGAGTTGGAACCCAGCGTCAGGTAGCAGTTAAATATGCTTCCCTCTACAATTCCAGGGTGGGGGGGTTGCTGATTTTTTCTTTAAAGTTGGACGACCCCTTTAACTGTAGCAACCAGTGTCAGTAATTTCCATCCAAGGATAATGAGAGGATGTGGTGCATCAAAGGGGACATAAATGCATATGACGACAACATAGGTCTACCACTAATGACTAGTCAGCCCTCACATGGAATATTGTGCATCATTTGGGTACCTATGCACATGAAATACAAAGGCAGGAAAATAAAGTAATAAATGGAATTAGTGGATTACAGTACATAGAAAGCTAATCAAAATTATGGTTATTTAGTTTTGCAAAAAAGATGGCCTAAAAACTAAAGATGAGAAACCATGGGTAGCATGGTGGCTCAGTTGTGAATAGGGTTGCAACGGTATGAAATTTTCACGGTATGATAACCGTCTCAGTAAATACCGCGGTATTACGGTTATCATGGTATCACAGTTTGTTACATATATTATTAAAAGATACACTAATCCTCGGACCTCAGATCAGCCCCAGTGCCCCCTTCAGACCTCAGATCATCCCCAGTGCCCCCTTCAGACCTCAGATCAGCCCACAGTGCCCCCTTCAGACCTCAGATCAGCCCACAGTGCCCCCTTCAGACCTCAGATCGGCCCCAGTGCCCCCTTCAGACCTCAGATCGGCCCCAGTGCCCCCTTCATACCTCAGATCGGCCCCAGTGCCCCCTTCAGACCTCAAATTGGCCCCAGTGCCCCCTTCAGACCTCAGATTGGCCCCAGTGCCCCCTTCAGACCTCAGATTGGCCCCAGTGCCCCCCTTCAGACCTCAGATTGGCCCCAGTTGCCCCCTTCAGACCTCAGATTGGCCCCAGTGCCCCCTTCAGACCTCAGATTGGCCCCAGTGCCCCCTTCAGACCTCAGATTGGCCCCAGTGCCCCCTTCAGACCTCAGATTGGCCCCAGTGCCCCCTTCAGACCTCAGATTGGCCCCAGTGCCCCCTTCAGACCTCAGATTGGCCCCAGTGCCCCCTTCAGACCTCAGATTGGCCCCAGTACCCCCTTGAGAGCTCAGATCAGCCCACAGTGCCCCCTTCAGACCTCATATCAGCCCCAGTGCCCCTTCAGACCTCAAATCGGCCCACTGTGCCCCCCTTCAGACCTCAGATTGGCCCCAGTGCCCCCTTCAGACCTCAGATTGGCCCCCAGTGCCCCCTTCAGACCTCAGATTGGCCCCAGTGCCCCCTTCAGACCTCAGATTGGCCCCAGTGCCCCCTTCAAAGCTCAGATCAGCCCACAGTGCCCCCTTCAGACCTCAGATCAGCCCCAGTGCCCCCTTCAGACCTCAAATCGGCCCACTGTGCCCCCTTCAGACCTCAGATTGGCCCCAGTGCCCCCTTCAGACCTCAGATTGGCCCAGTGCCCCCTTCAGACCTCAGATTGGCCCAGTGCCCCCTTCAGACCTCAGATTGGCCCAGTGCCCCCTTCAGACCTCAGATTGGCCCCAGTGCCCCTTCAGACCTCAGATCAGCCCACAGTGCCCCCTTCAGACCTCAGATCAGCCCCAGTGCCCCCTTCAGACCTCAAATCGGCCCACTGTGCCCCCTTCAGAACTCAGATTGGCCCACAGTGCCCCCTTCAGACCTCAGATCGGCCCACAGTGCCCCTTCAGACCTCAGATCAGCCCCAGTGCCCCCTTCAGACCTCAAATCGGCCCACTGTGCCCCCTTCAGAACTCAGATTGGCCCACAGTGCCCCCTTCAGACCTCAGATCGGCCCACAGTGCCCCTTCAGACCTCACATCAGCCCAGTGCCCCCTTCAGACCTCAAATCGGGCCCACTGTGCCATCAGCCCACTGTGCCCCCATCAGCCCACTGTGGCCCCTTCAGCCCACCATCTAAATAAATAAAAAAAATCACTTACTTTTCCTGCGCTGCGGCTCCTCTCCGGTGTCCGGCGCTCCTTAGTCTCCCGTAGCTGCACTGTCACCTGACAGCGTGCAGCGTCAGGTCAGAGTGCGCTCACTACGTCCTGACGCTGTACGCGGTCAGGACAGTACAGCGCGACCCGGAAAAGAGGAGGAGCGCCCGGACGGGTAAGTGATTTTTTTTATTTTATCTTCTCCATGTCCTCTGATACTAGGCTGCGCAGTAGCGCAGCCTAGTATCAGTTAATGCGGTCGGGTCCAGGCGCAAATGGCGACAAGACTAAAAAGTCTTGTCGCCATTTACCGGTAATAAGCAAATGCCCACGGTTTGATAACCGTGCATTTCATTACCGTGGTATACCGTGGAACCGGTTACCGCTGCAACCCTAGTTGTGAACTGGGGTCCTAGGTTTGAATCAGACCAAGGGCAATGTCTTTTGATTTTTTATGCCTTTCACTTTTTTAGAGTACATGGGTTTCCTCTGGGTATTCAAGTTTCTTCCAACAGGGTGAGCTCCATTGGAGACAGCAAGCAATACGAATGTCTATAAAATGTTGCAGAATATGTCAGCGCTAAATAAGTGAGTAAAATAAATAAATTGAGAAAAATAATAATAATTTCTGATCTGGTCTAAATAAATTTGACCCAAAATTTTAAAAAATGGTACAAAAACTATCTCCAAAATGGTCCAAAAATTATACTTTTTAGGGGAGTAGTAAAAGGTTTGTTGATATTTACATAATGGAAAGTGAAGAAGATAAGAAGAAATGCTTTTTAAAAAATGCCATAAAAAATCATGCTATTTTTGAGAGCTGTTTCAGGTTTGTTATACTGTGTGGGGTAGGGTTTCCAACAGCAAGAGTACAGTATGGAATATCATGAACTCTGGCTATTAGGAAGATAAGGCTACGCCTAGGTTCTTCAACAGAGTCTTCTGCAAGGCAGGAGTTCTTGGCTGATAGAAACCCAGGTTATGTGAGTCGAGAAATGTAGCAGGAAACCGGTGCAAGCTAGCTAGAAGACCAGAATGACCAGGGTGAAAATAATGGTATACAAGCAGAATCAGAATCAAAATAAACAGAAAGGCCCAAACAGCAGATGAGTGGTTACTCCAGAAATTAGTCACTGTAAGAGGTGTAAACTGAGCTAAGATGCATATGCAATTATCATCAGCTTCCATGACTGAGTAGCAGACTTAAGTACCCCACCAAGCTCTGGGATTGGAGGCTGAGCCAGGAACCTGATCGGTTCAGCCTTCAGTCTCACTGATAGATCAACCAGCCAGAGGTTGACTGGTTGGCATTGTAGACCTCCTATTATTGCCACAGAATTTTTGTATAGGTAAGCTCCTTAAAGCAGCTCTTCTTCAAACTCTGTTGGGACTTGGACCAAGTAATTAATAGTGGGCAGGGATTATAACCTAGTACAGAGTCATATTTTTGACCCCTTCCCCATCCCCACAACCTCTGGCAGCTTCCCGTCTGTATTGTTAGATCTATGGTCAGTGCCTGCTGCCCTCCTGCTGTTGTAACATGCCTGAGTGGTGTTACCATTCCTACACCCTGCTACTGTCTTCTATGGACTAACATAAATGTAATCTTTGTAAACTTTCCTTAACTCAACCCCTTTTAATGCTTCAGAGCCTAAGCCTGGGGTCCCACTGTATCCAGGTAGGAGCACCGTGACACATAAAGACCATTATAGGCCGCACCACTCAGCATTCCACTAGCCCTGGGACCAATAGGGCCCTAGGGGGCGGTGCGTTGCACTGTCACCTGTGGGCTTGGACATCACACCACTGACCAAGCCATCCATTATCTAGATCACTGGCATCCCATAGATTCCCTGGGACCAGCAAAGGTGTTTTATATTTTAGTGCTATTGCAATTTACCATCATTTATCCTGCATTATTTCCTGCCTGTGTTTCTACCATGTTCAAATCAGGTACCCATCCTGCCCTTGTGCTCCTGCACTTTAAAATCCAAGTTCAGTTCATGTTTAAATTAGCCCAGTTTGTCTTCTCTGTCTGTTCTCCAGTCTTGTGTGTGCCTCACCAATACCCCACCAACAGAAGATGAAGAAGATGACTTGAAGGAAGGAGGGACATTTAAACTAAGGGCTGGTGGGGAATACTTTATAGACGGGGAAGATAGCACAGATAGTCATCTGGGGCTAGATAATGGAACTAGGAGTGGAACTGAGGGAGGGTTTAGAACAGATAATGGTGATAAGTCTAAAATTAAAAAAAAAAAAAACCCTTGCATGAATTGTGAATTGGTGCTAAGTTCTACATGGCCACTACACTGTGCTTCCTGTTCTATTCAAAGTGCTAGTTCCAGCGCCAGAGTCTACAGCTGATCGTGAGATGTGAAGTGTTGGACCCTCGTCAATCAGATATTAATGATTTACTCTGAGGATAAATTATCAATATCAGGAGCCTGGAAAACCCCTTTAAAGGGGTTCTCCAAGTTATAAATATTGATGACCTATCCTCAGGATAGGTCATAAATATCAGATCGGCAGGGGTCCGACACCCGGCACCCCCGCCGATCAGCTGTTTGAAGAGGTGGCGCGCGCCGTATCGGCGCTGCCTCCTCTTCAGTGTTTACATGCTGGCCGACTCGGGGGTAGTGGTGAGTATGTGTAATTACACCTCACTGCCCCATTCATTTCTATGAATAGAATCGCTTCCATAGACTTGTATGGGAGCGATTCTTCCCATAGAAATGAATGGGGCAGTGAGGTGTAATTACACCTACTCACCACTACCCCCGAGTCGGCCAGCATGTAAACACTGAAGAGGAGGCAGCGCTGATACGGCGCACGCCTCCTCTTCAAACAGCTGATCGGCGGGGGTGCCGGGTGTCGGACCCCTGCCGATCTGATATTGATGACCTATCCTGAGGATAGATCATCAATATATATATCTCGGAGAACCCTTTAACCTCACTGACTGGGCTCCATAGAAATGTACTCCTTGGGGTTGAGGCTATCACAGCGAATGAACAGCTCCCTCAGTCTCCAAGTGGGGGACTAATTTAGGCCCCAGCAGCGCAGAGCTCTCAGATTCCACGGTCACAATTGAGGGGCATCTGAGGGGTTAAATGTCTGACTGGCATTATCACTGATCACAGACATTAGCTCTGGTTGTCTGCTGTCTCCACTCTGAAACAGGCTCCAATTTTAAAAACCCAAGATCTGCCTTACATGTACATGTCAGGAAAGGGTTAAAGAGGACCTGTCACCACTCCTGACATGTCTGTTTTAATAGCTTCATGTATCCCCCATGTAATAACAATTCTGGAACAGCTATTCTTATGGCTCTATGTTGTGCCATTCCTTTATTATTTCTACTAGAAGTTATGAATGAATTGCTAGCAGTCTGCAGTAAGGGAGTAAGGGTACAGATGGGAGGTAACCAGTTGGAGGTGTGTACCTGCACAGACTAACTCTATCCAATCAGTGCTGGCATTTTCAGACTGTGCAGGTACACACCCCAACTGGTTACCTCCCCTCTGTACCCTTACTGCAGACTGCTAGCAATACATTCATAACTTCTAGTAGAAATAATAAAGGAATGGCACAACATAGAGACATAAGAATAGATGCTCCAGAATTGTTATGGGGAATGCATGAAGATATTAAAACAGACATGTCAGGAGCGGTGAAAGGTCCTCTTTAAATGGTCACTTAAACAAAGTCCACTATAATTGTCATATAATTGCGTCTCAGAACAATACATCAGGTTGGGGTATATTTTAATGAACTAAATTCATTTAATACATAACTTTGGAAATTTGAAAAAATAAATGATCACTTGGACAGAGTCAACCATCATTGCTATCTAACTTTGCTACAGAACAATACATTAGGCTTGGGACACTAAACTAAGATATGGAAATTGGAATTTATAGCTCCGGCCTAATTGACTGTAATGGGGGCGGACCACGGATCCGGCAGCAGCACAGCAAACCCTGCCGAGAGGCGGCCGGAGTGAAAGTACAACATGCTGCAGCACTGACATAAATGTCTGCCGGCCTCCCTGGATTAAGTATCAAACTGATGCTGTCTCCTATTTCTAAAATCTCTCTATCAATTATTTGATCTATCTATTGTCATCTCTTCACTGTCTAAATTCAATCCTAACCCTCTCATGTACAGAAGAGTCTGGAATATACAGGCATTTTCTAGTTGGGATCTTTTATTGTGCCTATTACATGTCCACTGAGTCATCTCTGCACCTCACCTATAGTCCCTCATAATTGGCTGAGGCTGCTTTCAAAATATTATGGGCAAGCCCGCCAGGCCGGGACTCTGCTTGAGGTCATGTGACCATTCATCTTCTCTGTCTTCTGAAATGGGGGATACCATTTTGAGTGATGTTGCGTGGGACAAATCTCATGCCTCATTTCTCTTCCCTATGAAAAAATGCTGTATCATATTTTTTAATCACTCTGCTTTTTATTATTCTTTTGTTATTCCTACTACAAATGTATGAATAAATTGACAACTGGGAGTTACCAGTTGTGGTTGTGTCCCTACAAACACAATATCCAATCAGTGCACATGATGTGATGCGGTGTCCTAATAGTTCCGAAGTTGAGTGAGCCTGCTAGAGGTCAAGACACAGACATACATACAAGATGTATTTCTCGTAATGGACTTCTTTTTTGTAATGAGTTGTGCATGTATTTATACACAGACAAACACAATAAAAGTATCCTAGTGTAGATAAGCTTTGAGTTACTATGTTTGGTTTGAGATAAGAAAATGAATGGTCAGCATGGTTGGATTAGAGGCCCACCAAAGTCCATGGGTCCATAGGTTAAATCCCCCTCTTATGTAAGTGCAGGTTATACATAGATATAAAATGAATACATCTACAAAATGGATGCCTTTATGCTTTCCCTCACACACACAATGTCAAAATGTGTAAAGACACACTACTCTGACAAAGGGAATTCCCATTTTTCAACTTAGGGCTTATGCACACGAACGTGTGTGATCAGTGCCCGTGCTGTGGACCACAATTTGCGGTCCACAAGGCACGGGCACTGACAGTGGGCCGCCGGATTCGGATAGCGGACCCATTCACTTGAATGGGGTCCGTGATCCGCATCCCATGGTCCGCACCACAAACTCCGTAGTGCTTCCGTGGTGTTCTGATCCGTGCCTCCGTTCCGCATCTCCGGGATGCGGGGTGCACACAGCCGGTGCCCATGTATTTTTTTTGTGCCATTATTTCTTCTCTTTGCTTTTTTGGTGGGTCAGCGTGCCCTGTGTAATTTTTTTGCCCCATTTTCTAGATTTTTTGTCCTATAGACAGAAACTCCAGTGCTCATGATAGGAGTACAATTGTCAATGTGTGTTGCGTTTTTATAGTGTTTTTAAACTGATTTTTTTTTTTACCTGTCTTTTTTGCTTATTGATCTACAGAGGAAGTGACATCAAAGGGGGTAAATACTTTCTTGTAGAAAAATGCACATGGTTAACACAGGGGGGAAAATGCAACAAAAATGCTACTGAGAGGACACAAAAAAGGCAATAAAAACACAACACGATGTTGGCATTTTGCATGCATTTTTGAAGTTTTAAATGTTTTTTCATAGACTTAGGCCTTATTCACACAGTCAGTGTTTGGTCAGTGATTTCCATCAGTGATTGTGAGCCAAAACCAGGTGCAGGTCATAAACACAGAACTGGAGGAAATGTCACCATTATGCCTTATACAGTAGCCCACGGGTATAACAATGAACGAGCAAGTGGATTGTTTTTTTTGTTTTTTTTTTATTACCCACAAGCCATAGAAGATGCTGAAAGTGGTCCCCGTTTAGGTCTCTACATCTTTAAGCATGTCGGATTATGTTGGCTGATACTGCTTGCAGCTCTTCAGCACTGATGCTGCGGGCAGTGTTTGTGATGTTCTTGAGTTCATCCAGGGAATGTGGATTGTTAGCGGACACTTTCTGGTTTAACTTTCACCACAGATAAAAAAACATACAGTATGTGGACAAGTCTGGGGAACGTGGTGGCCATAACCCCTTGCTCACAGTTCGCTTCACCGTTCATGAACCCGATTTTTTTCTTCTGGTGTTACTTGGTTGTAAAACTGTTTAGAGATGTCCAGGTATCTTGTGGTATTCAGTAGGGTTGAGCCAATTGAAATAACCGAAGTGGACTTCAATTTCAATTTCAGGGAAATACGATTTGCTGAGAAGCCAAATTTCCCCTTGCTTTGTGGTAACAAATCAATTTTCTCTGAAGGCTTTTAGGGGTTAATCAGTAAAAAAAAAATAATGCTCACTTTATCCATTTGGGCATGAAGAGGCCGCCGCAGCCAACTGGATTGAAGATCCTGGACAAAATCTCAGCGTGATTATGTCAACACACACCATGCAAGATTTTGCTCAGATTCTTCAATCAAGATGTCTGTGGCGGGCTTTTCGCGCTCAAATGGATAAGGCCTAATAGTTATTTTACCATATATTTATTTTTCAATGGTGAAACCATGTGATATTGTATAATCTGGAAGAACTGTATTTATGTCATTGTATGGATTTTAAATGGTTTCACAGGGATAAGATTTACTGGTTGTAAGTTTCCTATATAAAACACAATTGAAATAATAGAGTGAAAATTCCAACTTTATGTTTCAGAGCCGTGTACTGCAAAGGAAAGGGACATGGAAGCTAATAATATACAGCTAAAGTGGGTTTCTAATAGAAAGCTTTACAGTAGACATGGTGACGCTGTACAGTTTGTTTGTAAACCTGGATATGAAGCTCCTCCTGACACTCAGATGAGAATTATTTGTGATCAAGGAAATTTGGAATATCCAAAATGCTTTAAGAGAGGTAAGTGTTAAAACATAGGTGTGTGCACAGAGTGATCCGATTTACTACTGCTACCACCAAGTGGCCAATGGTGTAGCAATTGCTACTTGATACAGGTTTGGTTCTTGTACTGTAAATATATAGTGAGCTTGGTTCCAAGAGCTGTCAAGGGTCACAAAACCTTTGATGTCATAGAGATGTTGTGAAAGGTTTGTGTCGGTGGAGGTCTCATACCTCCACCAATTGCTAGAACAAGGTCTTGCATAGCAGGCTGTCTCTCCCCCATTGCACGAGATGAAGCGACACAGACTCAGTAGAAAGTCTATGGGCCTGTTTTGCTTCTGTCTCCTGCAGTGAGGAAAGAGAGACAGAGAGCTATGTGAGCCCTTCTCTCTTCTTCTAGGAATCCGTGGGTATCTCAGCACATTGCTATAACATATCATAGGTTTTGTGAAACCTTAGGCCAGACAGATACGAGCGAGTTCAGTGTGTGAAACTTTCAGTGTGTGTCAGAGTGAGATCCTGTTCTGACTGCTGCTCCTCAGACAGGGTCGCACGGTATTATAATGATTTAGAACTTTTAGACCTCTATCTACTGTGTGTCTGGCCAAAATGCACTTGTGTTTAAGTACAACCACATTAACATTTGTAGCAGTGAGATCTCACCACTAGATGGTGCTGTTGCACAATAAAGGGAATACAATATGCCAATCCCAGGTTGATGTCACTGTTTAGGAAAGAAAAGATGAGTGGACCTGATAAGAAGAACGGTAAGGTGCTATCTAGGAGGAGAAATGCGAATGCCCTGGTAAGGCCTGGGAATGCAGACCATTAGCCCTATTACAGGGGATACTGCAAAAGGGGAGATACTGAGAGTGTGTTGTCCAGCCCTATGGAAGACCTCCCAAGTGTCCCTATTTTGGAGGGACAGTCCCTCTTTTTGACCCTGTCCCTCTGTCCCTCTTTTTGATCTGAGGTATAAATTTTCATTATTATATTTACAATATTGACCCAGTAAGTGTTTCTCTGGTTCCACTCTGTATATTTGAGCCTATCTTGTATATTATTTCATTATTTGATGCAATTGAGATTTTAGGAATTTCTTTAGTCAGATTATTTTTGCGTCATTTCGTAAGAGAAAACTATTGAAGTGTATAGACATGGAGGAAAAGTGGATATTTCACACAATGAATCAAAAGTGTCCCAAAGTATCCAAAAAGTTGAGAGGTATGCTAAGGGAGCAGACACAGAGGACATTGTTCCCCATGGTGTAACATAGTAACATAGTAACATAGTTTATAAGGCCGAAAAAAGACATCTGTCCATCCAGTTCGGCCTGTTTTCCTACAAGTTGATCCAGAGGAAGGCAAAAAAACCCTGTGAGGTAGAAGCCAGTTTTCCCCACTTTAGGGGAAAAAATTCCTTCCCGACTCCAATCAGGCAATCAGAATTACTCCCTGGATCAACGACCCCTCTCTAGTAACTATAACCTATAATATTATTACCCTACAAAAATACATCCAGGCCCCTCTTGAACTCTTTTAGTAAACTTACCATCACCACCTCCTCAGGCAGAGAGTTCCATAGTCTCACTGCTCTTACCGTAAAGAATCCTCTTCTATGTTTATGTACAAACCTTCTTTCCTCCAGACGCAGAGGATGGCCCCTCGTCACAGTCACAGTCCTGGGGATAAATAGATCGTGGGAGAGATCTCTGTACTGACCTCTGATATATTTATACATAGTTATTAGATCTCCCCTCAGTCGTCTTTTTTCTAAAGTGAATAAGCCTAATTTTGATAATCTTTCTGGGTACTGTAGTCCACCCATTCCAGTTATTACTTTAGTTGCCCTCCTCTGAACCCTCTCCAGCTCTGCTATGTCTGCCTTGTTCACAGGAGCCCAGAACTGTACACAGTACTCCATGTGTGGTCTGACTAGTGATTTGTAAAGTGGCAGGACTATGTTCTCATCACGGGCATCTATGCCTCTTTTGATGCAGCCCATTATCTTATTGGCCTTGGCAGCAGCTGTCTGACACTGGTTTCTGCAGCTTAGATTTCTGTTCACTAAAATTCCTAGGTCTTTTTCTATGTCAGAGTTACCCAATATTTTACCATTTAGTATGTACTGGTGACTTGCATTATTCCTTCCCATATGCATAACTTTACATTTGTCAGTGTTAAACCTCATCTGCCACTTCTCTGCCCAAGCCTCCAGTCTATCCAGATCCATCTGTAGCAGTGAACTGTCCTCTTCTGTGTTAATTACTTTACACTGTTTAGTGTCATCTGCAAAAAATGATATTTTACTGTGCAAGCCTTCTACAAGATCATTAATAAATATATTGAAGAGAATAGGGCCCAATACTGACCCCTGTGGTACCCCACTAGTTACAGTGACCCAATCTGAGTATATACCATTAATAACCACCCTCTGTTTTCTATCACTGAGCCAGTTACTTACCCACATACAGACATTTTCTCCCAGGCCAAGCATTCTCATCTTATATACTAACCTTTTATGTGGTACAGTGTCAAATGCTTTGGAGAAGTCCAGATATACGACATCCATTGATTCCCCGCGGTCAAGTCTAGAACTTACCTCCTCATAGAAACTGATTAAATTGGTTTGACACGACCGATCCCTCATGAAGCCATGCTGATATGGAGTTATTTGCTTATTTTCATTTAGGTTCTCCAAGATAGCATCTCTTAGAAAACCCTCAAACAGTTTACCCACGACAGATGTTAAACTTACCGGCCTATAGTTCCCGGGCTCTGTTTTTGGACCCTTTTTGAATATTGGCACCACATTTTCTATGTGCCAATCCTGTGGAACACTCCCTGTCAGTATAGAGTCCTTAAATATCAGAAATAAGGGTCTGGCGATGACATTACTTAATTCTCTTAGGATACGGGGGTGTATGCCATCCGGTCCTGGCGATTTGTCTATTTTAATCTTTTTAAGACGCAGCTCTACTTCTTCCTGGGTCAGACAGGGCACTTTTAATGGGGAATTTACTTTTATATTCTGCATTTCATCTGACAGTTTATTTTCCTCAGTGAATACAGTGGAGAAAAAGATATTTAGTAGCTTTGCTTTCTCCTCATCGCTCTCTGCAACTCCCCCTCATTACTCTGTAAGGGGCCGACACCTTCAGGTTTATACTTTTTACCATTTATATAATTAAAGAACATTTTAGGGTTAGTTTTACTTTCTTTGGCGATTAATCTCTCGGTCTCTAGTTTGGCTGTTTTTATTTGTCTTTTACATATTCTATTTTTTTCCTTGTAGTTTTTCAATGCTTCCTCGCTCCCCCTCCTGTTTTAGTGATTTAAATGCTTTCTGTTTGTCATTTATTGCTTTCTTTACAGTTCTGTTTATCCACATTGGTTTTTTCTTGTTCCTTAAACTTTTATTCCCATAAGGTATGTACCTCTCACAATTAGATATTAGGATGCTTTTAAAAATATCCCATTTTGTGGCTGTATTTTTATTTTTGAGGACTTTGTCCCAGTTAGTTAGGCCTATGGCCTCTCTTAGTTGGCTAAATTTAGCTTTTTTGAAGTTAGGTATTTTTGTTCCTCCCTGAAGAAACGCTCTTTTAAATGACAATTGGAAGGTTATTATATTATGGTCACTATTTCCTAGGAGTCCCCGACCTGCACATCTGTTGTTCTGTCAGGTGTATTGGTTAATACTAAGTCCAGTATGGCCGTCCCTCTAGTCGGGTCCTGAACCAGTTGGGAAAGGTAATTGTCTTTGGTTATTTCTAGAGATGAGCGAGTAGTGTTCGATCGAGCCGGTATTCGATCGAATACTACACTATTCGGCATACTCGATTTCGATCGAGTATAACGGCGATGGCGCACTTAGAATTCGTTTCCCCTCCCACCTTCCCTGGCGCTCTTTTTCCACCAATCACCATGCAGGGGGGGTTATGACAGGCCCGCGGAGCACGCTGGCAGCGCGAAAACGGCGTCTACATGGATTGGCTGGAAAAACCACGTGACCTCGAATATTAAAAACTCAGGTCTTCCTGCTCGTTCGCATATGCTGCGTGAACTTAGTCAGGGACAGAGGCTTGAGAAGGGAGAGATAGGTTTTAGCTGTTGGACAGGCAGGAGCGTGATTAAAAGCCCTTATCAGGGCTACTATAGTGCAGTACAGTGATAGCTTTACTACTATATACACTCTGCAGAGAACGGCTGCTGTATTCAGGGATAGCTGCTGGAGTAGGGACAGAGAGAGGCATTAGTGGTGTATTAGGTGGCTCTGCTAACATACCAAACTATATTTGGCACTACTGTTCTGCGTTCTTTTGGGCTGCAAAACCCAGTTATATACCTAGTGTGTATATGCACCATCTGATCTTCTGGCAGTATAACGGCGGTACATTTTTTTTTTTAAATACAGTTTCTTGGCTCTAGTGTTCTGGGTTCTGTGTGCCTGCAATAACCCTTTTGTATACCAGGTGTAAATACCCACCGTCTGACCTGTTAGTACCGGCTGTGTACTCAGACATATTTTAAAAAAAGTCCTGTTTATTTGGCACCTGTATTGTGCGTTCTGCGTGCCTGCAAAACTCTTCATATACGTGCTGTTAATACCCACCGTCTGACCTGTTAGTACACGGCTGTGTAACCAGACATATTTTAAAAAAAGGCCTTTTATTTGGCACCTGTATTGTGCATTCTGCGTGCCTGCAAAACTCTTTTATATACGTGCTGTTAATACCACCGTCTGACCTGTAGTACACGGCTGTGTAATCAGACATATTTAAAAAAA
>ONZH01024496.1:0-76114 GCA_900303285.1 Rhinella marina | reverse complement strand
AAGAATATAACTACTATAATACTGCCTCATATGTACAAGAATATAACTACTATAATACTGCTCATATGTACAAGAATATAACTACTATAATACTGCCTCCTATGTGCAAGAATATAACTACAATAATACTGCTCCTATATTCAAGAATATAACTACTATAATACTGCTCCTATATACAAGAATATAACTACTATAATACTGCTCCAATGTACAAGAATATAACTACTATAATGCTGCCTCCTATGTACAGGAATATAACTACTATAATATTGCTCCTATGTACAAGAATATAACTACTATAATACTACCTCCTATGTACAAGAATATAACTACTATAATACTGCTCCTATGTACAAGAATAAACTACATAATACTGCTCCATGTACAAAAATAACTACTATAATACTCTCCTATGTACAAGAATATAACTACTATAATACTGCTCCTATGTACAAGAGATATAACTACTATAATACTGCTCCTATACACAAGAATATAACTACTATAATACTGCTCCTATATACAAGAATATAACTACTATAATACTGCCTCCGGTGTACAAGAATATAACTACTATAATACTGTCTCCTATGTACAAGAATATAAATACTATAATACTGCTCCTATGTACAAGAATATAACTACTATAATACTGCTCCTATTTACAAGAATATAACTACTATAATACTGCTCCTATGTACAAGAATATAACTACTATAATACTGCTCATATGTACAAGAATATAAACTACTTATAATACTGCTCCTATGTACAAGAATATAACTACTATAATACTGCTTTTATGTACAAGAATATAACTACTATAATACTGCTCCTATGTACAAGAATATAACTACTATAATACTGCTCCTATGTACAAGAATATAACTACTATAATACTGCTCCTATGTACAAGAATATAACTACTATAATACTGCTCCTATGTACAAGAATATAACTACTATAATACTGCCCCCATACTTATTGGCTTTACTTTGTGTATAATAGCTTGGTTTTGTGTCTTGTTATTGTTGTGTTTTTAGTTCACCCTGTCTACAGATTCCCTAACTGTATACGTCGCTCGGTGTCTTTATTCCAGCAGCACCCTGCGCTCTCATCAGGATCGGCTGCCGGCCGGCGCTGTCAGACATTACCCGGTAACTAATCCATATTGATGAAGTGAGACATTACATAGCGTGTGATGTTTATTAACAAATCATAACAATCGCCGCTGTATTTTACGCCTTTAGCGGCTTGTCTTTAACGTTTTGGTTATTGAGGTAATTGAGTTCACAGAACTACCGGAAAGATGACATAAAACCATAAATAGGACTTTAGGAGCCGCATTAGCGCTGTTCAATATTACACAGGGTATGCATTTCGTGGGGAAAAAAAAAGGTGTCGTAAAAGAGAAATCATAAAGCGGTGGGAACATAAAAAGTGTTTTCTAAGCAGATTTTTCGTGAGGATGCATTAAAGAGCCCAGTCAAGCAGGGAATATTTGTCTGCCAAACAATCTGTCTGGAGCGCAGAGTCATTTACCTGAGAATTTTGCAATTTAGACCTTCCTTCCGGTACATGGCGGCTGTCACATCCTTGGTATTGGGCAGGTGACACCATCCACATGCTCTACACCTGGAGATAGATGTTCTTTGGCGCTGTCGCCCATATCGTTCCTCAATCACACAGATGTTGACATTTAACAAGGTATATATTGGCATTAATTTTCTTGTATGGCACCTGTTGGAATATAGTGAATATTGGAACTGGTTCTCAATGTTTTTGTACTGGTTTTTGACCGCATTTTTTTGGAAATACTCCATAGCTTGGACTTTTCATACCCCCCCCATCCATAACTATACATGAGTAGCAACAAAGCGTCAGAAAAGTATCCAAAAATCATAATATAATTTTCAGAACATGCTTTTCTTCTGAAAATCCTGAATGTACCTGCATTACAGCCTGGGCTAAGGACGGGACACCACTTCTTCTGTTGATGTTGCTGGATACATTTGTCTCCTTGGCTCATGTTCAAACCCCTGAATCCACCTCATCAGCGCATGCGCTAGGGAGAGGAATAGTTCTGGCCCCATCCACAACACCTGCCCCATCAAGGGCTGCAGAAGTGACATTCCCATCCACAGCCCAGGCTGAAAATTTGGTGGACGACATGATCTAGCAGATTATGGATTCCCAGGAGGCCAATCAATGCACCTTCAAAAGGTATATTACAAAATGTCTTCTACAGGTGAGTGATTACGTTGGGTTTGTGGGGCGCACTGGGTCCTGGAGAACCCATGTAATCTGCTCTATAATGGGTTTCTTAATCATTATCTGCTAAGGCCTCCCTATCCAAATAATAATGATGCTTGGACCTTGCCACTGATATTAGTCTACATCAACATTTCTAAAAAATATATATATTATGGCCAACATATTCCAATAAAATAAGATTTCATTGAGATTTGAAAAACAAAAAGTGAAGTGAAAAGGGAATAATATCTTGAAACATGGTCTTGAGGGTCTAACATCCCCTCTTACTTCATGTGTTGGTCCTGAATAGGGGAATAAATTGGTCCTCTGCTGGTTGGACTCTCTTACTTATTAGATATGTGACTGTAGTGAAGGGTGATCTATAGAAAAAGTTTGTACAATCACAAAAAATTCTGAGAGCGTTCATTATGAGATGAAAGTCAGCAGAAGGACGGGGGATGTTGGACAGAAATTAAAGGGGTTCTTCAGGAATTAAGAAAATGAAAATATTTAAATATTACTTTATCATAAATATATTCCCAAATACCTTTCATTAGTTATAAGGGCTCGTTTTGTCTGGGGAGCAATCATTAG
Source organism: Rhinella marina (assembly GCA_900303285.1). Classification (NCBI taxonomy): domain Eukaryota; kingdom Metazoa; phylum Chordata; class Amphibia; order Anura; family Bufonidae; genus Rhinella; species Rhinella marina. The sequence goes on along the minus strand of ONZH01024496.1, from coordinate 73,267 downwards.
GAGAAACAAAATGGCCGCCGTCCTATTAATACACACAAAACCTGTCCTAATCACACAACAGGACAAGTTACTTCAGAACACTGAGGTAAAGAGCTGCCTCATCCTCCTCTCTGCTCTGCTTGTCAGGGATTATGATCCTAAATACAGGTGAATCTCTGTGGGAATGGAGATGATGAAGGAGACATGAGAGGAGGTGAGGATGTGGCTAATAAGCAGCAGCACTGAATGCAGTCTCCATTACCACAGTCTGTCCTGTCCATCTTCTGTGTATTGAATTCCCCAGAGATACGGCTAAAGTTCTTATCAGTCGTATTCAGGATCATAATCCCTGACCAGCAGAGAGAGGAGGATGAGGCAGTTCTTTACCTCAGTGTTGTGAAGTAACTTGTCCTCCTGTGTGATTAGGACTGGTTTTGTGTGTAATAACAGGACGGCGGCCATTTTGTTTCCCTTGATGATTGCTCCCCAGACAAAACAAGCCATTATATAATGAAAGGTATATGGAAATATATTAATTATAAAGTAATATTTAAGTATTTTGATTTTCTTAATTCCTGGAGATCCCCTTTAATAAACCTTTTGTGATCTCTAATGAGATGCAAAGGATGCAGAGAAGTCCTCTTCTTACTTTGGTCACTATATTTGTATAAGAAGAGAGGGACACTGTCTTGGCTCTCCAGTTTGAGCACGTACAGTATGTATGTGGCCGGGGGAGCCACCTAAGATGAGTCCTGTGAAGGTATATGGGTCAATCTCATTCCCACCAAGTAGTTTGGGGAGAAGATGATCAAACATTGCCTCCCGAGACCTGCCCAAGGATAGAATAGACTGTAGTTTTACTGAATCCCGAAACCCACTTGTTTTCCTCACAGTTGTAACCCATGTAAGTGCCACCTCTCTCGAGGGAATGTCTCCTCTTCTCTGGTGTTTAATCTAGCTGTTGACATCCATGAGTCTTCGTGTCTTGCTCCCTGACTGCACACAGGCACCATCTGAAGCACACACTTTACAAGAGCAGTCATCCATGGTCAACTGCCTTGCATTGAATGTTTGCAGGAACATAAGTCCAGGGCTACATGGTTCCTTCAGGCTTGGCAAAAGCCGAATAGTGGATTGGAAAGCACCGAATGGCTTTCGGATCGATATAAAAACAGTCAGAAATTTTGTGTGGGCCAAGGTGACCCAATGGCACGCTCTGGTGTGAAGGGAATAGCCACATCGAGCGTACGACGGAAGGGAACAGACCAAAACCAGGGAAACGGTCACCTCCTGCAGGGAACCCTGAATCTAGGCCCTGACTGACTACCAGTATGAACAAGCCTTAGTGGTAGGAGAGTTCATACACAGGAACCTAATAATAAATTCACCCTAAAGAACCCTGCAGCTAGTGACACAAAAAAGAGTCAACCCGTTCCTCCAAGAGTAAGGACGAACAGGAGACTCCAGAAGGAAAACCACAAAAGGGAAAAAGTCACTTATCTGAAAGCAGATATCTCAGCAACCGGATCTCAGCCGAGATCCACACCACACACTACTAAGCAGGCAGAAAGTATAAACTGCAAGGGATACTGGGAGAGGAAGGGGTAAATAGGAGAAAGATAATTACCACAGCGGCAACAGCTGAGGGGAAGGGGTGTGGTGAACAGCAACCAAACCAAGGGAAAAGCATGTCAAATTATGTCACTTTTGAAAGCCGCGCAGAACATCTGATACCAGACACAAGCCCACTCGTGACACCCAAACAGTTTGGATGAGGTTGGGGATGACCAATTTGTAGAGGGGTTGTCTCATGAAGACAAGTCCTGTGCATATGGTTTATTAGGGCATATGTATGTCATAGAGGGAGATCCCCCGCTCAGGACAGTGGCTTCTGACTGGAGTTGTTCATATTTGAATGGTCACCACACACTTGCACATTCCCCACTGAGCAACTACACAAAGAGTAGTGCTTACTTGGCAGTGGCTTCCTTCTGCAAAATCAGCTGCCTGGATCTCAAAGAACCAAAATTCTGATCTTAGTGACTGTTCAGACTATACCTGCGTTTTTTGTACATTTTTGTTACCCTAAGGTCCTGGTGCTTGCTTCAGGATCACTGATCCCAATGGGCCAGCTGTCAACTACATTGGGACTATTCCAGGAGGTTGCTGTCTGGTTGCTTCCCAGCAGCGAAGACCAGATCCCTCTAAAGTGTAAAGGATGGATATCGGGGAAGCACCAGCATATCAACCTTATGGTTAGCCCTACGCCAAACCGGTTAGTCGGCACAGTGGGTCCACACTCACTGATCTGTAATACTTTCCATTCCTTTTGATTGAATGTCCTGATATATGTGATCATTTGAGATGACCAGTTTTCCAAAAAACATAATTTTGCGATATTGTGTCACGAGATGTCTCTCCCATATATGTCTACGTGCAGTTACCTGGTGGTTGTGCTGGAAATTTCAGCCATTCAAGGATTTTGGTGGCAAGGCACAATATTGTATAGAATTGGTTTCATGAGAATTGGGGTCCTTAACCAAATTAGATCTACGGTTTGGATGAACACATCCGTACATTTTGTTTGGTGCCCTGTGGATGGTGCATGGACCAAGGATAAACCCAAACACATCAAGAGAACATATGCAAGGCATGAATTGTCTACCCATACATTTTGAGATGTCCTAAATGATTATTTTGAATCACAGTTTAGTCCAGACTAAAGTCTCATCAAGTCATCAAAGATTTTCAGTAGTAATGAAGAATTTCAGGTTCTTTTAGCCAATGGTGGACATGCCATGTGTTCAACGTACATAGCTGTAAGGGACCATTAGATTATGGGAAGATATCATCTTAAAGGGGTTCTCCAGGAGTTAAAGGGAATCTATCACAAAAACCTGTTCTATATTTTATTTATCTAAAAAATCTATTATATATTTGTAAGAAATAATAAATAAATAAAAATTCCAATGTGTGAAATATTATAAATAAATATTAGATTTTACCATATTTACCATCTTTGGTCACCAGGGGGAGCTCTGCTGGCCAAATGAGGCTTTGAGCAACCTGTAAGTAGGCATGCTGCAAAAAAATGGGTGGTACCAATGACATCACCAATTCACACCTTCAGCGGTGACATCACTGCTTCAGCAAGATAAGATGAGACAGTGGCTTCCTTACAAAAACACAGATCTCTGCTCCTCAGGCTCCTCCCCCAATGGTCACATGGCCGATTACATCACTAAGGTCCTACAGCCCCAAGAACCTCCATCTACTCTGTTTCTGAGTCCTGGGCCGCTCACCCCAGCAGTACACTCAGCAAAAATTGTCTGCACTGCTGGGGTGAGCTGCCATAGAATTTAGAACAGGCAGCCTAATGAAGACAAGGACGCTGCTGCAGGAGTGAGGAGCAGGCCAGTGGGCTTCCCCCAGCAGCAAGGCGGGAGGACCTGGCTGTGTGTTACTGGTGTCATCACAGGGGCGGGCTCACGTCTTCCATTCATTCTCTATAGGGTCGGCAGCGACTGAGGAAACCTATGTACATGCCTGCCGTAAGTGAGGTGCCATTGTGTTGTAAACCCAGACTGTCACACTTTACTTCCAACATGGCAGCCCCCATGTAAGGCAAGAAAACTGAATAAAAAAAAAACATTTACACAATTTGAAAAATACATTATGTTAAAACCTGCTTTTGTTATGTTGTAAAACATATCAAAAATTTTTTCTTCGCGATAGTGCCCCTTTAAGAAAAGGAAAATACTTACATATTACTTTATTATAAATATATTCCCAAATACCTTTCAGTAGTAGTGTTGAGCGAGCATGCTCGGCCGAATATGATAAAGACCCAAAAGCCCTTTTAAGGGCTATTGTGATATCTGGCTACAATATATTTTTTATTTTTGGGGGGTTAAAAATTGCACAAGGTAGCCTGACCTAAACTCCACCTGCGCAGCTTCTACATTCTAATCCTTTCTGTATCCTATATACCTGACATCCATTGTCATTTTTTCTGCTGCTAATCAAGGCCACAGTACCTGCTCTGCGTCTGCTGTATAACGTTTGCGCAAGGAGGCACAGATAGTGTAGGGATAGGATTTGGCTAGGCAGGGACGGTTGTTCTGTTTAAAAGACCCAAATGTCCTTTTAAGGACTATTGTTATATCTGGCTGCAATATATTTTTTTTCTTTTGGGGCAAAAATAATGCAAGTTTGCCTGACCTTAACACCACCTGCGCAGCTTGTGCATTATAACGTTAATGTATCCTATATAGCTGACATCCAGGTGTCATTTTTTCTGCCGTTAATCAAGTCGACATTACCTGCGTGGCTTGTGCATTATAACGTTGCTGTATCCTATATAGCTTACATCACTCACCAGCAGGCCGGGAACCATAATGTTTTGGACGGTCAGCTCAGCAGCAGGCCCTCAACCATAGTGTTTTAGATGGTCAGCTCAGCAGCAGCATGTCACCCATAATTTTTTAGACAGTCAGCTCAGCAGCAGCACCTCACTCATAATGTTTTTAGATGGTCAGCACAGCAGCAGCACGTCACCCTTATTGTTTTTGAGTGTCAGCAGCAGGCTATCAATCATAATTTTTCAAGGGTGTGTCTGATGCCCTCCTTTATGTGTAATAAAGGGTGTATTGGAGTGCCTGTTCCTTGTAATTTTTGGCAGCCCTTTCACTTTGTGCATAGGCTTTATGAGTGTAGGAGACCCACAATTGTACCACAATGTGAATGAGGCCCTCCTTTATGTGATATACCGGTTGTATCGGAGTGCCTCTTCCTTGTAATTTTTGGCAGCACTTGCGTGTTACGTACAAGTAAATATATGTTTCCTAACAATATTTCCTCTAAAATCAATGTTATATTTGGTTTTGGGGGGTATTCTTGTCATTCCGTAAAAGTGGCGTAATACTCGGACAACATCGTTCCCAGCAGCGACTTCGGTGTCCAAGATGCATCCAGACATCCTCCCCATGCTGTTCCCAAACCATTTCAGTGGTGTTTCCACCATTTTCTGACCTTTCCCTATGAACCAGATACCCTCCCCTCTTCAGAGCAGGGGGTGCCTGGTTTAGTGCTCGGGTTCTCACATTGACTTCCATTATACTCGGGTGCTCGGCCAAGCACTCGAGCACCACCTAGTGTTCGGACAGAGGACCAGAGCACTACAGTGCTCGATCAACACTATTCAGTAGTTATAATGGCTCAATTTGTCTGGAGAGCAATCTTCAGGGGAAATTAAATGTCCGCTGTCCTATTAGTACACGCAAAACCTGTCCTAATCACACAGCAGGACGGGTTACCTCAGAGCACTGAACTAAAGAGCTGCCTCATCCTCCTCTCTGCTCTATTATCAGGGATTATGATCCTGAATACAGATGATAAGATCTTCTGCTGAATTTCTGTAGGAGACATGAGGTACAGAGGAGAGGTTGGGGTGAAAATAATGAGTAGCAGCTCTTGTATGCAGTCTCCATCATCAGCATCTGTTCTGTCCATCCTCTCTGTACTTCATATTCAGGATCATAATCCCTGACACGTAGAGTAGAGAGGAGGATGAGGCAGCTCTTTACCTCAGTGTTGTCCTCCTGTGTGATTAGGACAGGTTTTGTGCACTAATAGGACAGCGGCCATTTTGTTTCTTCTAAAAATTGCTCCCGAGACAAAACGAGTCATTATAACTAATGAAAGGTATTTGGGAATATATTTATAATAAAGTCATATTTAAGTCTTTTCATTTTCTTAATTTCTGGGGAACCCCTTTAAAGACAATGCCCTACTGTCTATTGTCCATCAGGGACTGAGCTAATTCAGATCTCACCATTATTGGGGAGTTTGTTTAGAGAGACATCAGGAACTGCTCTATGATTACCTACTGGAGACCAGAGAGCCCACCTACTGCTCTTACACAGGAGCAGAAGTTGAGTTTAAGGTGTCATCAATTAGTGTTTTTTTCTGCCCGGTAACTCCAGATATCCATAGATATCCTATTTTTTAACCTGCTTTTATTTTCTGAATTGTCCTATTGATTTGCCTAGGACAGTTTTCTAGGCATGCCCTGTGATCTGTGAGGTCAAGAGGGAGTAGATAAGCTTTGACAACCGCCTGTTGTGAATGGTTGATTCTGTGTTAGGCCTCTTTCACACTAGCGTTAGCACGGATCCGCAGCGCTCCGGCCCGACACATGTTAACATGGAACAAGACACATACATACATACATACACACATACATACACACATACATACTCCAGGGACGCCGGCAGAACGTCTTCACGCGCCTCCTGCGCGCAGTGATGACGATTCCCCACAGCGCCCTCTGCTGGGCGCAGTGGGGAAACGTCATAGCTGCGCGCAGGAGGCGCGTGAAGACATGCTGCGGCGTCCCTGGAGTATGTGAGTATGTCTGTGTGTATGTCTGTATGTATGTATGTATGTATGTATGTATTTATGTATGTGTCTAGCTCTGTAGCCGGATCCGGAATGATCCCCCATTGCAAATCAATTGAGGACAGATCCGGATTACTGGTGTGTCCACACCAAACGGATCCGTCCCATTGACTTGCATTGGGGGTCATTCCGGATCCGTCTTGGTGCGGATGCCTGGACCGGAGAGAAAACCGCAGCATGCTGCGGTTTGTTCTCCGGTCTGAAGACGGAACGGAATGCTTTCAGGAGCCTCCATTGTCTTCAGTTCAGTTTTGTCCCCATTGACAATGAAATGGGGACAAAACTGAAAGCGTTTTATTCCGGTATTGAGCCCCTATGACGGAACTCAATACCGGAATTTTAAAACGCTAGTGTGAAAGTAGCCTATCTTTACACAAAGGTGTTATCTTTCACACTAATCCTGGCTGTAATGATTAGCAGATAATTACAGTAAACTGATCTGTACAGACTAAGAATTGGTGCCTGTTATTAGACTTAGTGGCCAGTGCGAAAACTGCAGGATTTTATTTATTTATTTTCTAATGTACCATATTTTCTCTTTATAAGCACGCACCCCCAAGATTAGAGTAGGAAACCCAGAAAATTTTCCAGACTTCCAGGATCCATAAACCCAAATATCAGGACATCACATCAGACCCCCATATCAGCCCTCCGTGTCAGACCCAAATCAGACCTCAGATCAGCCCTTTCAGACCCAGGGGCATAACTCCCATAGTGGCAGACCATGAGACTGCTATGGGGCCCAGGGCAAGAGGGGGCCCAGTCTTAGTTGGGATCATCTTCTCTTCTACTGGGGGTGAAAACTTGGTCAGGACTCTTCCCTCTAAAGGAACAACTTTTAGTAAATGAGCAGAGGGAAAATGTCCCAAGGGTCATTGAAAGGGGTTTAGGCAGAAACCCTTCTGTCCTGTGTGGGGGGGCCTGTTTTGATCCTAGCTATGGGGCCCTTACTTCTCTATGTACGCCACTGTTCAGACCTCCATCAGACCTCAGATCAGCCCTTTCAGACTCCCATCAGACTAAAATAAAAAAAAACTTCTTACCTCTCCTGCGCCGCAGCTCCGCTACGGGTACGGCGGTATCTTTAGAAGTAGCTCTCCCCTGTCTTCTCTGGCCGGCGCTGCACTGTCACCTGACTGCGTACAGCCGTGCCGGCCCTAGCAAAAATACCAGGGAGGGTGAGTATCGGAATCGCTTGCAGTGCTTCTTCCCGCTCCTGGCACCTAATGCATAGTATTGAGTGCTTCCATAATGGAGGCGCTCACTAGTATTCGCTTTATAAGACGCATGGCCATTTCCCCCCTACTTTGGAGGGAAAAAGTGTGTCTTATAAAGCGGAAAAATACAGTACATATTGACATAGAAAAATAAACATAACACCAAAAATACTTTAAAACTATGTTTAACATAAAAACATGTAGACAATAGGTCATTTTACCTAATACTGTTAGCATACAGAGATAAAAATATATATATACCTAGGGGATATTTCCACTGATGGTTGTGAATTCATGGGTTTTATCTCACTGTGTGCTGCTTTGTTGGCGATATTAGGTAGCACAGTGTGTGTGCTTGGCGTGTTGTATGATTGTTTGGATAGGGAATAACAGCGGGTGGTGATGAGTGATGCCCATGGAAGCCTGGCAGCTGTTGCTCCAGAATGGCACAGATGCATGCAACTTCATTACAATCCCACAGGCCCTGTCATTAAAGACCAGGCAGATGCTGACCATGGCGAGTGCAGCAGCCCCCGAAGAGAGGAGGATTTACCACTTAACTAGTGGAAAACCGCAGACACCAGACAGGAGACAATACTGGTGTGCAAATTTGCCCACAGATGAACGTGAATAAGCAAGGTTCCTCCGGAAGGATAAAACAACCAGATTCTGCTTCTGGGACTGAAGAATTATAAAAAGTTATTAAAAAAATATCTATTGCAATGGGATAAGACAACATTCTAAAAAACTATCCTACATTAGCTCCAAGTAATAGGAGAGATCACAACCAACATCCCTATTACTCATAGTAAGAGAGATAAGAAAAAGCTATTTTCCATGTAATCATTTATTTGTAGACAAGTATACATCAAGAATAGAACTACTATAATACTGCTCCTATGTACAAGAATATAACTACTATAATACTGCTCCTATGTACAAGAATATAACTACTATAATACTGCTCCTATGTACAAGAATATAACTACTATAATAATGCTCCTATGTACAAGAATATAACTACTATAATACTGCTCCTATGTACAAGAATATAACTACTGTAATACTGCTCCTATGTACAAGAATGTAACTACTATAATACTACTCCTATATACAAGAATATAACTACTATAATACTGCCTCCTATGTACAAGAATATAACTACTATAATACTGCTCCTATGTACAAGAATAGAACTACTATAATACTGCTCCTATGTACAAGAATATAACTACTATAATTACTGCCAACTATGTACAAAGAATATAACTACTATAATACTGCTCCTATGTACAAGAATATAACTACTATAATTACTGCCTCCTATGTACAAAAGTATAATACTGCTCCTATGTACAAGAATAATACTTATAATACTGCTCCTATGTACAAGAATATAACTACTATAATACTGCTCCTATGTACAGAATTATAACTACTATAATACTGCTCCTTTGTACAGAATTATAACACTATAATACTGCCTATTACAAGATATAACTACTATATACTGCTCCTATGTACAAGAATATAACTACTATAATACGCTCCTATGTACAAGAATATAACTACTATATAATACTGCTTCCTATGTAAGAATATAACTACTATATACTGCTCCTATGTACAAGAATATAACTACTATAATCTATACGATCTTGAATGTACGGAAAGAAGGTTTGTAACAAACATAGAAAGAGGATTCTTTAAAACGGTAAGAGCATGAGACTATGAACCTCTGCTGAGGAGGTGGTGATGGTAAGTTCACTAAAAGGTTAGAGGGGCCTGGATGTATTTTTGGAGGGTAATAATTACAGGTTATAGTTACTAGAGAGGGGTCGTTGATCCAGGAGTTATTCTATTGCCCTGATTGGAGTCGGGAAGGAATTTTCTTCCTAAGTGGGGAAAACTGGCTTTCTAGTCACAGGGTTTTTTGCTTCCTCTGATAACTTAAGGAAAACAGCCGAACTGGATGGAAGATGTACTTTTTTCGGCCTTAACTATGTAACTATGTTACTATGTTACTATAATACTGCTCCTATGTAGAATATAACTACTACTAGACAAGAATATAACTACTATAATACTGCTCCTATGTACAAGAATATAACTACTACTACAATATACTATAATACTGCTCCTATGTACAAGAATATAACTACTAATAATACTGCCTCCTATGTACAAGAATATAACTACTATAATACTGCTCCTATGTACAAGAAATATAACTACTATAATACTGGCTCCTATGTACAAGAATATAACTACTATAATACTGCTCTCCTATGTACAAGAAATATAACTACATAAAATGCTCTATATGTACAAGATAAATATAACTACTATAATACTATCCTATGTACAAGAAATAAACTACGTGAATATCTACTAATGTACAAGAATATATACTACTATAATACTTAATTGTACAAGAATATATACTACTAAAATACTGCTCCTATGTACAAGAATATAACTACTATAATACTTCCTATGTACAAGAAATAAAACTACTATAATACTAACTACTATAATACTGCATGTCAAGAATATAACTACTAAATACTGCTCCTATGTACAAGAATATAACTACTATAATACTGCTCCTATGTACAAGAATATAACTACTATAATACTGCTCCTATGTACAAGAATATAACTACTATAATACTGTCTCCTATCTACAAGAATATAACTACTATAATACTGCCTCTTGTGTACAAGAATATAACTACTATAATACTGCTCCTATGTACAAGAATATAACTACCTAAATACTGCTCCTATCTACAAGTATATAACTACTATAATACTGTGCCTATGTAAGAAAATATAACTACTATAATACTGCTCCTATGTACAATAATATAACTACTATAATACTGCTGCTATGTTCAAGAATATAACCACTATAATACTGCTACTATGTACAAGAATATAACTACTATAATACAGCTCTTATTTATAAGAATACAACTACTATAATATTGCTCCTATGTACAAGAATATAACTACTATAATACTGCTCCTATGTACAAGAATATAACTACTATAATACTGCTCTATGTACAAGAATATAACTACTATAATACTGCTCCTATGTACAAGAATATAACTACTATAATACTGCCTATGTATGTACAAGAATATAACTACTAAATACTGCTCCTATGTAACAAGAATATAACTACTATAATACTGCTGCTCCTATGTACAGGAAATATAACTACTATAATACAGCTCTTATGTACAGGAATATAACTACTATAATACTGCCTCCTATGTACAAAAATATAACTACTATAATACTTCTCCTTTGCATAAGAATATAATTACAATAATACTGCCTTCTATGTACTAGAATATAACTACTATAATACTGCTCCTATGTACAAGACTATAACTACTATAATACTGCTGCTATGTACAAGAATATAACTACTATAATACTGCTCCTATGTACAAGAATATAACTACTATAATACCCTATGTACAAGAATATAACTACTACAATTTAATACTGCAACTATGAACAAGAATATAACTACTATAATATTGTTCCTATGTACAAGAATATAACTGCTATAATACTGCTACTATGTACAAGAATATAACTACTATAATTTAATACTGCTCCTATGAACAAGAATATAAACTACTATAATACTGTCCCTATGTACAGGAATATAACTACTATAATACTGCTCCTATGTACAAGAATATAAGTATTATAATACTGCTCCTATGTACAAGAATATTACTACTATAATACTACCTCCTATGTACAAGAATATAACTGTTATAATACTGTCTCCTATGTACAAGAATATGACTACACTAATACTGCTCCTGTGTACAAGAATATAACTACTATAATACTGTCTCCTATGTACAAGAATATAACTACTATAATACTGTTCCTATGTACAAGAATATAACTACTGTAATACTGCCTCCTATGTACAAGAATCTAACTACTATAATACTGCTCCTATGTACAAAAATATAACTACGATAATACTTCTCCTTTGTATAAGAATATAATTACTATAATACTGCCTCCTATGTACAAGAATATAACTACTAGAACACTGCCTTCTATGTACTAGAATAAAACTATTACAATACTGTCTCCTATGTACAAGAATATAACTACTATAATACTACCTCCTATGTACAAGAATATAACTACTATAATTTAATACTGCTCCTATGAACAAGAATATAGCTACTATAATTCTGCTCCATATGTACAAGAATATAACTACTATAACACTGCTCCTGTGTACAAGAATATAAACATTATAATGCTGCTCCTATGTACAAGAATATTACTACTATAATACTGCCTCCTATCTACAAGAATATAACTACTATAATACTACCTCCTATGTACAAGAATATAACTGTTATAATACTGCTCCTATATACAAGAATATAGCTACTATAATACTGCTCCTATGTACAAGAATATAACTACTATAATACTGCTCCTATGTACAAGAATATAGCTACTATAATACTGCTCCTATGTACAAGAATATAACTACTATAATACTGCTCCTATGTTCAAGAATATAACTACTATAATACTGCTCCTATGTACAAGAATAAAACTACCATAATACTGCTCCAATATACAAGAATATAACTACTATAATACTGCTGCTATGTTCAAGAATATAACCACTATAATACCGCTACTATGTACAAGAATATAACTACTATAATACAGCTCTTATGTATAAGAATACAACTACTATAATATTGCTCCTATGTACAGGAATATAACTACTATAATCTATGTACAAGAATATAACTACTATAATACTCCTATGTACAAAGAATATAACTACTAATACTGCTCCTATGTACAAGAATATAACTACTATAATACTGCTCTATGTACAAGAATATAACTACTATAATACTGCTCCATGTACAAGAATATAACTACTATAAATCTGCTCTTATGTACAAGAATATAACTACTATAATACTGCTCCTATGTACAATATAACTACTATAATACTGCTCCTATGTACAAGAATATACTACTATAATACTGCTCTATGTACAAGAATATAACTACTATAATACTGCTCCTATGTACAAGAATATAACTACTATAATACTGCTCCTATGTACAAGAATATAACTACTATAATACTACCCTATGTACAAGAATATAACTACTGTAATACTGCTCCTAATGTACAAGAAATAACTACTATAATACTACCCTATGTACAAGAATATAACTACTGTAATACTGCTCCTATGTACAATAATATAACTACTGTAATACTTCTCCTATTTACTAGAATATAACTACTATAATACTTCTCCTATTTACAAGAATATAACTACTATAATACTGCTCCTATGTACAAGAATATAACTACTATAATACTGCTCCTATGTACAAGAATATAACTACTATAATACTGCTCCTATGTACAAGAATATAACTACTATAATACTGCTCCTACGTACAAGAATATAACTACTATAATACTGCTCCTATGTATAAGAATATTACTACTATAATACTGCTCCTATGTATAAGAATATAACTACTATAATACTGCTCCTATGTATAAGAATATAGCTACTATAATACTGCTCCTATGTATAAGTATGCATCTAATGTAATACTGCCTATTTACAAGAATATAACTGATATGTACTGGAGTTGCTCTTTTTGTTGATTTTTGTTTTTTTCTCCTTAGTGTAAAATTCCCTAGATCCTGGGCCCTAGGTTGCAGCATTCAGACATCTTCAGTGGAGTTTATCTCGGTTCCATATGGCAGGATCTAGTCGCCCTCTCCCATAGGATATTGCGGTGATGTCTCTTGAGTGCGGTAATATCACACAGGCAGGCTCATCAGCTTGTTAAGCTATTACAGCAGCTTTGAGGCTCATTTTTGTGTTTATTTCCCGGCCCGTCTCAGGGTAGGCGCTTCTTCTCGGAGTTGCGCTCTCCAGCTCTCTATCTTGCTTTCAAGCTGTTGTGTTTTTCCCTTTTGTTGAGATTACAGTCAGAAGCTCATTGCTTTCAAAGGCTCTGTGATGTTTTCTGTACATAAAAACAACTTTTCCGTCCCCGGCTGATGTTTTGTAGCAAAGGGAGCACGGGGAAAAGGGGGAGACAAGTTTTTCTTGAGATGATTTCCTGATCTTTCTTGTCGTAAGCTAATACAAAAGAAAAACATAGAAAATGGAAAACCCAGACTACACACAGTCCATCGTTGGTGCGCACTACGGTATTTATATCTTCCGAATTTCTGCCTCTGGTGTGTGTGGTCCCTTAGCTTTCAGCGCTGGCCAGTTACTGTACTTCTCCCACCTTTGCCATGACAAGTATAGAACTTATTCATCCAGTTCATCATGCACTTACAAGAGCTTGACATCTGCCTGGATTTACCAGGTACTGACACTGGTTCTGATTTCCGGCTATAATGGCTGAAGTTATTGGATTTAAAGGCTATGTACACCGTTTAACTATTGCATTGTACTTATTTTGAGCTAAAAATCTTTTTTTTTTTCCAATTGGTCTTTATTAAAAATATGGAGCCCTCTTTTGTGTACAGAGCTGAGATGCTCCACTAGCTGCCTTTTGATTTTCTGTCTTTTCCATCATCTGGAGAGCAGACAGACTCCTTATCTCTGCTCTCTGACATTTTTAACACTCATTATAGCTCAGTTCTTATCTTACTGATAAGAATGTGGCTTAAATAAGTGTTTATGACTAGTGATGAGCGAGCCGGAGCGGCAAGATTCGGGATTCGCACGAATCTTGCCCGCTTCAGCTCGGCTCGGCATCCTGAATCAGCGCGGATTCGTGAAGATTCGTGAGTCACTGCCAATTTGAAATGCCCGTTTTTTTTCAGCCAATCAGCATCAAAGGGAAGCCTGTGGGAACGCCTGCTGTGATGTAACAAATTGCGGATCCGCAAAACATGGACAACACCAAACGGACGTCTGAATGAGCCCTTATGGAGCCTCAGAGGCATCCCTACATGCTGTCCCTGGTGTTTCCTATCCATTTCCAAGGTGTTTCCATCATTTTCTGAGGTTTTCACATGTTGGGGCAAACTTGACTGTGCAGAACCTTTGGCCCCTGCAAAAAGATTCGGGTCTCCCATAGACTTTAATGGGATTCGTGATTCGGCCCGAATCCACGAATCCCGTGGTGGGATTTGGGCCGAATACCGAATCCCCGAATCTTTTAGGATTCGCTCATTTCTATTTATGACCTCTTAGTAGTTTAGAGATAAGGTTTATTAGATGACCTGCGGGAAGTGAAAGTGAAATTAGGATTCACACAGCTTGAAAAACTGTTGACCCTTTGTGACAGAATGGCTCAAAATTTTTAATAAAAGCCAGTTAAAAATATGAATTTTAGCCAAAAATGAGTAAAATAAATAAAAATTGCCCCTGAACTGAAGGTGTACATAGCCTTTAAGCTCTGGCATGTGCTTATAGTACTTCCAGTGTTGTACCTGCAATGGAGGCAGACCATGCAATTGCTACAGGGCATGGGTGGGGGAAGGGAAACACTGAATTTCTTCTCCTCCTGACATGAATACGCTGCATTTTCATGCAGCTATCTCTAGGGGGAGCTCAGTGCAAAGAGATTATTACAGCTTCCATTGCACTCAATGATAACCATATAAATCCCTACGCACTGAGCTCCCTCTAGTGGTGGCTGCAGTGGTGGGACTCCCATTGATCATACAGTGGATCCTGATGGCTCCACCTTATTTCTAAGCTCACAAGACGGTCGGGTCCCCTGCTTGTTCAGTGTCTGCTGATTTGTCTTCTAGAAGGTGTAGTATTTACTCCAGGCACTGCACAGTCAGGGACAGTTACCAGTAAACTGCTGATGGATTCTCAGTAGCTGTTAGCAGAATTATGATTGCAGCTTTGATTGAGCAATACTCTGTAGACTGTAGTACTTCTTCTTCTGACTACAGAGGCCACCGGCTTCTGGAAAGTTATCCTCCTTCTAGAAGGTTTCACTTACTTGTCTAAACTGCCTAATTCTTCTTGTCTGTATGAGAAATAATTAGCTATGTTTTAAAAGTCACTTCAGGGAGACATTCTCCTTCATACATTTTGGAGGAGGTTTGGGAGAACCAGAGGAAGCACACAGATGGGGAGGGGATGGAGAAGCACAGGGCTCCGACCAAAATAGCTTTGTAGACTATTCTATTTATAAGACACTGGAAATCTCCATTCTTCCAGCATTGTTCTGGAACATAAGTGTCTATCTATCTATCTCATATATATGTATCTCACATCTATCTATCTCATATATATCTATCTATCTCATATCTATCTATCTATCTATCTATCTATCTATCTATCTATCTATCTATCTCATATCTATCTATCTATCTCATATCTATCTATCTATCTATTTATTTGTTTGTGTCTATCTATTATCTACCTCACCTGATTGCTTTCTTTCTTTCTTTTCTCAAGGGGGGAATTATGGCATCACAATAATCTATCTATCTATCTATCTATCTATCTATCTATCTATCTATCTATCTACCTCATATACTTTCCTTTCTAACTCTCTTCTCAGGGGAGAAACTCTATGCCAGGGAAGTCATACTCATGTCCCTCCAGCTGTTGCATAACTACAACTCCTATCATGCCTGGAAATCCTACAACTATCTATCTATCTATCTATCTATCTATCTATCATCTGTTATTCTATCTATCTGTCTATCTATCTATCTATCTATCTATCATCTGTTATTCTATCTATCTATCTTATCTAGCTATGTATTTCTCTATTCTATCTATCTATCTATCTATCATCTGTTATTCTATCTATCTATCTATCATCTGTTATTCTATCTATCTATCATTCTATCTATCTAGCTATCATCTATCTATCTATCTATCATCTATCTATCTATCTATCTATCTATCTATCTATCTATCTATCTATCTATCTATTATCTATCTATCTATCTATCTATCTATCTATCTATCTATCTATCTATCTATTATCTATCTATCTATCTATCTATCTATCTATTATCTATCTATCATCTATCTATCTATCTATCTATCTATCTATCTATCTATCTATTTTATCTAGCTATGTATCTATCTATTCTATGTATCCATCTGTCTGTCCGCCTGTGTAATTGATATCTATATGTCTAGAAAAACAAAATTTTTATTTTCACTAACATGTACAACAGTGACATTACAATAAGTGAACGGGCCAAAGCAGTCGCACAATTATTGCACAACCGTGTGCAGCGTGAGTGAGTGTCCATCCAGCTACTCAAGTTGTGTGACTCTCCCTCAAGCTGAAAATCTGCCCGAATGCCAACAGCTTTGAGATGTTCCTGGACAGCATTTGGCTTTTATTGTGCTGATGTCTATTAGCGAGGGATGAAAGACAGAATTATAGGTCTAGACTCGTCTCCTCAGTTTGTTTTAGTAAATAGTGTCACAAACAGAAAAAAATTTGGCAAACTCCCCCCTACACATCTATGTCTTCAGTCCAGTGCACCTTGGAGGAGATGAGATGTATCAGCGCAAGGGCAGGACGAGTCGCATCTGTTCCCTTCTCTTTTTGTGATCTCGCAGCAGGATTTTCGCCGCGCCGCATGGAATGAGACTTGGAAACAAGGAGAGGACCATCTTTTTTGTCTCTTGTCATCCCAGAAGATTACATAGGCAGAAAAAAAAGCCAAACTGTAAGCAAGGAGAGGCGAGAGTCAGCGTCAAGACAGCTGCACACCTGACCTTCGCAAGCTGTCTTGGGCTGTTCTTACTAACAGATGGGAGAATTGAGGCCGAGCCGAGGAGCAGGAAAAAAATGGAAAGGTTACGGAAGGTGAATAAATTATTAAAAGTATCAATCTGTGTCCACTGAAAGAGTGACAATGTAACAACAGAATCTCCTCCAAAATAAGAAGTATACAGAAACATCAGACAATGACAGTATTATAGTAGTTATATTCTTGTACATAGGAGCAGTATTATAGTAGTTATATTCTTGTACATAGGAGCAGTATTATAGTAGTTATATTCTTGTACATAGGAGGCAGTATTATAGTAGTTATATTCTTGTACATAGGAGCAGTATTATAGAAGTTATATTCTTGTACATAGGAGCAGTATTATAGTAGTTGTGTTCTTGTACATAGGAGCAGTATTATAGAAGTTATATTCTTGTACATAGGAGCAGTATTATAGTAGTTATATTCCTGTACATAGGACGCAGTATTATAGTAGTTATATTCTTGTACATAGGAGCAGTATTATAGTAGTTATATTCTTGTACATAGGAGCAGTATTATAGTAGTTATATTCTTATACATAGGAGCAGTATTATAGTAGATATATTCTTATACATAGGAGCAGTATTATAGTAGATATATTCTTGTACATAGGAGCAGTATTATAGTAGTTATATTCTTATACATAGGAGCAGTATTATAGTAGTTATATTCTTGTACATAGGAGCAGTATTATAGTAGTTATATTCTTATACATAAGGAGCAGTATTATAGTACTTATATTCTTGTACATAGAAGAAGTATTATAGTAGTTATATTCTTATACATAGAAGCAGTATTATAGTAGTTATATTCTTATACATAGAAGCAGTATTATAGTAGTTATATTCTTATACATAGGAGCAGTATTATAGTAGTTATATTCTTGCACATAGGAGCAGTATTATAGTAGTTATTCTTGTACACAGGAGCAGTATTATAGTAGTTATATTCTTGTACATAGGAGCAGTATTATAGTAGTTATATTCTTGTACATAGGAGCAGTATTATAGTAGTTATATTCTTGTACATAGGAGCAGTATTATAGTAGTTATATTCTTGTACATAGGAGCAGTATTATAGTAGATATATTCTTGTACATAGGAGCAGTATTATAGTACTTATATTATTGTACATAGGAGCAGTATTATAGTATTTATATTCTTGTACATAGGAGCAGTATTATAGTAGTTATATTCTTGTACATAGGAGCAGTATTATAGTAGTTATATTCTTGTACATAGGAGCAGTATTATAGTAGTTATATTCTTGTACATAGGAGCAGTATTATAGTAGTTATAATTCTTATACATAGGAGCAGTATTATAGTAGATATATTTCTTGTACATAGGAGCAGTATTATAGTAGTTATATTCTTGTACATAGGGAGCAGTATTTATAGTAGTTATATTCTTGTACATAGGAGCAGTATTATAGTCAGTTATATTCTTGTACATAGGAGCAGTATTATAGTAGTTATATTCTTGTACATAGGAGCAGTATTATAGTAGTTATATTCTTGTACATAGGAGCAGTATTATAGTAGTTATATTCTTGTACATAGGAGCAGTATTATAGTAGTTATATTCTTGTACATAGGAGCAGTATTATAGTAGTTATATTCTTGTACATAGGAGGCAGTATTATAGTAGTTATATTCTTGTACATAGGAGCAGTATTATAGTAGTTATATTCTTGTACATAGGAGCAGTATTATAGTAGTTATATTCTTGTACATAGGAGCAGTATTATAGTAGTTATATTCTGTACATAGGAGCAGTAATTATAGTAGTTATATTCTTGTACATAGGAGCAGTATTATAAGTAGTTATATTCTTGTACATAGGAGCAGTATTATAGTAGTTATATTCTTATACATAGGAGCAGTATTATAGTAGTTATATTCTTGTACATAGGAGCAGTATTATAGTAGATATATTCTTGTACATAGGAGCAGTATTATAGTAGTTATATTCTTATACTTAGGAGCAGTATTATAGTAGTTATATTCTTGTACATAGGAGCAGTATTATAGTAGTTTATATTCTTATACATAGGAGCAGTATTATAGTACTTATATTCTTGTACATAGAAGAAGTATTATAGTAGTTATATTCTTATACATAGAAGCAGTATTATAGTAGTTATATTCTTATACATAGGAAGCAGTATTATAGTAGTTATATTCTTGTACATAGGAGGCAGTATTATAGTAGTTATATTCTTTATACATAGGAGCAGTATTATAGTAGTTATATTCTTGCACATAGGAGCAGTATTATAGTAGTTATATTCTTGTACACAGGAGCAGTATTATAGTAGTTATATTCTTGTACATAGGAGCAGTATTATAGTAGTTATATTCTTGTACATAGGAGCAGTATTATAGTAGTTATATTCTTGTACATAGGAGCAGTATTATAGTAGTTATATTCTTATACCTATAGGAGCAGTATTATAGTAGATATATTCTTGTACATAGGAGCAGTATTATAGTACTTATATTATTGTACATAGGAGCAGTATTATAGTATTTATATTCTTGTACATAGGAGCAGTATTATAGTACTTATATTCTTATACATAGGAGCAGTATTATAGTAGTTATATTCTTGTACATAGGAGCAGTATTATAGTACTTATATTCTTATACATAGGAGCAGTATTATAGTATTTATATTCTTGTACATAGGAGCAGTATTATAGTACTTATATTCTTATACATAGGAGCAGTATTATAGTAGTTATATTCTTATACATAGGAGCAGTATTATAGTAGATATATTCTTGTACATAGGAGCAGTATTATAGTAGTTATATTCTTGTACATAGAAGAAGTATTATAGTAGTTATATTCTTGTACATAGGAGCAGTATTATAGTAGTTATATTCTTGTACATAGGAGCAGTATTATAGTAGTTATATTCTTATACATAGGAGCAGTATTATAGTAGATATATTCTTGTACATAGGAGCAGTATTATAGTACTTATATTCTTATACATAGGAGCAGTATTATAGTAGATATATTCTTGTACATAGGAGCAGTATTATAGTACTTATATTCTTGTACATAGAAGAAGTATTATAGTAGTTATATTCTTATACATAGAAGCAGTATTATAGTAGTTATATTCTTGTACACAGGAGGCAGTATTATAGTAGTTATATTCTTGTACATAGGAGCAGTATTATAGTAGTTATATTCTTGTAACAATAGGAAGCAGTATTATAGTAGTTTATATTCTTGTACATAGGAGCAGTATTATAGTGAGTTATATTCTTATACATAGGAGCAGTATTATAGTAGAGTATATTCTTGTACATAGGAGCAGTATTATAGTACTTATTGTAAAGGCAGTATTATAGTATTTATTCTGTACATAGGAGCAGTATTATAGTAATTTAATATTCTTGGCTACATAGGAAGAGTATTATAGTAGTTATATTCTTGTACATAGGAGCAGTATTATAGTAGTTATATTCTTGTACATAGGAGGCAGTATTATAGTAGTTATATTCTTGTACATAGGAGCAGTATTATAGTAGTATATAGTTATATTCTTGTACATAGGAGCAGTATTATAGTAGTTATATTCTTGTACATAGGAGCAGTATTATAGTAGTTATATTCTTGTACATAGGAGCAGTATTATAGTAGTTATATTCTTTGTACATAGGAGCAGTATTATAGTAGTTATATTCTTGTACATAGGAGCAGTATTATAGTAGTTATATTCTTGTACATAGGAGCAGTATTATAGTAGTTATATTCTTGTACATAGGAGCAGTATTATAGTAGTTATATTCTTGTACATAGGAGCAGTATTATAGTAGTTATATTCTTGTACATAGGAGCAGTATTATAGTAGTTATATTCTAGAACATAGGAGCAGTATTATAGTAGTTATATTCTTGTACATAGGAGCAGTATTATAGTAGTTATATTCTTGTACATAGGAGCAGTATTATAGTACTTATATTCTAGAACATAGGAGCAGTATTATAGTAGTTATATTCTTGTAACATAGGAGCAGTATTATAGTAGTTATATTCTTGTACATAGGAGCAGTTTTAGTAGTTATATTTTGACATAGGAGCGTTTATGTAGTTATATTTTGGACATAGGAGCAGTATTATAGTAGTTATATTCTTGTACATAGGAGCAGTATTATAGTAGTTATATTCTTGGTACATAGGAGCAGTATTATAGTAGTTATATTCTTGTACATAGGAGGCAGTATTATAGTAGTTTATATTCTTGTACATAGGAGCAGTATTATAGTAGTTATATTCTTGTACATAGGAGCAGTATTATAGTAGTTATATTCTTGTACATAGGAGCAGTATTATAGTAGTTATATTCTTGTACATAGGAGCAGTTATTATAGTATTATATTCTAGACATAGGATCAGTATTATAGTAGTTATATCTTGTACATGGCAGTATTAGTAGTTATATTCTGTACATAGGAGCAGTATTATAGTAGTTATATTCTTGTACATATGAGCAGTATTATAGTAGTTATATTCTTATACATAGGAGCAGTATTATAGTAGATATATTCTTGTACATAGGAGCAGTATTATAGTAGTTATATTCTTGTACATAGGAGCAGTATTATAGCAGTTATATTCTGTACATAGGAGTAGTATTATAGTAGTTATATTCTTGTACATAGGAGCAGTATTATATTAGTTATATTCTTGTACATAGGAGCAGTATTATAGTAGTTATATTCTAGAACATAGGAGGCAGTATTATAGTAGTTATATTCTTGTACATAGGAGGTAGTATTATAGTAGTTATATTCTTGCACATAGGAGCAGTATTATAGTAGTTATATTCTTGTACATAGGAGCAGTATTATAGTAGTTATATTCTTGTACATAGGAGCAGTTTTATAGTAGTTATATTCTTGTACATAGGAGCAGTTTTATAGTAGTTATATTCTTGTACATAGGAGGCAGTATTATAGTAGTTATATTCTTGTACATAGGAGCAGTATTATAGTAGATATATTCTTGTACATAGGAGCAGTATTATAGTAGTTATATTCTTGTACATAGGAACAGTATTATAGTAGTTATATTCTAGAACATAGGAGGCAGTATTATAGTAGTTATATTCTTGTACATAGGAGTAGTATTATAGTAGTTATATTCTTGTACATAGGAGGCAGTATTATAGTAGTTATATTCTTGTACATAGGAGGCAGTATTATAGTAGTTATATTCTTGTACATAGGAGGCAGTATTATAGTAGTTATATTCTTGTACATAGGAGCAGTATTATAGTAGTTATATTCTTGTACATAGGAACAGTATTATAGTAGTTATATTCTAGAACATAGGAGGCAGTATTATAGTAGTTATATTCTTGTACATAGGAGTAGTATTATAGTAGTTATATTCTTGTACATAGGAGCAGTATTATAGTAGTTATATTCTTCTACATAGGAGCAGTATTATAGTAAATGACTGATGAAGATACATAGAATCCACCTGTGTGTAATCAAGTCTCCGTATAAATGCACCTGCTCTGTGATAGTCTCAGGGTTCTGCATCATGAAGACCAAGGAACACACCAGGCAGGTCCCTGATACTGTTGTGGAGAAGTTTAAAGCCGGATTTGGAGACCAAAAGATTTCCCAAGCTTTAAACATCCCAAGGAGCACTGTGCAAGCGTCATATTGTAATGGAAGGAGTATCAGACCACTGCAAATCTACCATGACCTGGCCGTCCCTCTAAACAAGGAGAAGACTGATCAGAGATGCAGCCAAGAGGCCCATGATCACTCTGGATGAACTGCAGAGATCTACAGCTGAGGTGGGAGAGTCTGTCCACAGGACAACAATCAGTCCAACACTTCACAAATCTGCCCTTTATGGAAGAGTGGCAAGAAGAAAGACATTTCTCAAAGATATCCATAAAAAGTCTGGTTTACAGTTTGCCACAAGCCCCTGGGAGACACCAAACATGAGGAAGAAGGGGCTCTGCTCAGAGGAAACCAAAATATAACATATACTAAAAAAGGTTGATGCTCTACTGCAGTCCATGTATCCGTTTTGGAACTTTTTAATGTATGGGATATATGTGTAATATTTAGAACTGAATGATGTTTAATTATACCGGATCGACTTCGAATCAAAGTCAATTTTTATCATCAATTCGCTCAACAGTTTCAGTGATTCAGAATTTTGCTATTACACCATTTTCTATTAAATTAAATGAAATTGTATGAGTACAGATTATTATTATTATTATTATTATTATTATTATTATTATTATTATTATTATTATTATTATTATTATTTTATGATGATTATTATTGTTATTAGTATTATTATTATTGTTATTATTATTATTATTATTATTTGTATTATTATTTTATGATGATGATTATTATTATTATTATTATTATTACTTTATCATTAGAAGTTTCTTTTGAGAATGATACTCAGTGCTACAAGTCTTAGCAGCTGGAAGTATAATTGAAGGACAGTCAATGATATGACCGGAGAGCGATGAGACTGTGACATCTTTGAACAGCTTACTAAAGGTCATTGATACAGAACGGGCTACCGGCCTCACAACAGCTAAAATGGAGTGTCAGGCTGGATAAACAGGGTGCAAGGGGATGAAATATGATTTCCAACAAGGCTGTCAAATAGCAGAAGAGAATGGATGAGTTGTGTATCCCTCAAAGGGCATCCAGCGCTGAGCTTGGGAAGCTGGGGGTGGACCGCCAGTGTTCAGGGATCAGATCCGTCATCTCATGTACAGCTCTGGGAAGGGACACGAAGCCTGGAGGGAGTCTGGTGACAGGACGCCGTCTGTATTCATGATTCTTCAGTTGAGACAATAGAAATTGCTCTGGTAGATGAAAACTTACTGAACATGGACACGGGATGGATAAAGTCAACGCAATCACCCAGAACCCGCAGTGCACTTCAACATCACAGATCTTATAGTTCTGGTTTGATTTTTAGGTAAAACCTGCTGTATCTAAACAGTATATATTAGAAGATAATGGTCAGGAGCACCAGAAAACATGCTGGCCCTTTTACTTTTATAACCCATCAGGGATGTTACCTATAACATTTGTAGTTCCACTAGACCATCAGGGATGTTATTTATAATGTGTCTTGTTCTCCTACGTCACCAGAGATGTTATTTATAATGTTTATAGTTCTCCTAGGCCACAGGGACATTACTTATAATGTTTATAGTTCTCCTAGGCCACCAGGGATGTTATTTGTAATGTTTCTAGCTCCCCTACGTCACCAGGGATGTTATTTATAATGTTTCTAGTTCCCCTACGTCACCAGGGATGTTATTTATAATGTTTATAGTTCTCCTAGGCCACCAGGGATGTTATTTATAATGTTTCTAGTTCTCCTACGTCACCAGGGATGTTATTTATAATGTTTCTTGTTCTCCTACGTCACCAGGGATGTTATTTATAATGTTTCTAGCTCCCCTACGTCACCAGGGATGTTATTTATAATGTTTATAGTTCCCCTACGTCACCAGGGATGTTATTTATAATGTTTCTAGTTCCCCTACGTCACCAGGGATGTTATTTATAATGTTTATAGTTCCCCTACGTCACCAGGGATGTTATTTATAATGTTTCTAGTTCTCCTACGTCACCAGGGATGTTATTTATAATGTTTCTAGTTCCCCTACGTCACCAGGGATGTTATTTATAATGTTTATAGTTCCCCTACGTCACCAGGGATGTTATTTATAATGTTTCTAGTTCCCCTACGTCACCAGGGATGTTATTTATAATGTTTCTAGTTCCCCTAACGTCACCAGGGATGTTATTTATAATGTTTATAGTTCCCCTACGTCACCAGGGATGTTATTTATAATGTTTCTAGCTCCCCTACGTCACCAGGGATGTTATTTAGAATGTTTCTAGTTCTCCTACGTCACCAGGGATGTTATTTATAATGTTTCTAGTTCCCCTACGTCACCAGGGATGTTATTTATAATGTTTATAGTTCCCCTACGTCACCAGGGATGTTATTTATAATGTTTATAGTTCTCCTAGGCCACAGGGACATTACTTATAATGTTTATAGTTCTCCTAGGCCACCAGGGATGTTATTTATAATGTTTCTAGTTCCCCTACGTCACCAGGGATGTTATTTATAATGTTTCTAGTTCCCCTACGTCACCAGGGATGTTATTTATAATGTTTCTAGTTCCCCTACGTCACCAGGGATGTTATTTATAATGTTTCTAGCTCCCCTACGTCACCAGGGATGTTATTTATAATGGTTCTAGTTCCCCTACGTCACCAGGGATGTTATTTATAATGTTTATAGTTTCCCTACGTCACCAGGGATGTTATTTATAATGTTTATAGTTCCCCTACGTCACCAGGGATGTTATTTATAATGTTTATAGTTCCCCTACGTCACCAGGGATGTTATTTATAATGTTTATAGTTCCCTACGTCACCAGGGATGTTATTTAGAATGTTTATAGTTCTCCTACGTCACCAGGGATGTTATTTATAATGTTTATAGTTCTCCTACGTCACCAGGGATGTTATTTATAATGTTTCTAGTTCTCCTACGTCACCAGGGATGTTATTTATAATGTTTCTAGTTCCCTACGTCACCAGGGATGTTATTTATAATGTTTCTAGTTCCCTACATCACCAGGGATGTTATTTATAATGTTTATAGTTCTCCCTAGGCCACAGGGACATTACTTATAATGTTTATAGTTCTCCTAGGCCACCAGGGATGTTATTATAATGTTTCTAGTTCCCCTACGTCACCAGGGATGTTATTTGTAGTGTTTCTAGTTCCCCTACGTCACCAGGGATGTTATTTATAATGTTTCTAGTTCCCCTACGTCACCAGGGATGTTATTTATAATGTTTCTAGTTCCCCTACGTCACCAGGGATGTTATTTATAATGTTTCTAGCTCCCCTACGTCACCAGGGATGTTATTTATAATGGTTCTAGTTCCTCTACGTCACCAGGGATGATATTTATAATGTGTCTTGTTCTCCTACGTCACCAGAGATGTTATTTATAATGGTTCTAGTTCTCCTACGTCACCAGGGATGTTATTTATAATGTTTCTAGTTCCCCTACGTCACCAGGGATGTTATTTATAATGTTTATAGTTCCCTACGTCACCAGGGATGTTATTTATAATGTTTATAGTTCTCCTACGTCACCAGGGATGTTATTTATAATGTTTATAGTTCTCCTACGTCACCAGGGATGTTATTTATAATGTTTCTAGTTCCCCTACGTCACCAGGGATGTTATTTATAATGTTTCTAGTTCCCCTACGTCACCAGGGATGTTATTTTATAATGTTTATAGTTCTCCTAGGCCACCAGGGATGTTATTTATAATGTTTCTAGTTCCCCTACGTCACCAGGGATATTATTTATAATGTTTATAGTTCCCCTACGTCACCAGGGATGTTATTTATAATGATTCTAGTTCTACGTCACCAGGGATGTTATTTATAATGTTTATAGTACTCCTAGGCCACAGGGACATTACTTATAATGTTTCTAGTTCTCCTAGGCCACCAGGGATGTTATTTATAATGTTTCTAGTTCTCCTACGTCACCAGGGATGTTATTTATAATTTTTCTAGTTCCCCTACGTCACCAGGATGTCATTTATAATGTTTCTAGTTCCCCTACGTCACCAAGGATGTTATTTATAATGTTTCTAGTTCCCCTACGTCACCAGGGATGTTATTTATAATGTTTCCCCCTAGGCCACAGGATGTTATGTGTAATGTTTCTAGTTCCCCTACGTCACCAGGGATCTTATTTATAATGTTTCCCCTAGGCCACAGGGATGTTATGTGTAATGTTTCTAGTTCCCCTACGTCACCAGGGATCTTATTTATAATGTTTCCCCCTAGGCCACAGGGATGTTATGTGTAATGTTTCTAGTTCTCCTACGTCACCAGGGATGTTATTTATAATGTTTCTAGTTCCCCTACGTCACCAGGGATGTTATTTATAATGTTTCTAGTTCCCCTACGTCACCAGGGATGTTATGTATAATGTTTCCCCCTAGGCCACAGGGTTTTTATGTGTAATGTTTCTAGTTCCTCTAGGCCACAGGGATGTTATTTGTAATGTTTCTAGTTCCCCTACATCACCAGGGATGTTATTTATAATGTTTTCCCCTAGGTCATCACCAGGGATGTTATCTATAATGTTTCTAGTTTCCTAAGGCCAGTAGAGATTTTGAAAAATAATGTTTTGAATTCCTCTACGCCACCAGGGATGATATAATCAGCTCTCCATTATCCTATGACAAGATGGCTGTGGTAGCCTCTTTGCACCACACCATTGAGTATGATTTTTTTTTTTACTGCGATTTCAGGGAAAATTTATTTGTTACCATGAAGCACAAGGGAATTCGGCTTTGCGGGAAATTGAATTTTCCCTGAAATTTGAATCAAAATACACTTTGGAGACTTCGATTTGCTCAACCCTAGTAGTAGTAGGCCACAGTTATTCCTGGCTTCCAGTAGGCAACAGATTATTATTGAAGGCAAAGAGGATGAAGTAGTGTAATAGCGGCACTTGTAGCCATGGTGGTGGTGGTACAGGTAGTGGTAGCCGTGGCACTTGGGGAAAATACATAGCAGGGAATTGGGGAGGGGAGGGGGGGTCTAAGAAGCCCACCTTGAGATATCAAAGTTATGGGGACTATGATGATGATTGTGTGTTGGACAGGACCTGAGAGCCAGATCGGGGTGCTGAGGTCAAGGTAGCATCGGAGGAGGAGGATGGTGGTCACAGCAGCAAAAGCAGAGGCAATGTATGATTGCAACCTCCCAAAAACAGATGTGCGTCTATTGTGGAGGGAGATAGATAGATAGATAGATAGATAGATAGATAGATAGATAGATAGATATGAGATAGATATGAGATAGATAGATATGAGATAGATAGATAGATAGATATGAGATAGATATGAGATAGATAGATAGATAGATAGATAGATAGATAGATAGATAGATAGATAGATAGATATGAGATAGATATTAGATAGATAGATAGATATTAGATACACAAAGGGGAAAAATAATACACACAATGCAATAGCACTCTGCATACCAAATAAAGTACAAAAATGTCACAGTAATAGTAAATATTCTGGTGCTAATGCTACGCTTGTTAAGTAAATTTGAGATTTTTGGCAAATATATTTTGTACACAATTATTTGGGCCCGTCTGCCAAACGTCAAGCGATTTCTGTAAGACTGATCCCCTTTTCTTCATAGATATGAGATAGATACATAGATAGATAGATAGATAAAGATAGATAGATAGATAGATAGATAGATAGATAGATAGATACATAGATAGATAGATAGATAGATAGATAGATAGATAGATAGATAGATAGATAGATCTTGTTTCCTTGTTTCTCTTATTCACACACTCATTGATAGATTTATCCCTCCATATTCCGCCTCTATTATCCAGACTTTTAGAGACCATTTTTTTCCGACTCCCCTGTTTTCTTCCAGACGGTAACTGTCTGGATAAACAGAAATGATATCAGCTCTCCTGATCTGCATAAAAATACCGGAAGGAAATTAATTTTGAAATGTTGTTTTCTATGGAAGCCCGGCGTCTCCTGCAAGCTTCAACGTAACAAATTGCAATCCGCAGCTTGGATATTGTAGGAAGCACATTGCGGTGGGAGACTGGGAGAGAAGATAATTGCACCTTCTGTTCTGCCTGCGAGTTCCAATGTATTGTTCTTCAGGCGGATAACTGCGTACGACTCGACTTATTAAGATTTAAGATCCCCTAATGACAATAACATAGTTCGGTAATAAGTTAGTTTGCTTCCGAAATTTTTATGAAACTCAAGACTGAGGTCTCGGGAGGACAAGTAGTGATTGTGAGCCAACGGCATGAGTGCAGCCCGGAGAATCCACCGCACCATCGCCGTCCTCCCCGGATAAAGAAACCTGCTGCACCTAGCACAGAAGAAAAACTCAAAAACTTTTCTCAGCATAGCCAGGAAATGTTCTTTCCTCTCCAGTCTTCTCCCTTCCACAATCAAACGGTCGCTGCGGCGACTAATCACATAAAGTTGATGAAGCTTCTCTAAATATCAGGCAAGGCATCGAAATAATTAATCACGCCTGGCGAGGAGATGGAGGTCCGACGGAAATTAGCATATTTTTGTCATCAGGATGTGCTGATGTTTTTCAGTCCCCTCTTCATCACTCGAATGGAAAGTGTCAGTGGCTTTAAGGCAAGAAAGTTTCCAGACAGTAATGATACATTTAAAGGGGAAGAAAATAATGTATGAAAAACTGTTACTTTTTGGAAATATCTTAATGGGGTTCTCCGGGAATTAAGAAAATGAAAATACTTAAATATTACTTTATTATAAATACATTCCTAAATACCTTTCATTAGTTATAATGCCTCATTTTGTCTGGGGATTCATAATTAGGAGAAATAAAATGGCCGCCCTCCTATTAGTACACACAGAACCTGTCCTAATCACACAGCAGGACAAGTTACTTCACAACACTGAGGTAAAGAGCTGCCTCATCCTCCTCTCTTCTCTGCTCGTCAGGGATTATGATCCTGAATACAGAGGATAAGATTTTCAGCTGAATCTCTGTAGGAATGGAGCTCATGAGGAGACAGAGAGGAGGATGGGGATAGGGTAATGAGCAGCAGCGCATGTATACAGCCTCCATTACCACAGTCCGTCCTCTCTGTACTTCATGTCTCCTCATGAACTCCATTCCTACAGAGATTCAGCTGAAGATCTTGTCATCTCTATTCAGGGTCATAATCCCTGACAAGTAGGAGAGGAGGATGAGGCAGCTCTTTACCTCAGTGTTGTTAAGTAACTTGTCCTCCTGTGTGATTAGGGCAGGTTCTGTGTGCACTAATAGGACGGCGGCCATTTTATTTCTCCTAATGATTGTTCCCAGACAAAAAGAGCCATTATAACTAATGAAAGGCATTTGGTAATATATTTATAATAAAGTAATATTTAAGTATTTTCAGTAATTTTATTTTCTTAATCCCCAGAGAACCCCTTTAAGAGGGTTGTGCAGCGATTTATACTGATCTATACCTATCCTCAGGGTAGGTCATCCCTGAAATCGGATTGAAGTCCTCTTTGTAGACATCAATTCATTCAACACTATTGATAACCTATCCTCAGAGTAAGGTCATCAATATCTGATCGGCGGGGGTCCGACACCCGCAAACCCTGCGGAGCAGCTGTTTGAGGAGATGGAGCTCCATGTAAACACTGCTTCCACTTGATTACACTACGCGCCATCTCCCTAACAGCCATTACAAGTACTCGCTCCTTTGAAGTGATCAGTGGAGCACACCATGTGGTCAAGTGTGGTACTGCTAGATAAAGTTTATGGCTTTAATTTAAAATGTTATACAAGCTGGAAAATTTTACACATTAACCCCCTAACTGTTTTTCCACAGTGGAGCTCAGCCAGTGGGAAAAGTAGCTACCTGGAGGGGGAGGGCTGCTACGTCCTGAATGGTAGCAGCTGGAAACATGCAACTGATCTTGTTTAAAAGCAGACATGCCAAGCTTTCAGACAATACCTTGACAGCAATATGTTCAGGACAGAGAACGGTATCACTGATGCTTGGACTTTAGCTATCATTTTGGTCTTGTATGAAAGTCGGAACTGTCAGCTTTCAGACAAGACCAGTTGCATGGTGAGATATCACCATCTAAAGCAGCCCTCCCCCTCCAGTTAGCCACTTTTCACACTGCCCGAGCTAGACTCCGGCAAAACAGTTAGGTGGTTAAAATGATGTGTGTCCCAGCGGTCAGACACTGATCCTCTATACTGTGGATAGGGAAGACGTTTCCTACTCGGCACAACCCCTTTAAAGGAGTAAAATTGTTTCTGACACTAGGACAAGTTACTCCAAGTGTGTGCCCTAGTTCTTCTATTAAACCTGTTGCTCTCTAAAGTTTTTTTTTAACCCCTTTCCTCTAAAGATCCCACAGGGGTCGAGAAACGATGCTTCACATCCTTACACCAGAGGTGTACCGAGGCTTTCCTGCAAGGGTTCATTCATTTCCTGCCCAGTCCATAACTGTACTCACCCAGTCCCACCTAATAACATCTATCACAGGGTACACGGCGGGACCAGTAAACCCTGCTATAAATGAAAGAACCAACTGGTCTTACTGCATACCAGGAGTCACTGGCGGCGGCAGCAAGATGACTGCTGGATCCGGAACAAAGTCCCTGTGGTGATAGAGCAAAAAGAATAATCACATAAGGAAGGGATGGTGACTGGTAAATCCCCAGCAGGGGGCGCTGCGCTGTAAGACTGAGCCATCCCGATGTATAACAGAGTAATCTAGGGAATTTCCCCATAGTGCTTCCACACAGTACTAATGGCCACCTTTGTGCCCCATCACAGTAATTACGCCCACCTTTGTGCCCCATCACAGTAGTTACTCCCACCTTTGTGTCCCCTCGCAGTAGTTATGCCCACCTTTGTGCCCCATCACAGTAGTTACTCCCACCTTTGTGTCCCCTCGCAGTAGTTATGCCCACCTTTGTGCCCCATCACAGTAGTTACTCTCACCTTTGCGCCCCATCACAGTAGTTACTTCCACCTTTGTGTACATCACAGTAGTTATGCCCACCTTTGTGCCCTTCACAATAGTTATGCCCACCTTTGTGTCCACCACAGTAGTTATGGCCACCTTTGTGCCCCATCACAGTAGTTACTCCCACCTTTGTGTCCACCACAGTAGTTATGGCCACCTTTGTGCCCCATCACAGTAGTAATGCCCAACTTTGTGTCCATCACAGTAGTTATGCCCACCTTTGTGTCCCCTCACAGTAGTTATGCCCACCTTTGTGCCCCATCACAGTAGTTACTCCCACCTTTGTGTACATCACAGTAGTTATGCCCAGCTTTATGCCCCTCACAGTATTTATGCCCACCTTTGTGCCCGTCACAATAGTTATGCCCACCTTTGTGTCCACCACAGTAGTTATGGCCACCTTTGTGCCCCATCACCGTAGTTACGCCCACCTTTGTGTCCACCACAGTCGTTACGGCCACCTTTGTGTCCATCACAGTAGTTATGCCCACCTTTGTGCCCCATCACAGTAGTTATGCCCACCTTTGTGCCCCTCACAATACTTATGCCCATCTTTGTTCCCATGACAGTACATATGCCCATCTTTGCGCCCCTTCACAGTAGTTATGCCCACCTTTGTGCCCCTTCACAGTAGTTATGCCCACCTTTGTGCCCCTTACTGTAGTTATGCCCATGTTTATGCCCCATCACTTCAGTTATGGCCAGATATGTCCCCCCCCCCCATATAGTTATGTCCTCTTAGTGGTCCCCAGTGCCCTCTACAGCTCCATGAAAAAAAACTTTCCTTCCTGGTTCCGTGCTGGTTGTGACATTCGGCGGCAGGACACGCTCCAACACACATCGTGCAGGAGGCTGATTCCCGGGCTTTCAGCGCTCCTCAAACAGCAAGCAGCGTAATGCGCGGCCTGAGGGGGAGCGCCGGCAGAACCATGAAGCAGGGAGCGGACAACTCCAGGCTTCAGTATGTAAACAAACTGCCCGGCAGTGAAAGGAACTTGCTATGCCCCTCCCTTACACAGTGACTCCTCCTCTTCTGTGAGCCAATCATCAATTAGATGCACGTCCCTTTAAGACTAGGAACCTGTAATATCTGGTATTCGCTCCTACTCCGTACGTGACAACCGCCAGGAATAAAGACATTTCTCTCTTCCCATCATTTTTTCTTTAACTTTCACAGAAAATCTGATTTAATCTCCGAAAAATTGTGCGGCGACTGCAGGAAACGGGTCACAGTTTGTTCTCTAAGTGCACGATACGTCTAACACCGCAATAACACAAAACTCCAGAGCCGCTAACTAGACAGAACCTGGGAGGATGTCTGCTCCGAGGGCTGCGTGCTTCCTGACATCTGCTCCTCAGATCATTATGTCAGACGCTCGCTCCCACAATGTCACCATTTGCACAACTTTTCATTCCCCTTCACCGGAGGCCGGGTCCTCGCACAGACATACAGACGTATGATAATATTGTGACACATCCTGTAGACGGGAGACGCGCCGCTCGCTCTGCCGCAGGAGTTCACGTTATGTTTATGTTTGTTTTCTCAGTTTTATCAACGAGTAAAGTTTACACTTCGCTCACAGCCGGCGGATACAGAGACGTTCTGCGGTCGGGCGTACGGGGCGAGGTTAAATATTTACTCAGGATTAATGATGAGGAAAAGTCTATTTGTCATTATAAGATGGAGAGAGCGATAATGATGGCGGCAAATAATACGTGAAATATTAACACTGTACAGGAGACCATCTCATATCTATCTATCTATCTCATATCTATCTATCTATCTCATATCTATCTATCTATCTATCTATCTATCTCATATCGATTTTGCTCTTTCTTTCTTTCTTTCTTTCTTTCTTTCTTTCTTTCTTTCTTTCTTTCTTTCTTTCTTTTCTTTCTTTCTTTCTTTCTTTCTTTCTTTCTTTCTTTCTTTCTTTCTTTCTTTCTTTCTTTCTTTCTTTCTTTCTTTCTTCTTATCATTCTTTCTATCTATCAATTCAAATAATCTTTATTGATAGGACTAAATACATTTTAGCATTGCCAAAGCAAGTGGGAAATAATTGTGTAGGGTTGGGGGATGGTGACACATCCAGGGTGGAGTCCATAGGAGTCCATGGTATATCAGGCTCCTCTCAGTCTATGGCAGGCAGTAATATATTGTGCTGCTATGGCCGCTGTGTTCTCCTCTTCAGTATGGAGAGTCTCTCTTCCTCCTCCATGGAGGTGAAGTCTGGACAGAGATCAGTCAGTCTCCTGAGGTGAGAGTCCCTCACTGCTGAGTATCTGGTCCTCATCCTCCACGGCCTCCTGGTCGCACTGCTGGCACAGTCTGCTCTCCCTGGGCGTGTACCTCTGTTAGTGCCGCCCGGATTCGATGAGCAGACTGTGGGCGCTCAGTCTGTACCGGCTCAGGATCTGTCAGTCTCTGGGGTTGGGGAGTTTCTCCAGATATGGGGCCAGTTTGTACTCCCTCTGCAGGCTCTGGTATACTGTCAGCTTCTGGGATGTTCGGATATCGTTCCTCCAGACGATGATATACTAATATACTCCTCCTGCTCTTGTGTATGGTTTGTCAGGCACCACCAGTGTCCATCATGAGATGGATCGGGCGCAACATTGTGCCTTCTGTTATACTGGTGAGAACAGATGTGAACATTCAATCAATATCGCTTCCTCCAAAATATACATTTTAATCAGATATCCAAGGAACATTTTATGTGTTTTAATGTAAGTTTTCTCCTTCACGATGTCTCATTAATGTATCATTTTTTCCGTATGTTTCCCTGTGGTTCTATGAAATTATATTACAATGTAACCACTTTACGATTACGATGTGCATGTTCTAGAACGTCACGGAACATTTGCTATGGATGTAATCACCACTGAATGTCATGAGATCTTTATGGACCCAGCGTGAATGGAGATCCACAGGATCACACACGTTGATCTTCTCTACCCTGGATCTCATTTGCTCTCACGATGACCGATCCCTATTTACCTCTTTGTGTGGCTGCAACTGGAAGGTTATTTGTGATACCAAGATCAGCTCTCAGGTGGAAGCTCTCATGGCAGAAGATGAATGACTGTAATGTTTGTACATCAAAGGAGCAGGAGGCTTTCAGCATCCCATCATGTAAATGGTGCCCTGATCTCAAGTCACTTTGATAAATACATCCGAGGCATGAAAGGTTCAGATTTTGCTTCTAGTTTCGAAATATATCAGGTTAGCACAGTTTTCTGGATCAAATCTGACCGGGAGCAACATCTGCTTTGAGTTTGAAGGTTCTCCTGTTCATATAGGTTACTCCCAGGTGCTCCAGTTTCCTCCAACACTCCAAAGACTTGCTTAAGCTAATTGGTCTCCTGGAAAAATGGACCCCATAGAACAGGGGTGGCCAACCTTACAGACACAAAGAGCCAGGAAAAAAAAAAACATATGACTACCAGGAGCCACAAGCTTTACATTGGCACACGAGTCACCGTATTCATCGCCCTATAAGATGCACCTAAGATTTACTGGAGAAAAATAAGAAAAAAAAATATTTTTCATCAGACCTCAGATCAGACTCATAAATCAGACCCCCAATCCTCATCTAACCTAAAATATGATCCTCAACACAAATCGGACTTCCAGTGTCAGACCCTCAGTGCTCAGATTTTCCCCATTGCTCAGATCTGCTCCTTTGCTCAGATCAGACCTCCCATGCCCAACCAGACCCTTCATGCTCACACTAGACCCCTATGCTCAGATCTGACCCTCATGCTCAGATATTACACCCCATGCTCAGATTAGACCATCCATGCTCAGACCAGACCCCTTGCACAGATAAGACCCCCCCCCTGCTCAGATCAGGACCCCCCAGGCTCACACCAGACCGCTCATGCTCACACCCAGATCCCCCCATGCTCAGATCTGACCCTCATGTTCAGGTCTGACCCCCCATACTCAGATTAGACCCCCCCATTCTCAGATCAGACCCCTAATACTCAGATCAGGCCCCCAATCCCATGCTCAGATCAGAACCTCCCATGCTGAGATCAGAACCCCATGCTCAGTTCTATATTTTGAACTACCTACCTCCCCTGATTGGGCACCTGCTACTCTGCCAGGTGATAGTGCGCGTCTCCACATACCAGGTTATGACACTGTGTGCATCAGGACATAGTGAAGAGTGAGCTGGAGCAGCAGAGTAGTAACAGTACCCGATCAGGAAAGGAGATCTGAGCATGGAGTGGAGAGTATGGCGGCCTGACTGCTTCCCGGCTCCACCAAAAGAGCCACACTTGAAGAGGCAAAGAGCCGCGTGTGGCTCAAGAGCCACAGGTTGGCCACCCCTGCAATAGAAGGTAGACTACAAGCCCCAACAGAGACAGGTACTGACTAGAGATGAGCGAACCCGAACTACAAAGTTCGGGTTTGTACCGAACTTTGCGAGTTCAGGTACCCCGACCCGAACCTGGACTTTTTCACTAAACTTTCAGGTCAGTTTCAGGTTTGGTGTTCGGGTGATTTTATTATTTTCCATTATAACATGGTTATAACGGAAAATAATAATATTCTTAAGACAGAATGCTAAATAAAATGTCCATTCAGGGGTTAAAAATATATTTTTTTTAAAAAACTCACCTCATCCACTTGATTGCGCAGCCTGTATCCTCTTCTATTGTCATTCAGCAGGACCTGCAAAAGGACCTGCGATGATGTCATCGCGCGCACCATGTGGTAAGTGCAGTGATGTCATTGCAGGTCCTGCTGAATGAAGAAAGAAGAGGATACCGGAGGCACGATCAACTGGATGAGGTGAGGTTTTTTTTTGTTTTTTTTTAATAATTATTTTTAACCCCTGAATGGCCATTTTATTTACTATTCTGTCTTAAGAAAGTCATTATTTTCTATTATAACCATGTGTGAAGTGAAGTTCGGGTCCACATTGACTTTAATGGGGTCCGGGTTCAGGGTGAAGTTCGGGTCCCGAACCCGAACTTTGACCTGAAGTTTGGGCGAACCCGATCTTCCATGGGTTCGCTCATCCCTAGTACTCAATCCATGATTGAAGGCAATAAAACAATAGTTGGATGACAAAAAAATTGACCAATAATTAGACATATTTGGTAATAAAAAAAAAAGTATCTATCCTGTTTATCCTGTTCTAAGAGGAACGTAACTGAAACAGTCCATGCTGGTAAGGTAACATCACATTTGCTTACTATCTTTGAAGGGATTGTCTAATTTTAAGGGGAAAAATGTTTTCTAGTTGACTATTTACAAGGTATTTTTTCCATAATGTTTTTTTTTTTAATAACTCAATAATAAGGCCCCATTCACACGAATGTTTCTTTCCGCATCGATCCGCATCTTTGCGGAAAGGTACGGACCCCATTCATTTCCCCATAGGAGAAAAAAATGCGGAATGCACACCGTGTGCATTCCGCAGCCGTATCTCACCGAAAAAAAAAATGAAGCGTGTCCTATACTTTGCCGCAAAAACACGTCCGTAGCTCCATTCAAGTCAAAGGGTCCACCAAAATGCGGAACGCTGCGGAAGACTTTCCGTATGTCTTCCGTATTTTTGCGGATCCATGTCCGTATACAGTATAGGCATATATTCATATTTGGCTCTAAGGTGACAGTTTTAAAACACTTTTTTTTTCTATTTTTTCAATTCACAGTCAAAATCTTTATGTAAAATAATTTCAAAGACACCTTCCATATTTTTGCGGATCCGCAAAAATACGGAAGACTTTTGATGCTTCCGTATGCTTCCGTATCTGTTTTTTTGCGCAAGTACCTCCATACTTCCGTGCCGTATTTCTACGGAGCTAGGAACAGATACGGTCGTGTGAATGGGGCCTAAGTGTTATATTGCTGCTTCTTGAGGATGTACTGTTGACATTTTTATAACTTTTTTTTTCTTAATTTCAAAAAATTATTTCATTTATTAATCCTTTTGGGTAGTCACATGACCATGAAGTGAAACTCAGTCCAAAAGAAAATTCCAAATTATAGCATTTTAATCATTTACAGATTTTTTCTGTTTCCTGAAGATTTACCATAATGGTGTTTCTTTTCTAGTTTTTAATTGATTTAATTTGATTTTTTTTTCCCATTTG
Organism: Rhinella marina; assembly: GCA_900303285.1. Taxonomy (NCBI): domain Eukaryota; kingdom Metazoa; phylum Chordata; class Amphibia; order Anura; family Bufonidae; genus Rhinella; species Rhinella marina. The sequence continues at coordinate 35,027 of ONZH01024496.1, read as the reverse complement.
CATTTTGCTTCATTATCGGGCCATAAGCGGAAATCTAATCAGGAGATCATCAGATGTTATAATTATAGTCCTTTAAACTTCTTTTTTTTTATTTCAAAAGGTTCCTCATTTTTATAATTTAATCTTCAAGTTCTGTTTTCTCTTGAAGAGTCATAGGACTGGACTTTTGAACTTTCTTAAAATTTTATGCAGCAGTTTTTTTTCCCCAATATTTTTATACAGAATTTAAAAAAGAAATCTTTTGAAAATCTCCAAGTCATAAGGTGAAATCTAATCAAAAGTTTCCCGAATTTCTGCTTGAGATTGGACTTTTTCTGTTAATTTTCCCCAACCTTTTAATTTTTGTTCAAGAAAATTTTCTTTTGTATTGAATGTTTTTTGAACAGTTTCTCACTTCAGTAAGTGGCATGTATCATGTAGAGAAAGTTAACACAAACCACTTACTAATGTATAGTTATTATCCATATCGCCTCCTTTGCTGGCTGGATTCGTTTCTCCATCACATTATACACTGCTCGTTTCCATGGTTACGACCACCCTGCAATCCATCAGTGGTGGTCGTGCTTGCACACTATAGGAAAAAGCACCAGTCTATGTGCGCTCCTATGGTCCCGGCCACCAGAGAAGCTGATGCTTTTTCCTATAGTGTGCAAGCACGACCACCACTGATGGATTGCACGGTGGTCGTAACCATGGAAACGAGTGGTGTATAATGTGATGGAAAAATCAGTCCAGCCAGCAAACGAAGCAATATGGACATTCACAATACATTAGTAAGTGCCTTGTATTAACTTCCTCTACATGATAAATGCAACTTACTGAAGTGAGAGGACCCCTTTAAGTCCATAACTTAAAACCTAATCAAAAAGTTTCCAGTTGGCCTCGTTTTAATCTTGGAACTTTTTTTTTTTCACTCTTCCATTCTAAATAACTTCCATTATGGGCAAATTTTGAGGTGTAATTATCCAAGTGCTGAATAGAATATTTCCAGTGTTACCTTTGTAGATGTTCGGAAAGTTAGCTGAGGACAGTTTAGAGCGCAGAGTTGTGTTTAATTGGTACATGTAACATGTCTATGAATGCAGAGATATGCCGCCCTTCATTACCTCTCATTGTCTCATGCGTGAGGTCCCTTCAGCCTGTGGATTTATCCAGCACGATGGGCCGTTTTCATGTCACCTTGGAAATTGTCGAGCGGTGTTGGAGCTGATTGCATTATCTTCTCGTTACTTTCTCTATTCAGGAATGTAATTTGCATCAAGACTCTTGACAAGTGCAGAAGGTTATCACTTTACACACCCTGGCGGATGTTTACTGGTGGTGGTGGTTGGGAAGGGGGTGGAAACTGGAAAAAAAAACATCATCCACCCTGTCAGGTTCTCTAATAAAACCTTTAAGCTGTGAGATTTAGTCAAACACCTGAGTTCTTCAAAAACAGTCAAGAGAGCGAGAACGAGAATCTAATTAATGCGGCGAAAATGTAGCGTTTCTGTTTAACTGTGTGAGAATATTCATTATGGGCAATTTAATATGTGATAAATTATGAAAGATTCGAGAAGAGGCTTGGAAAAATGTATGGGATACCTTAATGGCTCCTTACATTTTTGTAGATTTTTCTTCTTAAAGTGCACTTGCCTCAAAGGAAAATCTACTCACCAATCCCCCCGCTGCGAGAGTGTTGGGGTCTCTGCTTCACACCACTTCCTGTCCCTGTCCTGACACGGCAGGAAGTGGCAGTGAAGGCCAATCAAAGGCATCAGTGATGATACCCTCAGCCAGTGATTGGCTGAGCAGAACTCACAGCCACTTCCAGCTATTTCTGGCTCAAAAGGAACGCCTGCTGACTGAGTATATACGTCCTATCTGCACATGCCTCGTATATACACGTGCATGCAGCACTTTAACCCTTTCAGCCCCAGAGGTTTTTTTTTTTTTTTTTTTCCGTTTTCGTTTGCACTCCCTGCTTTCACACAGCCATAACTTTTTTATTTTTCTGTTCACATAGCTGTATGAGGGCTTGATTTTATGCGGGACAAGTTGTACTTTCCAACACCACCATTTAATATTTCATATGATGTAGTGGCAGGCGGGAAAAAAATTCCAAATCGGGTGAAATTGCAAAAAAAAACCACAATTCCGCCACAGTTTTACGGGTTTGTTATTTACGGTGTTCGATGTTCATTAAAACTGACCAGTTACTTTCATTCTACAGGTCAGTAGGAATCCGGTGATACGTATAGTTTTTCTTGTGTTTTGATAGTAATTACATAATTATAGAGTTGATTTTTTTTTTTTTGTTATATTTTGACCCCTATAACTTTTTGGTATTTATGTGTATGGAGCTGTATGGGGGCTCATTTTTTTGCGGGGCAATCTGAGATTTTCATTGGTACCATTCTGGCGTGTGTATGACATTTTGATCACTTTTTATTGAATTTTTTTTAGAAAAAAAGCTACAAAAAACGGTAAATCGGCCATTTTAAAACTTTTTTCCGTTTCGCTGTTTTTCGTAGGACAAATAATTTTTTATATTTTTACAACATGGGCGTTTTAACACATGGCAATAACCATGATGTGTATTTTTTAAAAATTTTTAATACTTTTTTTTTGTTTTGGGGAAAGGGGGGTGATTTGAACTTTTTTTTACACTTTTTTATAGTTCCCATAGGGAACTATAACACGCAATCATCTGATTGCTTATATCATAAACTCCAATGCACTTACATTGGAGTCTATGAGATTTCACTGCTTTCCTATGAAGTCTATTACACAGAAGGAAAGACTATGCAGCAGCCTCCTCCATTCACTATGACAGGGGCTGCTGCAGACACGCTCCGGCTCCTCCGATCGCCACACAGGGGAGCTGGAGCAACACTAGGAGCATGCTCAGGTGCCGTGGTCAGGATTGACCGCAGCATCCGAGGGGTTGAATGTCAACGATCTGTATTACTGTTGGTCACGGATATCAGCCGTGGGTGACTGCTGTAGGAATCAGCAGTCCACCAGCGGCCATGACACCTGCTCTGCTCAGGAGCGGGCGCCATCTTTAAAGACCCGACCAGCTCCATGCTGGTCGGGAAGGGGTTAATCCCAGCGCTGATCAGCAATGGGATTAAAGCTCTTGCTCCTTCAATCTAGCAGGAGCAGGCCGGGTCTCGGCTGACAGACACAGCGGGGACCCTGAGGAGAAGACAGGCGAGGCTTATTACTGTCTTCTCCTGTGCCAGGAGGATAGCGCTGCACGAGCGCAGCGGGGATGGAACAGGAAGAGGCTGAGCCACTTACTCTGTTAGTCGCGGCGGTCTGGAGCAGGAGCAGAGCTGCAGGGTCTTAGAAGACCCTGATCATCTCTGCCTGTATTTAATGCCCCTACTGGAGGCTGTTTTCCTCTATAACTGGGGCTCGTGTGGATGCCCTAGTTGCAGTGGATACAGTAAAAAAAAAAAAGTTTAAAAAAAAAAGTCAATGTCCTCCAGAGGTCTTTTAATAACCTCCTCGGGGACGTATTATGTGTCAAAAATAAATTAAAATATAAGTTAAAAAAATAAATAATTAAAATACAAATAATAAAATATAAAAGAAAAAAAAAAACCTTAAAAACGCAGTCGCTAACAGAAATCATAGTCACTCTGTTCTCTCAAACCTATACATGTTACATATGAAAACAATCATCACAAAATAGGGAACCCATTGCAATTATTAATTTTTGTGTCATTTTTTATATTTAAGAAATGAAAAGCTATAATTAAAAAAAAAAATCACTTTTTAATAATAATTAGTGGTTTTCCTCCAAATTAAAAAAAAAAAAAAGTAAAAAGTTCTAATATAAAGTCCTAAGTGTCACTAAACCACCACGAACACATAATCACCAAAAGTTGCCTGGACATTCAGGCCTTTTTTGGGCCCGGCCATGAAAGGGTTAGATTATTTCCAAGCTTTGTTTTTCTGCTGGAATACCTCTTTAACCCCTTCGCGACCAGCGCCGTACATGTACGGCGCTGGGGCGATGCGGGCACATGACGCCCGCTCGCGGGTGCGGCGGGCGTCATGGCCGGCAAGTCTCTGCTGTTTCTAACAGCAGAGACTTGCCGCTACTTACCGCCATCGGCGGCGTCTTCTGGGGTGACTAGATGCCGTGATCACACGTGATCACGGCATCTAGTTGCGTCTAAACCCGGAAGCGTTCGCTTCTGGGTGGTGTACAGACACCCCGTGTGGCCAATCGGGGTGTCTGTACACCATATGAAAACTGTAATCCTCGCTGGTGAGGATTACAGTTTTCAAAGTGCAATTCTTATTCTGGCCACTAGATGGCAGGCCAGGATAAGAAATGAGCAATTGATGGATTTCTGAGTCTATAAACCCAGAATTGCTCATAAGAAAAAAAAAAAAGCCACAATTTATAAGCCCATATTTGAGCTTTCTAATAGTAAAAAAAAATTAAAAAAAAATGTTAAAAAATATATAAAAAATAAAAAAGATGTAAAAGTTCAAATCACCCCCCTTTCCGTATAAGTAAAAAATAAATACCTAAATAACAATAAATATAGACATCATGGGTATCACCGTGACCGAAAACGCCCGTACTTTTAAAATATAAAAAAAAAAATTCCAATACGGCGAATTGTGTGGCGGAAAAAAGCGTCCAAATGGCGATTTGTCGTTTTTTGTCGCTTTTTTTTTCTAAAAAAAATTAAATAAAAAGTGATCAAAAAGTCATACACACCCCAGAATGGTATCAATAAAAACTTCAGATCGTCCCACAAAAAATGAGCCCCCATACAGCTCTGTACACATAAATACCAAAAAGTTATAGGGGTCAAGATTTGACAAGGAAAAAAAAAAAAAAAAAAAGGGCAACTTTCTAATTATTTTATCACTATGAAAACGCAGGAAAAACTATACATATTAGTATTGCCGGATTCGTACTGACCAGTAGAATGAAAGTAATGGATCAGTTTTAATGCACATCGAACGCTGTAAATAAGAAACCCGTAGAACTGTAGCGGAATAATGCGTTTTCTTTGCAATTTCACCCTGGTTTGGAATTTTTTTCCCCGCTTCCCACTACAACCGTATGCAATATTAAATGGTGGCGTTGGAAAGTACAACTTGTCCCGCAAAAAACAAGCCCTCATACAGCTATGTGAACAGAAAAATAAAAGAGTTATGGCTGTTTGAAGGCAGGGAGCGCAAAACGAAAATGCAGAACCGAAAAAAGCTCCGGGCGCGAAGGGGTTAAAAAACCTAAAATACTGAATCTAGGGCCCTATATAGTGGAGTAAAGTACTGCAGCGAGCACAATATGCCGCTACCCTTGTATCAGATCATTTTACAGGTTGTTCTTATTCTTACATTTTATCCTCATTAAAACAAATTAGGGATGAGCGAATAAATTTTAAGTCTGTGAGATATCGTCCCTACAGAGACGATTACATAATGTGCCTGCAGATTACCATGGTCGCACTAGGGGCGGGACCATGATGATCTCATGCATGTATCATTAATGGCAATATCGCTACATGCACAGATTATATGGCTAGATGGGATCTTTCAGCAAAACAATGCAACATGTCCTAAATCTAGAAATGTTTGCCATTGGTTGGAAGAGCATGACCAAGACTTCCAAATATTACCCTGGTCCCTAAATACCTAGACTTCAATCCAATTGAGTATCTGTGGGATCACATTGATGGTCGTCTTAACTCTACAGATCCTCCCCCACAATCCCTCCAGCAGCTGTGGGAAGCACTGCAGTAAGCATGGATCCACAACCTACCAGGACCTTATGAAGTCACTCCTAGCCATAAGAGCAGTATTATAGAAGTTATATTCTTGTACATAGAAGCAGTATTATAGTAGTTATATTCTTGTACATAGGAGCAGTATTATAGTAGTTATATTCTTGTACATGGGAGCAGTATTATAGTAGTTATATTCTTGTACATAAGAGGCAGTATTATAGTAGTTATATTCTTGTACATAGGAGGCAGTATTATAGTAGTTATATTCTTGTATATAGGAGCAGTATTATAGTAGTTATATTCTTGTATATAGGAGCAGTAATATAGTAGTTATATTCTTGTACATAGGAGCAGTATTATAGTAGTTATATTCTTGTACATAGGAGCAGTATTATAGTAGTTATATCCTTGTACATAAGCAGTATTATAGAAGTATATTCTTGTATTAGGTTAACATAGAGCAGTATAGTAGTTATATTTAGTAGTTATATTCTTGCATAGGAGCAGTATTTATAGTAGTTTATATTCTTACATAGGAGCAGTATTATAGTAGTTATTTCTGTACATAGGAGCAGTATTATAGTAGTTATATTCTTGTACATAGGAGCAGTATTATAGTAGTTATATTCTTGTACATAGGAGCAGTATTATAGTAGTTATATTCTTGTACTATAGGAAGCAGTATTATAGTAGTTATATTCTTGTACATAGGCAGCAGTATTATAGTAGTTATATTCTTGTACATAGGAGCAGTATTATAGTAGTTATATTCTTGTACATAGAGCAGTATTATAGTAGTTATATTCTTTGTACATAGGAGCAGTATTATAGTAGTTATATTCTTGTACATAGGAGCAGTATTATAGTAGTTATATTCTTGTACATAGGAGCAGTATTTATAGTAGTGATATTCTTGTACATAGGAGCAGTATTATAGTAGTTATATTCTTGTACATAGGAGCAGTATTTATAGTAGTTATATTCTTGTACATAAGAGCAGTATTATAGTAGTTATTTCTTGTACATAGGGGCAGTATTATAGTAGTTATATTCTTATACATAGGAGCAGTATTATAGTAGTTATATTCTTGTACATAGGAGCAGTATTATAGTAGTTATATTCTTGTACATAGGAACAGTATTATAGTAGTTATATTCTTGTACATAGGAGGCAGTAATATAGTAGTTATATTCTTGTACATAGGAGCAGTATTATAGTAGTTATATTCTTGTACATAGGAGGCAGTATTATAGTAGTTATATTCTTGTACATAGGAGCAAGTATTATAGTAGTTATATTCTTGTACATAGGAGGCAGTATTATAGTAGTTATAGTTCTTGTACATAGGAGCAGTATTATAGTAGTTATATTCTTGTACCTAGGATCCGTATTATAATAGTTATATTCTTGTACATAGGAGCAGTATTAAAGTAGTTATATTCTTGTACATAGGAGGCAGTATTATAGTAGTTATATTCCTGTACATATGAGGCAGTATTATAGTAGTTATTTTTGTATATAGGAGCAGTATATAGTAGTTATATTCTTTACATAGAGCATATTTAAGTAGTTATATTCTTGTACATAGGAGCAGTTTATAGTAGTTATATTCTTGTTCATAGGAGCAGTATTATTAGTTATATTCTTGATAGGAGCAAGTATTATAGTAGTTATATTCTTGTACATAGGAGGCAGTATTATAGTAGTTATATTCTTGTATAGGAGCAGTATTATAGTAGTTATATTCTTGTACAATAGTTTATAATAGTTATTTCTTGTCATAGAGGTTTATAGTATGTACATAGTGGGTATTATAGTAGTTTATATTCTTGTACATAGGAGCAGTATTATAGTAGTTATATTCTTGTACATAGGAGCAGTATTATAGTAGTTATATTCCTGTCATAGGAGCAGTATTCTAGTAGTTATATTCTTGTTCATAGGAGCAGTATTATAATAGTTATATTCTTGTACATAGGAGCAGTATTATAGTAGTTATATTCTTGTTCATAGGAGCAGTATTATAGTAGTTATATTCTTGTACATAGGAGCAGTATTATAGTAGTTATATTCTTGTTCATAGGAGCAGTATTATAGTAGTTATATTCTTGTACATAGGAGCAGTATTATAGCAGTTATATTCTTGTACATAGGAGCAGTATTATAGTAGTTATATTCTTGTACACAGGAGCAGTATTATTGTAGTTATTTTCTTGTAAATTGGTGGCAGTATTATAGTAGTTATATTCTTGTACTTATAAGTGTAGTTCTATTGTTGTTATAAAGATGTTTTCAAGCATTATTAGATTGAGTGTATATAGTAAAATTTAGACATGGAATAAATGATTACTTTTGAAGGCAGTATTTAAATAAGTCTTGTTGTGTCTCTGGTGTACGACTTGTATTGGAAGTAGGATTTCATATATAATGGGGAAAAATACTTTCATATCTAGATAGTGTGTTCCTCTATACACTTCCTTTTTGATGATTGACTGATTTTTATGCCCATAGAGAAATCTACCTTATGTAAATCATAGAGATATGTCTTCATTCTAGGTCGTGATTGTTGTAATTGAAGGAGAATTGAGAGTCTAGTTTCCAGGATGAAACTATTGGTAGAAATAAAGAAGTTATTATTTTCTTTCTCCAGAAATACGTAAAACGATCAATCCTACTAAACCTCAAATGACTTTTTGTTATACACTGAGCATTGTGTTCAGATCTGATTGGGCTAGTGTATTAAGCAGGTTCACCGCTGGTTGTGAAAGACTGCCATTGATTTGCATTATGTTATATTGCTTCTCTGCGTCCCAAAGTAGTGATGAGATTAATAACACAATGGGAGAGTGCAGCTCGCTTTGTGTGTTCAGTTCTGCGCCTCCCGGGAGAGCGTTTTGTATGTGTTTATTATAGGTGCTCACAAAGTGTTTGGGCGGCACTTGAGGGGCACAAACGCTCATATTGAATTTATTATACAAGGAAAGAATTGAATGAAAATGGAACATTTTTTGAGAATTAATCATGAAAAATAGAATTTGGAAAAAATAGTTATTTTGAAGCCACTGGTCCTGGGAGGGCTACTGCAACCAAAATCTGCCTATCAAAAAGAATGAGCTAAAGCCGCCAATAATGGATTTTTTTATATACATGTTGTGTCAATGACCAGAGACTGGAAGTTTACCTAAAACGTGCGGTGAATTGTATCAAGTAGAGATAAGCGAATCGAATCCAACAAAATGGAATTTAATCTGAATTTCAGGATAAATTCAATTCGCCGCAAAGCTAAATTTCCTCATGCTTCGTGGTAGTAAATCGATTTAACCTAAAATAGTGTAAAAAACCAAAAAAAATATATACTTACCTCCTCCGTTTGCTCAGCGACGGGCCGGCCACCGCCATCTTGATAGGAGTTCTTGGCCGAAATCCTGTGCATGGCGACTACATCATCTCAGGCCACGCCAGATTTCGCACAAGATCTTCAAGCAAGATGGCGGCGGACAGCCCGTCATGAGCAAATGGAGGCGGTAAGTATGATTTAATTTTTTTTAAATGTTAATTTTACAACGTATTATTACTCTTAGATCATGTATGAAAGGGGCATGTGGGGGGTACAGTGATGGGGGCAGCGCTATCGACGCTCCCTGTCATTGCACGTGCTACTTACAAAGAAAAAGCGCCTCATCACGAAGCAATTTTTTTTGTAAAATTCGGCGAAGCAGCCCAATCGAATTTTCCAAAACTTCTCTCATCTCTAGGAACAAACTTGGCTTTTTCCACCTTCTGGGGTAAAGCTAGGATAATAAATATTCTTACAACTTTACTGCATGTGTCCAGTGATCGAATATAGAAATAACTAGGCAACAAAGCAGCCATCTACTCGTTTACTCTTTCATGACCGAGGTCCAAAACAGGCCTCAGTGACCGTAGCTTTTTTATTTGTTTAACTACCAAAATAATTTTTGCTAATTTTTTTTTAATTGACATTAACATAGTTTTATTGCTCTTAGATCAGTTGCGGCTGTTTTCCTATAGGTTACAGTGAAGGCAAAGCCCTGTTTCAAGCCTGTTTTACTTTTAGGGAAAAAAATTCCTTCATCCAATCAGGCATCAGAATTACTTGTAACACCCTCGCGAAGCAGCCCAACTGAATTTTTTCCAAAAACATTCTGATCTCTTATAGGAACTTACCATTTCCACCTCCTCAGGGAAAGCATAGTCTCACTGCTCTTATAAGAATCCTCTTCTATGTTTATTACAACTTTCTTTTTCCACGCGAGGATGTTCCCTCGTCAATAGTCCTGGGAATAATGATGGGAGAGATTCTGCTGGATATATTTATACTAGTTATTAGATCTTCCCTCAGTCGTCTTTTTTCTAAAGTGAATTAGCCTAATTTTTAGACTTTTCTAATTTTTAGTGAATAAGCCTAATTTTTAGACTTTTTATTATAATTTTTTTTAGAGTTTTTATTTATTTATTTTTTTACTTTTTTAGGTTTATTTTGGAGGAAATCTGCTAATTAATATTAAAAAATATTTTTTAATTACATTTTTTTATTTCTTAATATAAAATGACATAAACATTAATTATTGCAATGGGTTTTCCTATTTTTACAACAATTATTTTCATATATAACGTGTAGGTTTGAGAGAACGGGACAACTTATGTTGATGGTTTCTGTTAGCAACTGCATTTTAATTTTTTTTTTTACTTTTTTTTTGTTTGTATTTTTATTTTTTAAATTATATTTTAATTTATTTTTGGCATATAATATGTCCCCCAGGATATCATTAAAAGAACTTTGGAGGACATTGACTATTTATTTTTTATTTTTTTAACTTTTTGTTTTTTTCACAGGAGCCCCAGTTACAGGGGAAAACAACCCCGTGTGGGGACATTAAATACAGGCAGAGCTGATCAGCATCTCTTTAGACCCTGCAGCTCTGCTCCTGCCTCGACACCCCCAGTGGTCATGTGACAACCAGGACTAACAGAGGAAGCGATTCTGTGCGCCTGAATGTATCTTCTGCAGGCACAGAAGAAGGCAGAACCGGTAATAATCCGCTCCTGTTTTCTCCTCAGGGTTCCCGCTGTGTCTCACAGCTGGGACTGAGCTGCTCTTCCTAGACTGCAGGAGTAGGAGCTTTAATCCCAGTCCTGATCAGCTCTGGGATTAAAGCGCTGCCTGCACGTGTATATATGTGTTATCTGCATGGAGCATGTGCAGATAGGACGTATATACCCAGTGAGCAGACGGGAAGAGGTTAATGTTTTATTAGATAACCTCTTAGGAGAAAGACAAAAAATGCAATAAAAAAATTGCATTCTCTGAAACATGTCTTCAGAGCTAAGGGCTAGCCATCATCTTTTTTGAAAATTCATGACCATAGAACAACTGGTGGAAAATAATCACTTGCCCCCAGGACGTCTGTGAGAATACAGTGAGGTTCTTCAGTTCTTCAGTACTGTCACCTACCCCATGGGGCAGTCTAATGACATAGCACCATAACTATTAAACAATGAGATGAGACTATGTCAACCCTCATCGTTGAAGAAATCCTCTTGTCCTTAAAGAATTTTGCAGAGATTCACCATGTCCTTCACCAGATTTCCGGTCAGGGAAATGGATGGGACGTCACTTCCGCTGATGTGTCGATGAGGGGGTTCCAGGAGTAGCATGCACCAGGGAGAGGAATAAGTTATAGTCTCATCTACAGCAGTAGTGATGTCCCACCCATAGCCCAGACTGGAGAATTGGTAAAGACGTGACTTTGGCAGAAACTGGATTTTCAGACGAAGAGCATCACATGATCACTTCCCTAGCAGTTAATCAAAGTATTGTCACGGACATTCCTATGACAGATAACAGGAGGTCTGTCAGATTGGTAACATGTGGTGTAATCTGACATGTTTTCCCTTTTTCTTGTTGGTTTTTACCACACCCTTTTCCCTCAGGTGTTCCTAGTGTGGTAATTGTCCCTCCCCTATTTATTGCTTCTTCTCCCACTATTCCTTGCGGTTTATAGCTTCAGTGTTGTGGTGGTGAGCAGCAGTTTGGTTTTCAGCTGACATTCTGGAGCCCCCATGTCTTCATTGAAAGATAAGTTTCCTTTTCCCTCCTGTTGTTTTGTTATTAGGCCTTAAGGAGACTCCTGTTTGTCATTCCTTTTGGAGGAACAGGTAGACTCATTCCTGTCATTAGTTTCCAGGGTCCTATAGGGTCAGTTTGGTGTTTAGGTTCCTGTGTATGAACTTGCCTACCTTTGAGGCCTGTTCATACTGGTAGATAGACAGGATTTGAGCCAGGGTTTCCTGTAGGAGGTGTCCATCTTCCTTCCTTAGTTTCTAGGCCTAATCTCATTTCCCTCCTACGCTCGGTGTGGTTCCCCCCCCACACAGCTTCTGGATGGTAACATAGTAACATGGTTTATAAGGCTGAAAAAGCCCTCTATCCATCCAGTTCGACCTGTTATCCTGCAAGTTGATCAAGAGGAAGTAAAAAAAAAGACACCATGAGGCGGAAGCCAAAATTCCTTCCCGACTCCAATCAGGCATCAGAATTACTCCCTGGATCAACGGCCCCTCTCTAGTAACTATAACCTGTAATATTATTACCCTCCAGAAATACATCCAGGCCCCTCCTGATCTCTTATAGTGAACTTATCATCACCACCTCCTCAGGGAGAGAGTTCCATAGTCTCACTGCTCTTACCGTAAAGAACCCTCTTCTATGTTTGTGTACAAACCTTCTTTCCTGTTTGCATATTACAAACTGTCTGCTACAGGTGCACTATTTGTATTTAAGGTGCTATTGCCTTTGCAGCCTCTAAGACCTGTAAGACTTTGTGTTTTTCCAGCATATTGAACAGACAGACAAGCCTTTTGGGGACCGAGCATGACTCGCTATGTGGACATTTGCAGCCCTAGGTCTATGGGAAAGCCTTCTTTCTCTTTTCTGCTCTCAATAAGATCACAACGCAGAAAAATCTGGCTTTGGTGCAATTTCCTGTATTACATTTTGGCCAATTAGGGAGAATAAGATTTCAGGACATTGGACCGGATCGTCAGGGGCGCTGGCTTTGTACTAGACAAAGCATCATCATCATTATACTTACAGATGGGCTTGGCTCACAGTGAACTTTGGACTGGTGCCACATGAGGCCAACTGCCAAATGTATTACGATATGGGGCGTGATTGGCAGCTGTATGTCCAGGGGTTGGGGGGGTGACAACCAATCTATACTTACCATGCTTTTATCAGCTGGCACTTACAGAAATCTGCCTATTTTGAGTAATGTTTCTGAGTTTTCAGAAATTGTATTGGTTAGCCTAATGGTCGTGATGTGTTATCCTCAAGGGCTTCAGTCCGCTGCACAGAACCTGTCCATCAGTCCCTATGGCTTCATATTGTGCATTCCTACCATATGCTGCCGTACAGGGATATTCTAGAGGCGACTCTTCTTTATTCCTGTACATTACGGCATCTGATGGAACATGCCACCAGTTTTCAAATAAATTATTTTCGAGGTGCAGTATCTTCAAACTTGTAGCTTGTAGAAAGCCATAATATGACCCCAAAAAATCATTATTTCTTTGCAAAAAATCCACCAAAGAAAGAAATTTAGGAGAAGTGTATGGGGAAAGTCACCAGTCTTTTGGAAAGGTAAGTAGCAGGTGCAATATTTTAACATTGTATCCATCAGTATAAACCGTTGACAACATACTGTATCTCCACGAGGACCAAATCCTCTCCGGTCACTAGTGTGAAGTGGCAGATAAGGAGTGTAAAGTTGGTAAAGTTGCCACTCTACGTATCTCCTGTAGAATATATTCTGCTTTCACCAGAGTCTACGTCGACTATAAGGCGTGGTTGACACCAAATCTCAAAGTCACACTACAACATTGCAAGTAACGATTTAATGTGGTGGATGACTTCTACTCGATAGCTGTGGAGATTCCAAACCTGCTGGCTTTTTAGTTGCAGATCACAAAACCACAGTTGACTTTTCCAGCATAGAGGTCAATTGAAGTCACATACAACATGTTGGTGATTTTTTTTAGTGTCTAATGAGTGTTGCAAAGCCTAAATCTTGTATGCCAGTTACAGACATTGCACACACATTTTTCTATCACAGTATTTGTATTTTGCATGGCCACAGTTGTACTGTAGTTGGCATCAGATAAAAACTTCAATTTTTTTTTTTTCTGGGAGAAATTTAAAAAAAGCATGAAGATAATAAAATAAAAAAAAGACAAATTACTCACTGATCCACCACCACTGTGGTTCTGATGCTGCTCTGGTTTCTGTTGCTCATGTCCCAGGTAGAGTTGAGCGAGCATGCTCACCCGAGCACTATATTCGCTCGAGCATCGGTATGCGATGCTCGAGTCTCCTCCCAGCACGTTTGTTTGCTGCTACGCAGCAAATACACCTGCGGGAGAGTACTGGCATTCACTGTAATGCCGTAGCCATGTTGATTTGTAAGCTAATGCGTAGCGTACAAATTCAGTTAATTAGCGTACTTGTACGAGTGAAAGAAGTGAAAGAGGAGAAGTTGCGATTCTGACCTTTTCCTATGAACCAGACACCCTCCCCATGCTGTTCCATAACCATTTATGTGGTGTTTCAACCATTTTCTCACGTTTCCCTATGAACCAGACACCCTCCCCTCTGCAGAGCAGGGGGTGCCTGGTCTTCTCCCATTGACTTCCATTATACTCAGGTGCTCGGCCGAGCACTCGAGCACCACCTAGTGTTCGACCAGAGCACCTGAGCATCGGGGTGCTGGATCATCACTAGTCCCAACCTAATATACCACAAATCACAAGAAAGGCCTGTCCACCGGAGCCATGGGACTCCGGTGGACAGGACGCAGGGAGCAGCCGGGACTGGAGCAGAACAGCTGTGGAGTGGGATCGGGGAGTAATGCCTTTTTTTTTATTTTTAACATTTTCTGGAGCTGCTTTCTTCATCCTAGAAATGGTTCTATCATGGATAGTTTTAACTGACATCTATTAGTACCGCACTTTTACCAGTTTGACTTTTATGGGTCAAATCCTCGGCACCTAGAGCGTGCAGCAAATACACAAACTGCAGCAAAGTGCCATGGAATAATATATGTGAAGGTGAATTAGCAAACATCTGGTATTTTACCAACAGCAGTGAAAAAATGTTATTATTTTTCATTTCTTTTTAGCATTTTTATATTTTCCTATTATAATAATATAGTGAAATTCCATAAATTCCGCATCTAGAAGGTCTGGTCACCCAGCACTTGTTCCTGACATGAATCTGAAATTTGACAAAATAAGAAGCTGATGATGGAACAGAGAGAGGCAAACTGAGATTGTCCTAGAATCCCCGAAATCTAAGTTCAGTTCAGTAAATACGGAATCTAAAATCAGTCCACATGTCGGAGCCCAGTCCTATAGGTGATTTTTAGATACCATATTCTATCAATATTCAGCAATCCAGAATACTATATTGAGAAAACCTATGCCATATTAAAGGAATTTTGCTGTAATTTGCAAAAAATTTTATGAGATCTCATAAAATTAGGAAGTGCTATAAAATATTTTCTTAAAAAAATGTACTCACCCAGCCCTCCCCTGAAGCTGTCTTTGATTCCAATGCTGCAGCTGAGATAATCCCATGTACCCCGTGTGAATGCTGCATCCAATCAATAGCCTCAGCAGTCACATAGGAAAACGTAGGATGTCATTCATACATGAGAGACAGATGCTGCAGTGATGATGAGACTGCTGAAACCAGCGATTGGCTGCAGCAATCACATTGTATAGTCAATGTAACACCAAAAGGCTGGATAATGCTGGAGAAGCAGTGCTGGACTCCTGTGCTGGAACAGGAGAATAAGGCTTCTTTTCTAATTTTATAGCAAGTCTTGCCTTTGTATAAATTGTTTGGAGTCCCTTTAACTTTAGAATACTGTAAAAATCTCTGCTCCAGAAGCCAGGCAAAGAGGCAAGAGGACTTTAATTAAATCCTGCAGTAATATTGCTGAATGCCAGTTATTTTGCTTTCAACCTGTTCCTGTGTTTGCTAGATTACTGTGTATATTGTGAGTATGCTTGTGTTTCTGCTTACCCAATTACTTTTAGTCTTCTCCTTCCTTCCAGCTGTGTTTGATCTCAGGCTGTGTACTGACCATTTTCCTGCCTTTACATCTTTGTGAATTTATAAGGAACTTACCTGTCCAGAATCCTTAGCAACCAGTTCAATGCTCTGTTTCTCCCCACAGCATGCATGTATTCTGACTTATTGGAGTGCCCGGCCACTGGACCAATCAGGTACTGGTCCAGGGACCTGGCTCTCTATTTAAATTCCTCCTTGTCTAAAACGAGTGCCAGTCATTTGTGTGGCTCACTAGGGTTACTCCTTTACACCCCTGTGTTCATGTGTTTGACTTCGGCTCGTCTTTGACCCTTCTTTGCCTCACATATTGGTACCTTGTAGCTCATCTGGTTTTGACCTATTTATTGTCAACTTTGCCTTTTGTGTTGTCTATCTGCGTGTTCTGTTCTCCATCACTGCCCTTAGTAGTGTAGGGTCCGTCAACCAGTTGTGGTCTTGCTGCTTAGGGCTTGTACTACAATTAGGTAGGGGCGGCGGGCTGGTTTAGTTCAGGGCCTCACTGTCCTTGTTACTTTCAGGCCTTACATTGTCTCTCTTGGTTCTTGTAACTCATCTGGTTTTGACTCATTTATTGTCGACTTTGCCTTTTGTGTTGTCTATCTGCGTGCTATGTTCTCCATCTCTGCACTTAGTAGTGTAGGGTCCGTCAACCAGTTGTGGACCTGCCGCTTAGGGCTTGTACTACAATTAGGTAGGGGCAGTGGGCTGGTTTAGTTAGGGCCTCACTGTCCTTGTTACACTTCAGGCCTTACATTGTCTCTCTTGGTTCTGTCCCTGCTTGTTTCTGCCATTGCTATTGGATACCGTTTTGGCTTTGACGCTTTACCTCTCTGTTTCTGACCCTGACTAGTACGACTACTCAACCAGTGTGCCCCACATGCCAGAAGATTCCAGGTAAATGGAAGATAGGACTCCATAATACCCACAGAGACCACGCAGGGTTAACTAGTTAAGTCCCCCCCTGTAGTTGGAGGGTTGTTGCAGGATAAATTCTCTTTCTGAACCAGGTTCTGTAGCTAGCGCCTGTCTGTAGTGGATGCAGTTTGTTTCTTTACCTGCATGAATCTCATTAATTAATTTAGCACTAAAACTCTGTTATTTAGCAAGTATATTACAAAGCAGCTTCATAATTTGCTAATCTTCCAGGGACGGACGTAGAAGGAATATTTTAATTTGTTTTTGTGGAAGGGATGACATAACTCAGGAATTAAATAACGGTGTATTCTCTGTTAATGAGTGGAATTAATCAAATGAAAATATGTTAAAATAAAATGGAGTTAATGACAGTTAATTACCATGCGGAGATATGTGGATTAAGCCACAATCCTTCTCCTGCCGCACCAATAGTCCATAACTGATTAAGGAAACCCATTGGGGGGTTGGCAATTTACACAGCAGATGCCAGACCCAAATCTTGTGGTTAACAGGGGTAGTAATGTCATGTTATCCTCATTCTGCTCACTAAGTAGATATAATGTAAATCTGTGCACTGTCTGCTCGCTCGGAGATTGGTGCGCAAAATTTGGAATCGCCGGAATCCAAATATACTAAAATAAACTAAGCTGTAGAAACCAATGTCAGACAGCTGCTGCCAAGGCCAATAAGATAATGGGTTGCATCAAAAGAGGCATAGATGCCCGTGATGAGAACATAGTCCTGCCACTTTACAAATCACTAGTCAGACCACACATGGAGTACTGTGTACAGTTCTGGGCTCCTGTGAACAAGGCAGACATAGCAGAGCTGGAGAGGGTTCAGAGGAGGGCAACTAAAGTAATAACTGGAATGGGTGGACTACAGTACCCAGAAAGATTATCAAAATTAGGGACGACTGAGGGGAGATGTAATAACTATGTATAAATATATCAGATATATCCAGTTCTTCCTGTTATCTTTAGGGGAAAAAATTCCTTCCCGACTCCAAGTCAGACATCAGAATAACTCCCTGGATCAACGACCCCTCTCTAGTAACTATAACCTGTAATATTATTACCCTCCAGAAATACATCCAGGCCCTCCTGATCTCTTATAGTGAACTTATCATCACCACCTCCTCAGGGAGAGAGTTCCATAGTCTCACTGCTCTTACCGTAAAGAATCCTCTTCTATGTTTGTGTACAAACCTTCTTTCCTCCAGACGCAGAGGATGTCCCCTCGTCACAGTCCTGGGGATAAATAGATGATGGGAGAGATCTCTGTACTGACCTCTGATATATTTATACATAGTTATTAGATCTCCCCTCAGTCGTCTTTTTTCTAAAGTGAATAACCCTAATTTTGATAATCTTTCCGGGTCCTGTAGTCCACCCATTCCAGTTATGACTTTAGTTGCCCTCCTCTGAACCCTCTCCAGCTCTGCTATGTCTGCCTTGTTCACAGGAGCCCAGAACTGTACACAGTACTCCATGTGTGGTCTGACTAGTGATGTGTAAAGTGGCAGGACTATGTTCTCATCACAGGCATCTATGCCTCTTTTGATGCAACCCATTATCTTATTGGCCTTGGCAGCAGCTGTCTGACACTGGTTTTCTGCAGCTTAGTTTGCTGTTCACTAAAATTCCTAGGTCTTTTTCCATGTCGGAGTTACCCAGTGTTTTACCATTTAGTATGTACTGGTGACTTGCATTATTCCTTCCTATATGCATAACCTTACATTTGTCAGTGTTAAACCTCATCTGCCACTTCTCTGCCCAAGCCTCCAGTCTATCTAGATCTATAAGCTTTGAATGAGTAAAGTATACTTAATTTTTCAGGTGGAGGTAGTGTAGCTGATCGCTGGGGTTCCCAATAGGAAAACAGTTTAAGATCATCTTAATTGCATAGGAACCTTCTGATAAGTCAAAATTGTAGAATAGTCCTTTGAAACCTCTACATGATGGAAATGTCCCTTTGCCTAAGCAGATTTTTCAGGCTAGCTCTGTCTGCTTTATATCGGATGTAGTACAATGCTGATCCCAGTATCCAGTTCCACCCATCATACGATGGACGGAGCTTTGTAGTTCTGGCACCAGAGCTAAGCCAAAACGGCGGATTGGATGCGGGGTGTTAGACTCCTCCCCCCCAAAAAAAAAAGATCAGATATTGATGACCTATCCTGAGAACTTAAAGAAACCAACAGAAGGAACCCAACCTTCCTTCTATAAGTTTCTACTCCTATCTCCCAGCCACTTTCTCTTCATTAATAAATGTTGCAGTCTTTGAAGTTGGAATGGATTTGCAGTCATCTTTGTATATTAATTATTGATAAATGAAGCGCTGAGACGTCGTGATGAAATCGGTTGTGATTAAATTCCGACAGGCTCTAATTTTATGTCTCTCACCGTAACAGAGAAGGCATCCAGTTTAATAAAAAATACTTTTTCATAGGAGATTAAATTGGAAGCCGGGGAAGAGAATTAGCGCTGCACACACAGCTCGCTGGAAGAGCACAAGATTGGATGGGGGCCTCGGCCGTAGATTAGCGGTTGCATGAAATGTGTTTAAACATTTTTACTGTTGATCGTGGATGGAAAATTGGTTGTTTATCGTGCCATTAGTTAATTTATTTTTAATGCATCGTCTTGCTAAGCCGCGTGGAAGGATCAGTCATAACGGGAAGAGGAGCTTTTGGAAAGAGTATCTCACACTGATAAATCTAGAGCATATTTCTCATTCTCGCAGTTATTTTGCACTTTTCACTTTTTTTTTTTTTACTTTATTTTATGATATAACAGCGATTCCATATCAAGAGGTTAGCGTTCACCGCTTCACCTGTAAGATACATAGAAGCTTTGAACCTCCTGTTCATCTCTTGATGAAGAGGACGGCTCC
Source organism: Rhinella marina (assembly GCA_900303285.1). Lineage (NCBI taxonomy): Eukaryota > Metazoa > Chordata > Amphibia > Anura > Bufonidae > Rhinella > Rhinella marina. The sequence continues at coordinate 15,319 of ONZH01024496.1, read as the reverse complement.
CTAGTTGGAGGGTTTCCATGCTACAATGTTGAATGTGATGATAATTATAGTGTAAGTATTCTGTCTGTCCACCAAATCTAAAAAAAACACTATTCAGTGTGTGTTAGAAGAGTATGTATTTAAGTGGATATGGACCCAATATATCAGTGAGTGGATTTGGTTTGGCCCTACTCCAGGACGTTATCTAAGGTCGACCCTCCTGGCCTTCTGTCCTTCATTCCTATAAAGAGATCTGGACTTCGCTGCAGGGGAATCACCAGGCTGCTACCTCTTGGAATAGTTTCAGTTCAGTGGCAGGTGACCCAGGCAGGTCAAGAGACACTAGTGTATGTGACCAAAGGGAATGGCAGAATCAAGGTCAGCGGACAAGTCAAGATCAAGGCAGGCAGAGTTCTTTCTATCTGGTGAACAGGCAGTGGTCAAGGACAGATAGTTACATAGTTACATAGTTAATACGGTTGAAAAAAGACACATGTCCATCAAGTTCAACCAAGGGAATGGGGTAGGAGTGATGAAGGGGAGGGGGAGATGTTCATATGATTCAATACAGTTTCTCAGGGTCTAGATAGGCCAAAGACCTTATCGCTAAGACACTTTCTCATAGGGGAAGGCACCTTAAATAACCCAGGGACATCAGGCATTGGCTGGGGGCAGATTGAGCTATGAAAATCAACCCTTTAAGAGCCAGAGAGCATGTGTATGCTCTAAGGGAACCGATCATAGCAGTTAGAAGAGGCTGGATAATACCTAAATCATGGAGCAGGTAGAACCACAAGCACTCTTTGTAGTGGGCACAAACAGCTGCCAAGTCAGGCCTGCAGAAGGGGCAAGTGTCCCAGCTGTGATACCTGCCAGAAGAAGTTAGAGGCCAGCAGGCACAGATCATCGGCGTTACTGAGTGTAACATGATGAGATAACCAGTACTTGCTTATTCCACCTGACTTGTCAAAAAAACTCTTAGGAATAAACTTGGTCAACAATGCCAAAAGATCATTGACTTGCCTGGGTGTTACCAAATCAAGGCAACACAGAATTCTTTTTAGAAGAACCTGGATTTGAAGAACCTCAAGCCTATAAAAGGACCAGTTCGGACCACTTACTTTTTTTTTTTTTTTGTATCTCTTTACTTGAGTTAAAGAATAGACTCATCATAAGTAATGCCAATCCATACAGTGCCAGTAAGATCATAAGTACTAGCTTGCATTTTGGAGGATTGGACCAAAGAAGTCCAAGAAGGAACCAGAAACCTGTCAAGGAAAGCTTAGGAAAGATGAAGGGGGAGCTTGGTCAACCTCTGAGGCTTGTCTTTTTGAATTCTCTTTCCTATAATGTAGTCGGTCCTCTGAGCTAAGGAAGGGACCTACAATCAGTAAGGCCAATTAGTTTAGTGCTGTTGACTGCTGTAGATCTGTTGAGAAACCCTTTTTAAGATAAATTTGGGATTGGCTATCAATAAAATAGTTATAGTATGACTAGTTTAGTTAGTCTTGGTTTCTGGGCTAAATAAGTGAAATGCTATAAGTAGTGTCAATCAATTCCTGCCAATGAGGTCATGAAGTCTAAGACTAGAAGAAGCTGAATCCACTGGTTTTATGCAGATATTTGGCATGGGCTTGTTTTGCATCAACAAAAATTCTGTCCGCGTTCCTTCCACACAATGCAGACCTCTACAGGTTGTTCCTTTAAACTAGCAGAACAACTTTTGATGCATTTTTGTGGCGCCCTTACTGCTTATACAAATCAACTTTATAAATACATTTGGTATGATAAATATATTTTAGCACCAGCAAATTTATCACCACTCTGGTGGAATGAGGCAGCATAAATCCTCGCCTTGAGTCTCATATTTAATTCATGGCATAAACACACATAGTTACTTATTCAATCTGACTCTATATACTATTACTTTACAGTGTTCCCTCCACTCCTGGGAACCATCTGCCCACAGAAATCTCCAGTAATTTTTATGGCCTAACGCTGGCTGCTTCAGAGCTTGCAGCTTCTCAAAAGACGTAACTGGCCCCACGGATCCTGATTTATTAACGGTCTGAAGGAAAAACAGACTGTCTTGGAGCATTTAATTCTTCTTCTTCTTCTTTAGTCATTGGAGGTTTCTAAAATGTGATCTAAATCCTGACTTGTTAAATGCATCTCTTGGGTCACCCAAGAATTCGTTCCTGCACGGGCCTCAGAAGTGATATTTGAATACATAAGGTTTGGAAGACGTGGACAAACCACAAGACAACTTTTCTCTATTGCCTGGAGTATCTGAGAAGTTCTAAGAACTTTGAAATATATTGGTAGGTAGGTCTACTCTACTGATTCTAGCCTCTGTCAAGGTATATAAATAAAAAATAAGGTTTTGCCGCCCATAGAAATCAATAAAATTGCAGCTATGTTCCTTGCTGCACTTTTGGAAATGGACTGTAATGTATAATAAGTTAATACAGACATAGTCTGCGCCTAAATATCACCAACTTGCAGGATACTGTGCAAAATGGACAATATTATGTGGGGACAAGCAAGCATAGCTGAAGAGAGTAGTAACATGTTATCGGTGATCTTCTCCATTTATGATGTTGTTGGCCATCCTATCTTCAAGCCTTCTCTTTGGAAGAAAGGATATATGTAGTGAAGCTTCATTTTGGTCATTGAGACTTTAGGTTGAAGGCCGAGACTGACCTTGAATATGGTCAAGGATCCATATAGTTGTTTTCTATATGATCCATGGTCTTCTGACAGATCTCCACCATTGTAAAGTTCAAAAGTATAGATACTTTTCAGTTCCTTCTTCATAATTATCTAATTTCACATCCATAAAGAGTTACTTTCCAATGGACAATAAAAATATTAGAGGTGCCATCATATTCTGAGATGTTTTCTTTTCTCTACCATGTGCCATTCTGTATCATATGTTGTGATGTACATAGTCTTCATCGTCAACAGATCAGCTTCTAAAGATTTAACAGAATATACTTTGGTTAGGGTTGAAGGTTTCACCTATCCCCAAGAGTCTTGAAGCTTCTATGGCATGGGTGGCCAACCTGTGGCTCTTGAGCCACACGCGGCTCTTTGCCTCTTCAAGTGTGGCTCTTTTGGTGGAGCCGGGAAGTAGTCAGGCCGCCATACTCTCCACTCCATGCTCAGATCTCCTTTCCTGATCGGGTACTGTTACTACTCTGCTGCTCCAGCTCACTCTTCACTATGTCCTGATGCACACAGTGTCATAACATGGTATGTGGAGACGCGCACTATCACCTGGCAGAGTAGCAGGTGCCCAATCAGGGAAGGTAGGAGATTTTTCTAAATTATAGAACTGAGCATGGGAGTCTGATCTTGGCATGGGAGGTTCTGATCTGAGCATGGGGGTTCTAATCTGAGTATGGAGGGGTCAGATCTGAACATGCGGGTCAGATCTGATCATGGGGGGGATCTGGTGTGAGCATGAGCGGTCTGGTGTGAGCCTGGGGGTCAGATCTGAGCATGGAGGGGGGCCTGATCTGAACAGGGGGGGCTTATCTGTGCAAGGGGTCTGGTCTGAGCATGGATGGTCTAATCTGAGCATTGGGGGTAATATCTGAGCATGAGGGTCAGATCTGGGCATGAGGGGTCTGGTTGAGCATGGGAGGTCTGATCTGAGCACAGGAGCAGATCTGAGCAATGGGGGACATCTGAGCACTGTGGGTCTGACACTGGAAGTCCGATTTGTGTTGAGGATCATATTTTAGGTTAGATGAGGATTAGGGGTCTGATTTATGAGTCTGATCTGAGGTCTGATGAAAAATATATATTTTTTCTTTTTATCTCTGCTAATTAAAAATAAGATCAGATCAGATGAAAAATATTTTTTTTTCTTATTTTTCTCCACGAAATCTTAGGTACATCTTATAGGGCGATAAATACGGTGACTCGTGTGTAAATGCATAGCTTGTGGCTCCTGTTTTTTTTTTTTTTTTTTTCCTGGCTCTTTGTGTCTGTAAGGTTGGACACCCCTGTTCTATTGTCTTAAAGGAGTTTTCCCATATCATAAAATTTGGCATATCACTAGGATGAGTCTGATTGTCATGACTTCTAACACTGAAGAGGCACAGTACTGCTCTACCACTGCATCCTCTTCATAGTTTCCCCTGCACAGGAGCTTTCTCTGCCACCAGCTGTGAATGGAATTACAGGAAGGATCCATGTAGTTGAACAGAGCAGTGCTGTAGTACTCTGCGCAGCCAATGGACATTGGCACCAATATTTACGGCAGTATAGTCAAGAGCACATGGCACTCATCTGCTTCTTTCACAGGTTCCTTGGGGGTGGGACTACCATTGATCAGAAAGTAATGACTTAGGGATGAGCGAATCAGTTATTTAGTATCAAATTTCAACCAGAATTTTTTTTTTTTAAATATATAATTCATTACAATCAAAATTTCTTTTGATTTGAGCTGGAAAAATATTTCTGAAGAGAGAGATGACCCATGTCCCATCGAAAAATTCCACCTTGCAAAATTGGTGAATTGACAACTCAGCAAACGTTCAAGGTTTGTCTCAACTCTACTCATGACCCTTATTGGACATCAGCTATCTCGAATGATGTGGAAAGCAGGTGATGGCAAAGGCATAATTACTTTGTCAGTAGTTCATTGGCCCAAAATTATACCTTATACCTATTTTGCATCATTTTTTCCCACACTCAGAGGACTCTATTTCATGGAGCCTTCCAAAGAACTAAAAACTTTTTAACATCTCCTATAATATAGCTTTCCGAGTACTAAACCGACGGTTTATGGTGGAAGAATCATAAGACGAGACATTACCAGATGGTATTATACTTTTTGATTTGCTCCTTTAGACGTGTGCTGCCTCAGTAGACGCTGTCTGAAGGAGACCTTGTCCATGTTGACCTTCCATTGTATCTCTCCTCAGCCGGGCTGCTTGCTGAATCATGTTGTGAGCATAATTGTCTTTCAGTGAATTTAAGGAACAGCAGCAGTAAGACAACGGCTGTACGTCAGCCTCAGCAGCGAGCTGATTTCACTTGCCTTAGCAAAGTGCCATTTGACTCTCTAATGAAAGAGGATTAAAGAAATAGTGGCATAATTGAGGCTGAACAATATCTGCTGGAATGAATGAACAAACGGTGTTTAATGGGTATTTGTGTGCACTGCTCGCTCGTTCGCTCTGAAAAGTAAATGGAGTCTGAGGATTTAGCAATGAAGCCTTCTCAGACAATGGTAAAGTCAATTTTCTTTCCTTGTGCAGTAATTAACCTTTCATGTAATCTCTTTCGGAGGTCATGTGGAGGCTAGCACGCCAGCCATTGTTCCACAGAACCTTAAAATGCCTTGGCACAAGTCGGATAGGTTTGGCCAGATGCATTCTACAAACGGGAGATGCTATCACCAGCCCATGGGCTTAGTTTTGTGTTATTTAAGGATTTTCATGGGCATTGGTAGAGTTCCTTCTATTCATGGTGCATTGAAGGCCTGTGATGAATGTAGAGTGAAGAGTCGTTGAGTTAATGGCATTTCACTGTTCTGTCATTCTGCATTTCTGCCAAGTTGCTTTAATTTTATAAATAGGAAGAACTTTTTGCATGTATCCAATTGTTTAGATGCTTCAATGGGTTTTCGGCTTCAGACAATGTCTTGTTATACACCCATCAGCCATAACTTTAATCCTCTGACAGGTGAATATCATTTTCAGGTGACAATGGCTCCTCTCCAGAGGTGGGATGTATCAGACAGCAAGTGAACAGTCAGTTCTTGAAGTTAATACATTGTAAGTAGGAACAATGGGCTGAGGATCTGAGTAAAACTTGCAAGGGCAGGGTCAGGTAGGGTGTTCACTATATGGAGTGGTTAGTACCTGGTCCAGTTGGTCCAAGGCATAGCATCTGCAAAATGTCAAATCTTGTGGGTTGTTCCCAATATGCAAAGGTTAGTACTTGGTCGAGATGATCGACGCCAGAGCATCCCTAAAATGTCCAGTGTTGTGGGAAGTTCCCTATTAGCAGTGGTCCAGGTAGTCAATGTCAAAGGATCTCCAAAGTAGCTGGTTTTGTGGGGTGTTGTTGAAATGCTATGGTTAGTACTTGGCACAGGTGGTCCAAATTAGAGCATTTCAATATGCAATGGTTAGCATCAGATTCACATCAGAATATCCTAAAAATGTTGAGTTTTGTGGGGTGTCCCCAATATGCAATGGTTGTTACCTGTTCCAGGTGGTCTAAGTCAGAATATCTTCCAAATAGCTGGAATTGTGGGATGTTTCCTGCATGTAATGGACAGGTGGTCCAAATCAGAGCATCTGCAAAACAGATGATTTTCTAGACTGTTTCCAATGTGCAGTGGTTACTACCTGGTCCAGGTGGTCCAAGTCAGGGTATCTTCAAAATAGCTGGATGTGTGGGGTGTTCCTGATATGCAGTAGTTGCTTCCTGGTCCAGGTGGTCCAAGTCAGAGTATCTTCAAATGGATACTTGTGGGGTGTTCCTGATATGCAGTAGTTAGTACCTGGTCCAGGTGGTCCAATTAAGGACAACCGGTGATAGGTTTATGGGTCCTCAAGGCTCACTGATTCACATGGTGAGCGAAGGCCAGCACAAAGATTTCTGAAAATGTTGATGTCTAACACCTCTAGAGATCTTGTGACGTCCATGTGACAATGGATCAGAGCTGTGTTGCTGGTACAAGGGTGACCTACATAATATTAGTTTTAATATTATGGTTGACTGGTATATGCTTTACTGGGGTAGGCTTAGACAACAGAGGAGGGGGCTTCATCATCAGAACCCACCACATCCTTTATGCTACTTCTAAAACGCTTGTCCAGGAAGGCTTTCTGCTTGAAGGGCCACAGATAGACATAACAAAACAGGTACCACCTGATTGCTGTTCCTTATTGTGAAACTCACTGTTAAAGGGGCGGGCTGCTGTGAAAATCAAAGATAAGGGGATGGACTGCTGTGAAGGTCCCATTTTAAGGAGGCGGGGCACTGTGGGGGGTCAATGTTAAGGGGTAGGGGCTGTGGAGCTCACTGTTAAGGGGGCACACAAACATTAAATGAAATGGATTAAATATACCTGTGCGAAGCGGGGTCCTTCTGCTTGTATATATATATATCACAGCTTATTACAATATGTGTATTTTATATGCTCTGAACAAAGGACTGCCTCATAAATGTGGTTAACTTTTAAGCCCATATTTTGCTTGTTTTATGGATGGATGGATGGATAGATAGATGAGAGAGATATATTAGATAGATAGATAGATAGATAGATAGATAGATAGATAGATAGATAGATAGATATGAGATAGATAAAAGACAGATGATAGATAGATAGATAGATAGATAGATAGATAGATAGATAGATAGATAGATAGATAGATAGATATTAGATAGATAATTAGAGATAGACTGTGTATAATACGCCTTTATGATTATAACCTAAAACAATGTGTTTTTTTTCCAAAGGTAAGAACTTTCCCTTTTTCACTCTGTTTGGTTTCATCGTTCCGGTGAGTAGAGAACATTCACAATATGTGGGGCTGTTTCTATAACAATACAGTGAACAGAATGGGAGTGATTATCAGGACGCTGTTCACACTTCACTATCATGTCTTTTTTTCCCCTCAAAACGTATTCAATGAAGTGAATTAGAATGACACAACACAAGTTCTGGAATGTGATCCTTAAAGGGGCTGTCCACTTCTTTGTTACTGGTGGCCTGTCCTCAGGTAGTGGACGGGGCTGCTGGAGAACAGATATCTCAGGCCTATAGAGTGGACAAGCCCTTTAATCACCTAACTGTTTTGCCCGAGTCCAGCTCGGGCAGTGTGAAGACTCGCTAACTGGAGGGGGGAGGGCTGCTTTAGATGGTGATATCTCCTCAATGGTAGCAGCTATTTTTGGGGGTGGAGTAGTTTTATACAACAGGTGCACGGTGTTGGAGCTGTTAGTCTTTGTAAATGACCCCCAGTATATGTCTGGCTCTTGTGCACTCAGTGTGTGCTCACCAGTAAGTCTTGCTCTTTCCCAGTGTGGACAAGTTTCTGCAGTTCTTACCAAATGTGAACAGGTTCCTGCAGTTCTTACCAAATGTGAATGGGCTCTTGCAACACTTACTGAGTGTGAACGGCTTCATGCAGCAGTTACTGAATATGAATGGGTTCCTGCGGTTTTTACTGAGTGTGAACAGTAGGAATTGGCTCTTGCAGCACTTACCGAGTGTGAACAGGTTCCTGCAGTTCTTACTGAGTGTGAACAGGGTCCTAAAACACTTACTGAATCTGAATGGTTTCCTGCAGATCTTATCAATTGTGGTTCCTGCAGTTTTACCAATTGGGGACAGGTTCCTGCAAAACTTACTGAATCCGAATGGGTTCCTGCAGTTCTTACCGAGTGTGAACAGTTTTCTGCAGAAATTACTAAGTATGAATGGGCTCCTGCAGCAGTTACAGAGTGTGAACAGGTTCCTGGAACAAGTACCAAGTGTGAAAGGGCTTCTACAGCTTTTGCTGACTTCATAAGTTTAGAAGCCATCTTACTCTAGCTACTGTTCCAGGGACACCAAAAGCGAGGTGGCACGTTAGGTGCAGGAAGTACACCCTGTGTATATCCATGAACAGGAGCACTGCCTTTTCTCTGCTCACCCTGGCACTGGTAATGTGAGAAGATTTACTCACATGTTAGGGATTCAGCGACACTACCAATATATTTTATAAATTAGGAAATTAAAGTTTATTTCTTTGTTTTAAAGTACCGTCGCCTTTTACAATACGCCTCTCTAGATAAATTAGACGGGACTATACCTATTTAAGATTTTTAAGTTAGATTATCTTCTACAGCTTTTACCAAGTGTAAATGGTTTCCTGTGTTGACCTCTATAGGTCCGCTGCCAGGTACATCAGGACCATCCAAGGAGGTAGCAGTCTGGTCGCTAACCCTCAGCAATGTCCACATCCCTGTACAGGGATTAAAGGGTGAATACCGGGGAGGCACCAGAATAACACCCTTAGGGTTTGGCCCAGTATCAAACCAGTTACAGAGCTCAGGAGACAGTATAACACATGATAAACTAAGATACAGAGCTCAGCAGACTGTATCACACAGGATAGGCATAGATACAGAACACAGCCGACAGTATCACATGTGATAGACTTAGATACAGAGCTTAACAGACATTATCACATATGATAAGCTTAGATACAGAGCTCAGCAGACAGTATTACACATGATAGGGTTAGATACAGAGCTCAGCAGACAGTACCACACATGATAGGGTTAGATACAGAGCTCAGTAGACAGTATCCCACATGATAGGGTTAGATACAGAGCTCAGCAGACTGTATCACACAGGATAGACATAGATACAGAAGTCAGCAAACAGTATCTCATGTGATAGACTTAGATACAGAGCTTAACAGACATTATCACACATGATAGGCTTAGGTATAGAGCTTAACATACGTTATCACACATGATAAGCTTAGATACAGAGCTCGACAGGCAGTATCACACAGGATAGGATTAGATACACAGCTCAGCAGACAGTATATCACATGATAAGCTAAGATATAGAGCTCAGCAGCCAGTATCACACAGGATAGGCATAGATACAGAACACAGCAGACAGTATCACATGTGATAGGCTTAGATACAGAGCTTAACAGACATTATCACACATGATAGGGTTAGATACAGAGCTCAGCAGACAGTATCACACATGATAGGGTTAGATACAGAGCTCAGAAGACAGTACCACACATGATAGGGTTAGATACAGAGCTTAGCAGACAGTATCACACAGGATAGACATAGATACAGAACTCAGCAAACTGTATCTCATGTGATAGGCTTAGATACAGAGCTTAACATACGTTATCACACATGATACGCTTAGATACAGAGCTCAGCAGGCAGTATCACACAGGGTAGGATTAGATACACAGCTCAGCAGGCAGTATCACACAGGATAGGATTAGATACCCAGCTCAGCAGGCAGTATCACACAGGATAGGATTAGATACACAGCTCAGCAGACAGTATATCATATGATAAGCTAAGATACAGAGCTCAGCAGCCAGTATCACACAGGATAGGCATAGATACAGAACACAGCTGACAGTATCACATGTGATAGGCTTAGATACAGAGCTTAACAGACATTATCACACATGATGGGCTTAGATACACAGCTCAGCAGACAGTATCACACATGATAGGGTTAGATACACAGCTCAGCAGACAGTGTCACACGTGATAGGGTTAGATACAGCAGTTAAGCCGACAGTATCACATGTAATAGGGTTAGATTCAGAGCTCCGCAGACAGTATCAGTCCATTAGGCTTAGATACAGTAGCTCAGCAGATATAGATACACTAGTTGCAGTAACCTGCAGTAATGATGGGAGATTCCTAGTAACTGTTCAGATTTTGCACTCAGTATATAATGCTCTTGGTGTATCGTGCTGCCATCGCGCTGCATTGCTGTATTTTGTATTTAGGGACTAATGACTTATAGATCGCTTACCCTCACTGCAGAGGATATTTTAATCAAACACACAGCAAAAAAGTTCTTAAAGTTAAAGAAAAGCATTTTAGTTTCCATGGCGATGAGATCAGAGAACAGAGGCTTCTGCTAGTTAGGTCCCTCGTCCCGCTCCCACTAATGGGGGCCATCAAGCATCAGCTCAGCAGAGAGGTGATTGCAGCGTCACCTGATGATTTCACCACTTTTTTAACATCTGCAGAAACCAGAAAGTGTAGAAATTTTTCCAGGAACTACTGGGAGAGAGAGCGAGCAATGGACATCAGATTATACATGTAATCCATACATGAAGACTATATATGAATAAATTAATCTATCAATAAATAATATAATAATATATAATAATCATATATAAAAAATAATAAATGGATCAAATGTATCAATGGGAATTCACAAATGAATAAATAAAATGTATTAAAAATGAAATGAATAAATAAGAAAACAATCGAATGAATGAGTCAATTGATAAGTTAAGGAATCAATTAATGAACTTATTGATCACATGGTTTATAAGTAACTCAGTGAATGAGTCAAATGAATGTCAACCAATAATTAAAGGGGTTTTCTGAGACATTTATACTGATGATCTGTCCTCAGGACAGGTCATCAGTATCTGATCGGTGGGGGTCTGACACATGGGACCCTCGCCGATCAGCTGTTTGAGAAGGCACCAGTGCTTGTAATAGCGCCGCAGCCTTCTCTGCGCTCACCAAGCACAGCGCCATCCATTGTATAGTGGCCATGCTTGGTATTGCAGCTCAGCCCCATTCTCTTCTCTGAGTTGCACCTAGGCCATGTGACCAATTAACGTGTCATCATTTGGCCTAGTGAAAGCAAAGGGAAACAACGGTGCCTTCTCAAACAGCTGATCAGCGAGGGTCCTGGGTGTCGGACCCCCACAGATCATATACTGGTGACCTATTGAGGATCATCAATATAAAAATCTTAGAAAACCCTTTTACGTGAATGAGTACAAGAATCGATGAATGAATACGTTGATATATTAAAGAATGGAGAGATCAATTTATTACTGAAGTTATTGAGTTTATCAACAAAAAGATTTATACATGGATGAATCGAATAAAGAAGTCATGGAGAGTGAATGAGTGAATGAATAAATGGGTTTGATTATTAAATTAAATAATTAAGGAACCAATAAGTTAGTCTGGGAATTTATTCATGTGCATAGAATTAAAGATGAGCGAATCTATTCGCTGCTTTGTAGATTCGATACAAATCTTGTAAATTTTCCGCTGCAAAGCGAATCCGGATTTTTTGAGATTCACTCCGTTAGATGCGAAAATGTTCTTAAAGCTTTCTACACATTCGCTACGTATTTGTCCGATAAATTGTACGCTAATGTTAAGTATAAGTTACTTTATACTCTGATGTATATGAATTCAGTTAATTAGCGAACTTTTACTGTTAGTTCATTATTCGTGCGGCAAAAGGCCTGGGAAGAAAGCGGTCACCTGACCTAGTGGGCAGGGCTTGCTCTGTTTGGCTCATAGGCTCGGTAAGCCAGTGACACATCAGTTGTGCGGCGACTGTTGAGACGAGCAGAAGCACTGTGTGTGAAGTTCTGAGAGACAGAGAACTGTTGTGTCAAAATTGTGGTGTAATTGTTCAGGGAATCCATATTACACATCAGGGATACTGCAGGGCAAGTGCAGGGCTAGTAATTAATCAGACAGGGAGAGAGACAGGGAGAGAGGCAGGGAGAGAGACAGGGAGAGAGACAGGGGAGGGGAGAGACAGGGAGAGAGACAGGGAGAGAGACGGGGAAAGAGAGATAGGAGAGAGACGGGGAGAGATGGGGAGAGAGACAGGGGGAGAGACAGGGGGAGAGACAGGGGGAGAGACGGGGAGATTGACGGGGGAGATTGACGGGGAGAGAGACGGGGAGAGAGACGGGGAGAGAGACGGGGAGAGAGACAGGAGGAGAGACATAAAGAGAGACAGGGAGATAGACAGAGAGAGAGAGGGAGAGAGACAAAGACCAGCTGCAGGACCACAGTCAAGTGAAAAATGTCTGGCATGGAAAAGCAAAAGGGGTCCAGTTCCAGCCAGACCTCGAGCTCCAAAAAAAAAGGGAGAAGGTGGCACAGGGCAGCAGTGCCAAAGGACCTGTAGCCGGAGCTTCTACTTGTAGGATTCACAATACTTGGCCGGTGTTCCACCAGACTAACCCACCAAGGCGCAACATTGTAGTGGAGGAGAAAGTGGATGAGGTAGTGGAGTGGATGGCACGCTCATCTCAGTCTCAGCCGGATGATCTGCTGTCATCTGCTGATACAATATCCGTATGTAGCCAGGGGTCAGACTCAGAGCGTTCCTCCTGCTCCACCCCTCTCCAGCAAAGCCCGTCATTTTCGTACTCAATTTGTACGCTCATGCGTACGTGTTCACATAAGTTGTGTACATTTAACAACTGTACGTTCGTTATTAGTGCGCGAATGTTCGCAAAACACCACATAATAACGTATGATTTGTACGCAGCTTCGCCGAATAGATTCGTATGAGGTACGAATCTTCTGAAAAGTTCGACAAACATTCGGCGAAGCGAATTTTGGATGATTCGCTCATTTCTACATAGAATGAATGAATGAATTGAATTAATAAATGAGTCGATTAACAGATTAAAAACTTAAGGAAACAATGAATGATTTTGTGAATTAATGTGTATATAATGAATGAATGAAGGAAGGAACAGGGCAATTACCGTATTTTTCGCTTTATAAGACGCACCCGAAGATAAGACGCACCCCAGATTTTAGAGTAGGAAAATGAGAAAAAAATATTTTTCATCAGACCTCATATCAGACCCCCCATAAATTTCAGGATATCACATCAGACCCCCATTAGATCTCAGAACAGCCCAGTGTGGCCCCATTAGACCTCAGATCAGCCCAGTGTGGCCCCATCAGACCTCAGATCAGCCCAGTGTGGCCCCATCAGACCTCAGATCAGCCCACCCAGCCCCATAACAATAAAATAAAAACCTCTCTTACCTGTCCTGCGCCGCGGCTCCGCTCCGGGTCTGGCGCTCCTCTGGCTTCTAAGGCTTCTAAGGCTGCGTGCAGCGTCAGGTCATAGTGTGCGCACTACGCCCTGATGCTGTACGCAGTCAGGACAGTGCAGCACCGGCCCGGAGAAGACAGAGGAGCGCCGGACCCGGAGCGGAGCCGCGGCACAGGAGAGGTAAGAGAGGTTTTTATTTTATTGTTATGTGGCTGGGGGGGCTGATCTGAGGTCTGATGGGGGTGCCGCAGCTAAAACATACAAGTGAGTGCTTCCGCTCACTTGTATTCGGTTTATAAGACCACGCACCGCAATTTTCCCCTACTTTTTTTTTTTTTGGGGGGGGTGCATCTTATAAAGCAAAAAATACAGTAATAAATTAAATAATTAAGGAATCAATAAGTTCATCTGTGAATTAATTCATGTTCATAGAATGAATTTATGAATGAAAAAGTCAATTAACAAATTATAAATTTAAGGAAATAAATAAATGATTTTGTGAATAATTCATATATATGTAGAAGAAAAAAGAAGGCAGCACTCCAAAAATCCGTGAAAAAAAGGTGGTTTATTCACCCATCAAAACCGCAACGTTTCAACTGCTCCATACAGTCTTTGTCAAGCAGTGTACATGTGTTACAAACCCATCTTAAATAGTGGTTTCTAATACAATCAATTACTAGTCCTAAATAATTACAAATAATTAAGCAAAAAAAAATTCATATATATTTTCACATTTCTCACCCCAGTGTAAAAAGCAATACGTCATCACTTCATTAAAATATCACATATGTAATAGCTCAGAGAATCCTCAAAATTCATTATCAAAATATACACAACCTTAAAATGACTCATTAATCACTTCCTGTGATATCATACAGTGCCATGTGCTGTGCATTAAAACAATAATTACCAAAATAACTGATGTACAAAGTTAATCAGTCCCTTGCTGTGCTCCTCCGATCCCTTGGCGTCTCGATGTCTTTACTGCGCATGCGTCAACATCCCCTAGCAGTGGCGTAACTACAACTGACCGGGCCCCACAGCAAATTTTAGAATGGGGCCCCCCCTCAGCAACTTCTTCGCAACCCTCAACTCGCGCATCCCCCACTCCTGTGGCTGGTCAAAACTGCTCTCTCAGACGAAGCCCATCAGTCGCTCCGTCCGTTTCCTACACGTATATACTATATATAATGTCATTGTATAATACTGTTGAGGGGGCCCTGACAATAAAATCTTTTAGTATTCCTCCTGAGGGGCCCCTTTGTGAGTCTGGGCCCCAAAGCAGCCGCTTCCCCTGCTTCCCCTATAGCTACGCCCCTGTCCCCTAGTCTCGTTGATAACCAGACTAGCGAATACAAAGTATTGCTTACGCAATTACGTGTATAACGAACTGCGTACGCACTGCACAAACCTACGTGCGCATCTGGATCATAGAATCCCGATTCACGAGAATAACAAGTCCGATGCGTATGGAAAATATCAAATGTAAACGCAAATGCTTACATAATACAATGCATTCTGCGTATAGCCCCGTATTATGTGTGTAGAGCACAAGAGGTGCAGGAAATACTCCCTCCCCTGTGCTCCTATGGAGGTAGCAACGGCGCACCCCAGATACTGGGCACATCGCTGCTGTACCCCCAACACTCAAAAAGGGCATATATACCTGACATGTATATTACACTCTCCCCTCCCCTGGGAACGTCGGTAGCCCCGGAATTATCCGAGGTTACCCGACACCCTCTTAGGGAT
>ONZH01024495.1:102500-350537 GCA_900303285.1 Rhinella marina | reverse complement strand
TCTCCATCTAAAAAGTCATGCCACACTTGATCAATCTCATAATTTACGACTGTACCGGTTGATGCTAAATTTTTAAGTTGGGGTCCTGTGTCGTCATTCTAACTCCATCCGGCTGTTGTCACCACCACACATGCTAGCCCAGGGGGCACTCCTCTGGCTCTTCCAGCGAAACCTCCTTCCCCCCAGCCTGCCCCCCCCACCTACAGGCCCTCTCTCCAAACAATTTACGCCTTTGTCCTATCTTTCTCTCTCTCCAAACCATTTTTACGGATAGCTGCCATATACGGTTTTAAACTGAGTAGTATACATACCACAGTTGATCAATCTTATAATTTACGACTGTACCGGTTGATGCTAAATTTTTAAGTTGGGGTCCTGCGTCGTCATTCTAAATCTATCTGGCTGTTATCACCACCACACACGCTAGCCCAGGGGGCACGCCTCTGGCTCTTCCAGCGAAACCTCCTTCCCCCCACCTACAGGCCCTCTCTCCAAACTATTTACCCGGATAGGGGACGTATTAGATATTGTACTGATGTTTTTTGTTTTTCTTCTTTTAATTGCCTCCTGACCTGTGATAGGCAGAGCATGGACACGTCCCCTTAGCTGCAGTGGGAAAGACACTCCCCTGGCCAGAGCAAGCTCTTTTTTCGTTTTCCGTGTTCGAAAAATCCATTAAATATAGGGTCCCAAGATAGGGGACGTATACGGTGTTAAACTGAGAAGAATCGATACCGCACCAGCTGATGCTAGAGTTTTTCCAAATGCATTCCGGCTGTTGTCACCACCACACACGCTAGCCCAGGGGGCACTCCTCTGGTTCTTCCAGCGAAACCTCCTTCCCCCCCACCTACAGGCCCTCTCTCCAAACAATTTACCTGGGTAGGGGGATGTATTAGATATTGTACTGATTTTTAATTGCCTCCTGCGATAGACGGGAATCAAACCCAGGTCAACTGCTTGGGAAGTAGCTATGCTCACCACTATACCACCAGCAGCCACAGCAACTGATAAGAACAGATACTAAACTTGATTTCAGCTGCAGTGCCAGCATGAGCAGTGGTGTCACCTGCAGGCGGTGATGGACCTTCGTTGCACCTATTTTGGTGCTTCCCTAACATGTGAAGGGTATTTGCCTCGCCTTTCTTGGTCAGGGTGAGTACAATTGCCATGAGGGCAACCACCAGGCTGTTGCCTGAGAATTTGGGGTAATGGTGGGATTAGGCAGCCTCAGAGGCATCCATGCATGCTGCCCCTGCTGTTTCCTGTCCATTTCCGTGGTGTTTCCATCATTTTCTGAGGTTTCCAGGTTTTCACCCAGCCTTCCCTAGGCAGAGCCTTGGTCCCCCGCAAAAATGCTCGAGTCTCCCATTGACTTCAATGGGGTTCGTTATTCGAAACGAGCACCCGAGCATCGGGAAAAGTTCGACTCGAATAACGAGCACCCGAGCATTTTAGTGCTCGCTCATCTCTAATACAGAGTGATCATTTTCAAGCGTTTATTTCTTTTAATGTTGATGATTATGGCTTACAGCTAATGAAAACCCAAAAGTCAGTATTCCAGAAAATTAGAATATTGTGAAAAAGTTCAAAATTGTAGACTCATGGCATCACACTCTAATCATCTAATCAACACAAAATG
The DNA here is from genome assembly GCA_900303285.1 of Rhinella marina. Lineage (NCBI taxonomy): Eukaryota > Metazoa > Chordata > Amphibia > Anura > Bufonidae > Rhinella > Rhinella marina. The sequence continues at coordinate 348,895 of ONZH01024495.1, read as the reverse complement.
CCTGCAAAGGTTTCATAAGCCTTTAAATTATCCATATGGTTCAGTAGGCTACACAATCATGGGGAAGACTGCTGACTTGACAGTTGTCCAGAAGACAGTCAATGACACCCGTCACAAGGAGGGTAAGGTCATTGCTAAAGAAGCAGGATGTTCACAGAGTGCTGTATCCAAGCATATTAATGGAAAGTTGAGTGGAAGGGAAAATGTGGTAGAAAAAGGTGCTCAAGCAATAGGGATAACCGCAGCCATGAAAGGACTATCAAGAAATGGGCATTTAGGAATTTGGAGGAGATTCACAAGGAGTCAACTGCAGCTGGAGCTAGTGTTTCAAAGCAACCACACACAAATGTATCCAGGACAGGGGCTATAACTGTCGCTTTCCTTGTGCCAGGCCACTCATGACCCAGAGAAGTGTCTTACCTGGGCTAAGGAGAAAAAGAACTGGATTGTTGCTCAGTGGTCCAAAGTCATGTTTTCAGATTCAAGTAAACTTTCGTAAACATGTCATTTGGAAATCAAACTGCCAGTCTGGGGGAAAGTGGAGAGGCACACAATCCAAGTTGCTTGAGGTCCAATGTGAAGTGTCCACAGTCAGTGATGATTTGGGAAGCCATGTCATCTGCTGGTGTTGCTCTGTTGTGTTATATCAAGTCCAAAGTCAATTCAGCTGTCTACCAGGAAATTTCACTTCACTTCATGCTTCTCTCTGCTGGCAAGCTTAATGGAGATGCTGATTTCATTTCCAGCAGGACTTGGCACCTGCCCACACTGCCAAAAGTACCAATACTTGGTGTAATAACCACGGTATCACTGTGCTTGATTGGCCAGCAAACTTGCCTGACCTAAACCCCATATAGAATCTATGGGGTATTGTGAAGAGGAAGATAAGATACACCGCTATCGAAGTAACCTGGGCTTCCATAACACCTCAGCAGTTCCACAGGCTTATCGCCTGCAAAGGGGGCCCCACCTAAGTATTGAGTGCATATACTGTACATACTTTCAGTAGGTCAACATTTCTGTCTTAAAATATTTTTTTTTATTGAAATAGATCACTCTGTGTATCTGCATGTAATGAATCTATACAATATACAACTTTCAGTTTTTGAATTGAATTACTGAAATAAATTAACTTTTCAATGATATTCTAAATGATTGAGATGTACCTGTAAGTCAACAGCGGACGGCAAGACACAGAGAAAGGAGAGAAAGGGTGTAACCTCTGCAGTGCTGAAGCTGAGGTGAGATACACTGAACTAAGCCCCTGTTCCCACATACTTACCAGACAGACAGACACATAGTGAGTGGAGTGGTGGACATAGGCCACAGTTTGGAATTTGGAATGAAATGGAATAAGTACTCTACAGCATATGAAATGTTTAAGTGATGTGACATATTAATAGTTTTTAGTGTTAATAGACACAGAATCCGAACCAAAATGAAAAATGAAGAAAGCAATGAGCAGGTAATAGTAGGTAGTACAGAGTATAAACCAACTATAACTGAAGCTAGCAGCAGACAAGATTCCGTTTTTAAAAATGCGTTCTCTTCTCTGATTCATCTGGTACCCTGTGTCCTACCTGGCCAATGGTAGAGAGTACAAAACAGAGACCAAGATCTGCTAACATCACTGGAGTGTGGCATGGTAAGTTTATTACTCCAGTCCTGGTGATAGGATCTTCCATCTGTCTGTGAATATTGGATGCAGATAAGGTTTCCATTTAATGTTGATATTTTATTGTGGCTTAATGTCAAAGAACACCACAACACAATGCAAAACAGGCAGCATGTTATAGAGGAGGATGAGCTGAGCAGACTGGTATATAGTTTTGTGGGAAAAAATCTATTAAAACTTGTAAACTGTGGTTAGAATTATTGTTATTTCTTCCCGGCTGTTTTCTTCCCTATTGCATAGGTTAAAAAGAGTCTGTCAGCAGTTTTGACTATGTTAAACTGCTGACAGCACTACGTGGGAGCTGGGAAGATCAGTATAGACATACCTATTATTCAGCTTTGATTATCAGGAGAAGTGTGAATATGAACTTTTATTCTGCTGGGCACTGTTCCTGCAAGTGCACTGGAAGTGGGGTTGCACTAAATTCTCTCTGCACTGAGCTGCTTCACAGCACCTCTTCTCTGCTCTGAGTGACAGATGTAGTGGTTTCCTGGTCGGATGCTACAGCTGTCAATCGGAACAGAGGAAAGGTGCTGTGATGCAGCTCAATGCAGGGAAATATTGACAGTGAAACTGGGCCTCCAATAAACTTAAGAGCAGAATCTGACAGAATAAAAGTTCATATACACGCTACTCATAATGATAAAAGCACCACAAAGGTATGTTTGTACTGTTCTCCCCTGAAGACGTCTACTGCTATCAACAATTTACTTAAAACTGCTGACAGACTCCCCTTAACTATATCCTGCCAAGCTCTGTACATGTACTGCAAAGCAGGAAGTGACTTACTGCATTCTACCATACATGTATTGAGCACTAATCGAACGGGCCAGGAGTTTTACTTGCGTGGTCACTCCAGGGCCTGTCTGTTTCTGAAATCTGGGCCCCTGCTGTATCTGCTGTCAATGCTGATGCAGCATGTAAGAGTTTTTTCACAGTGTGGGGACTCCCTCTCTCAACCCATTGGCTCCCTGTGATGCGATCTTGGGATACTGATGGTTGTCATTAGGGATGAGCGAACTTTTGAAAAGTTCGGTTCAGTTCGGCGAATTTTCTTGAAGTTCGGATTCGTACGAACCGAATCTAAAACGAACCTTGCTATAACGGCTGAATAATTGCTGCAACAATAATGGGAGTCTGGTAGGGTATAGTTTCGTTTACTTGCAGTTGCTATTACAATGAAAAAAGTAGAAAAAATCAAAGTGACTTCAACAACGACGACGCAAAATATACGCATATTTGAGAATTTAAACTAATACGTACGCTAATGCGAACATTCCTACTCAAGTAACGAACATACAGTGTAGCGTTGTCAAAGGTACGTTACTTAACTGAATATGTACGCATTAGCGTACAAATACACTGTGTCTGCGAACATTCCTACTCAAGTAACGAACATACAGTGTAGCGTTGTTAAAAGTACGCTACTTAAAGGAATACGTACGCATTAGCGTACATTCTCAATAAATATGTGTATATTTGGCGTCGCCGTTATTTTAACCAGATTCGTTACGAACTTTATCAAAATTCGGTTCGGTGACGAACCGAACTTTTGGGAAAGTTCGTAACGAATCTGGTTCGTTACGGTTCGGTTCGCTCATCCCTAGTTGTCATGGCATCTGGAAGCTTTGCAAAGGCTTCCAGGTTGGCCAACAACAGAAGCCTGCCCCAGGCTTGGTCTCATAGGCAACTGGCGACACAAAACATGATTTTCTTTTCAAAAATGCTTTTATTGTATAAAACTGTAAAAAATAGACATATTTGGTAATACTGCTTCCACAATGACTTTCTCTCTAAAAATATTACATAATCTACCCCATCTGGTGAAAAAATCTACCCCATCACCTCCCAAAAAACTTAATATCAAGCTATCAAAAAATCTTTGTACTTCAAAATGGTACCAATGAACACATCAACTCGTCTTGCAAAAAATGAGCCCTCACACAAGACCATTGCTATAAAAGTAAAAAAAAAAAAAAATATGGATCTCAGAAAAAGGCAACACTAAAAAAAGATTTTTTTTCAATTCTTTTTTTTGGTAAAAGTAGCAACGTAAAAAAACAAAAAAACATATACTGTACAATTGATATCTCTGTAAACGTACTGGCCAGCAGAATAAACTTAATATATCATAAAAAAACAAAACCCAAACCGCAATAATAGAATTTCTGCATATCTTTACCCTGCTTCCCAAAAATCGATACAAACAGCGATCAGAAAACGGCTGTAAACCAATCCATCAAAATATGCACTGCAAAAGCCAAAAGGTTGTCTTTCCCTTCTGAACCCTGAAGTGTACCCAAAAAGCAATTTACATCCATGGTTATGGCATTTTGTACCCAGTAGAACTCACCTAACAATTTAAGGGTGTGGTGTATCTCAGATGGCAAAATCTGGGCACAGCATATTGGGGAATGAAATGCCATATCTAAGGAAAGCTTGCAATTCTCATTTTGCCTACTCACCTGCTCATTAATTTCTGCTTAGTACCTATGGTGTCAAAATGCTCACTTCACCCCTTGATAAATAACTTGAGGGGTGTAGTTTCCAAAATGAGGTAACTTTTGAGGGTTTTCACTGTATGAATACATAAGGGTCTCTGCAAACGTGATACGTATAGTGCCCAAAAAACATTCCTGCAAAATACTTACTCCAAAAGTCAAATGATGCTCCTGAGCCCTAACATGAGCACAGTATAATAATAACAGGGCTGACTTTTCACACTGGCACATGCTGAACACAACATTTTGTACACTGATATGGCATATCTATGTAAAAATTGCACCATCTATAGTGCATTAAATTCTGAAAAACACATGTGGAGTTAAAATGCTCACAACACCCCTTAGTTAATTCTGAAAGAGGTGTGGTTTCTATAATGAGGTCACTTTTTGGGAGTTTCTTTTTTTATTTTACCTCAGAGCCTCTGCATTTGCCGGCCAGTGCTATTTCAATCACCAAACTAGACCTCAAAAGGTGCTCTTTCTCTTTTTAACCATGCAGAGTGCCCAAGCAGCAGTTTGTGACCTCATAGAGGGCATTGCGGTACTCATGAAAAATTAAGTAACAAAATGTTGGATTTTTCTCCTATTACTACATGTGAAAATGAAATATTTGGGGCTAAAACTACATAAAATTGAAATACTGTACAATATATTTTTTATTTCATGTCCCAATCTTTAAAAATTCCATGAAATACCTATGGGGTCAAGCCAATCACTATAGCCCTAGGTGAATTCCTTAAAAGGTTTAGTTTCCAAGATGGGGTAACTTTTTTGGGGTTTTACATTGTGCTGGTACCTCAGGGTCTCTGCAAGTGTGATATTACACATGAAAACCATTCAAGTGAAATCTGCCCTCCAAAAGCCAAATGACAATACTTCCCTTCTGTGCCCCGTAGTGTGCCCATACATCAGTTTATGACCATATATGGATTGTTGTCATATTCAGGAGCAAATAGGTAACCAATTATAGGGTGCTTTTTCTCTTGTTACCCTTTGTAAAAAAAAAAAATCTGGGGTTAAAACAACACTTTATTGGAAAAAATTTATAATTTTTAATTTTCAAACAGCCAAGTGTCTCCAAATGAAATTGCTATGTCCCTATGGAATTCCTGTGGGCTCAAAGCACTCACTATGCCCCTTAAGAAATTCATTGAGGGGTTTAGTTTCCAAAATGGGGTCACCTTTTGGCATTTTTAACTATAGAAGTACCTCAGGGTCTCTTCAAATGTGACATGGCACCCAAAAACCATACCAGCAAAGTTTGCCCTCCAGAAACCATATGGTGCTCCTTACCTTCTGAACCGTGCTGTGTGCCCATGCAGCAATTTACAACTGCATATGTTGTAAACTGCAAAATCAAGGTAATAAATATTGAGGTTCGTTTTGCTGTTAACCCTTAGGGCTTGTTCACACATCAGTTATTTGATCAGTTATTTCCATTTTCATTTTTCATTATACCTGATTTCTGCGGAGGCTCCATTTCTGGTTTTGGCTCACAATAACTGATGGAAATAACTGATCAAATAATTGATGTGTGAACAAGCCCTTACTGTGGTACAGGAAAAAATGTTTTTTTATTTTATTTATTAAATTGAAAATGCACAAAAAAGGACATTTTTTAATTTCACCTCCATTTTGCTGTAATTCCTGTACATTCCTGTAGTATTCCTAAAGGGTTAACAAAGTTTCTAAATTCAGTTTTGAATATTTTGACGGGTGGTTTCTATTACTTAAGACCTTAACTGGTCCTTAAACAAGTTGGTTTTGGAAATTTTCTTTAACATGAAAAATTGTTTCTAAAATTTTAGGCCTTGTAATGTCCTAGAAAATAGAATCACACAAAATTATACCAACATAAAGTATACATATGATGAATGTTAATTATTAACTTTTAACTATCTGTTTTAAAAGCAGACCAATTCTAAAAAAAATTCCCATTTCTCAAATTTTTGTGTAAAGTTTACATTTAAAAAACTTAAGGTAAAACATATGAACCAAATTTACCACTAACATGAAGTACAATTAATCAAAAAACAGAGTAAAAGCATTCCAAAGTTATTATCATAGAAAGTGACACATATCAGGTTTGCAAAATTAGGCTCTGTCAGAAAGGTGAAAACTGGATATGTCTAGAAGGGGTTAAATTCTCTTTTTTGTTTTGAGCTTATGTATTTTACATTATTGTCTGGATCTAAGCTTGATTATACTTGTATATGCATGTGCATTATTTTTATGTGGCTTACATTTCTATTATTGGAAGCTGTTATAATCAGAAACAATGCACTGATCTATTCATAAAATGTAGTGAAACAGTCATCAACCAATAAACTGCAGAGCAGTGAGGGTGTTGCTGCATGTTCAGGCTTTTTATGCAGTTTTTGAAGCCAAAATGAGGAGTGGATCGTAAAAAGGAAATAACAATATCAGTTTACAGTGTGGGTTTTCTCGCAACATGTCGATAACATTTCTGACATCTCTTCTACTTTGCTGGTACTATACAAGGCTGCAGTGTTTACACCAACCCTAACTATACAATGGTCTATATTTTTCCAGTCCATTGTATGCAATGGCTTCCTGTGTAGTCTTACAACTGTAAATAATTCTTGTTAACACATGTCCTTGAATATTCGGCTTCTCTGTTATTCCAATTACATTGTGCAGTCAGGCCTTTTCTTCCTATTTGTTGCAACCTATTATTTTGGTCAGTCTCTTTTTTTTACATTGTGCTAAAACTGCATTTTGTTCTGTTAGACTTAATAGAAACTGACAGGTTGTTCGTTCTCTGGTTGGAAGAATTAAAATAATGTGTGATTATTTTTGGTACACTCCCCGGACTCTGCCAGGAGCACGCCAGTATTGACTGACAATAATTAAGATAAATACTTTACCTAATACCTTAGGTTAGATTATTGGGGAGAGAAGAATGCGGGACAATAAGTAACTGTGTAATAAATAGCTGTTCTACTTCCATTCTACTCCACACCTACCTCTAATTATATAGAAATTATAAGGATCATTAGAGCTGTCGCAGATTCGGTCGCAAAGGGGATTTGTGGCCGAATGTGCGACTTGTCTCTGCTCTAAAAAAGGAGATGTGGCATGGGCAGAGAAGGGTGCGAGCTAGCAGGCCCATCTCATTTATTACATTCTATGCCTGTTTTAGGCATAGAAAATTATCTAAATCTCCAGTAAGAGAGCTGGTCTAGATTTAGGCTGGCAGTGGATGCGCCTAAGTTATGTAGAGGCTGGCGCCTGCACATAACTAAGGTGCATCATGCACCAGCACAAGGGATTTTAAGACCAGTGTCTAAATGTATGTAGAGTACTGTCTGAATTAGTCTTTTTTGCATAGTTTTAGATTTGCCAAATAGTAGAGATTAAAGATGAGCGAGCACTAAAATGCTTGGGTGCTTGTTATTCGAGACAAACTTTTCCCGATGCTCGGGTGCTCATTTTGAGTAACGAACCCCATTGAAGTCAATGGGAGACTCGAGCATTTTTTGCAGGGACCAAGGCTCTGCCTAGGGAAGGCTGGGTGAAAACCTGGAAACCTCAGAAAATGATGGAAACACCACGGAAATGGACAGGAAACAGCAGGGGCAGCATGCATGGATGCCTCTGAGGCTGCCTAATCCCACCATTACCCCAAATCGATTCTTCTCAGTTTAAAATCGTATATGTCCCCTATCTTGGGACCATATATTTCACGGATTTTTCAAACACAGGAAAGGAAAAAGAGCTTGCTCTGGCCAGGGGAGTGTCTTTTCTACTGCAACTAAGGGGACGTGTCCATGCTCTGCCTATCACAAGTCAGGAGCCAATTAAAAGAGGAACCAACAAAAATAAGTATAATATCTAATACGTCCCCTATCCGGGTAAATTGTTTGGAGAGAGGGCCTGTAGGTGGGGGGCAGGCTGGGGGGAAGGAAGTTGAGCTGGAAGAGCCAGAGGAGTGCCCCCTTGGCTAGCGTGTGTGTTGGTGACAACAGCCGGATGGAGTTTGAATGACGACGCAGGACCCCAACTTAAAAATTTAGCATCAACCGGTACAGTAGTCAACTATGAGATTGATCAAGTGGGGCATGTGTTGTATGTATTCTTCTCAGTTTAATACTGTATACGGCACCTATCCGGAAAAATAGTTTGGAGAGAGAGAAAGAGAGGAAAAAGACGTATTTTTAAAAGTGACGTTCAGTACAGATCAGTTAAAGAGAAAGAAAGGATTTTACGAAATGGATTTGTATCACTGAGAGCAAAAGAACCTATTTTTTTTACGTGACATGCAGTATAGATCACTTGGAGATAAAAAGGGGAATGTGCAGACTTAGGCTGCTATAGTGCAAACCACTATGGTGGTGACAACAGAGTGAGCAAGTGACACTGCGGGAGCAGGCGAACCACATAAACATTTTTTCGTGGCCCTGTATGGCGGCGGTGACAACAGTGTGACTGAGTTAGTATGCGGTAGCTGGTGAAGCACCCAAAAATTTAGCCTGACACAGCATGGCGGTTACACCACCAATGACTTTGTCCGACTGAGAATACAGTGAAATGGCTTTAGTTGAGCCCCCCAAAAATTTTTCAGAGTACATAAAGTCTACCCTCAGCAATAAAAATTTTTTTTTTAAATGTTGGTACTTGCGCCTCCTGAAAAATTGTTTTGGACTGTCTGTTTGACGCTCCTGAAACATTGTTTCACATTGTCTGTAGTTGACACTGCAGTAAAATTGTTTGGAAAGAGGGCCTGTAGGTGGACCTCCGGAAAAATTGTTTGGAGAGAGGGCCTGTAGGTGGACCTCCGGAAACATTTTTTGGAGAGAGGGCCTGTAGGTGGACCTCCGGAAAAATTTTTGGGAGAGAGGGCCTGTAGGTGGACCTCCGGAAAAATTGTTTGGAGAGAGGGCCTGTAGGTGGACCTCCGGAAAAATTGTTTGGAGAGAGGGCCTGTAGGTGGACCTCCGGAAAAATTGTTTGGAGAGAGGGCCTGTAGGTGGACCTCTGGAAAAATTGTTTGGAGAGAGGACCTGTAGGGGGCCCTCCGGAAAAATTGTTTAGAGAGAAGGCCTGTAGGTGGACCTCCAGAAAAATTATTTAGAGAGAGGGCCTGTAGGTGGACCTCCGGAAAAATTGTTTGAAGAGAGGGCCTGTAGGGGGCCCTCCTGAAAAATTGTGGTAAAAAAGTGCCAGTTTGACCTCTAAAAAATGGCGTTTTTTTGGTCACCGTTAGGCAAAGACGATATGGAGGAGGAGTAGGAGGAGTAGAGAAGAGGAATCGGATACATAAGTTATTTAAATCTTTAGCTGCTTTCCCCCGGAGGAGATTTGAATTCCGGTGAAATCCATGCTTTGTTCATTTTAATAAGCGTCAGCCTGTCAGCGCTGTCAGTTGACAGGCGTGTACGCTTATCGTGATGACGCCACCAGCTGCACTGAATACCCGCTCTGACAGCACGCTAGCGGCAGGGCAGGCCAGCACCTCCAAGGCGTACAGCGCCAGTTCAGGCCACGTGTCCAGCTTTGAAACCCAGTAGTTGTATGGAGCAGAGTGATCGCTACGGACGTTGGTATGGTCAGCTAGGTACTTCCTCACCATCTTTCTGTACAGATCCCCCCTACTCTGCCTAGATTGGGGACAGGTGACAGTGTCTTGCTGGGGTGACATAAAACTGGCAAAGGCCTTGGAGAGCGTTCCCCTGCCAGTGCTGGACAAGCTGCCTGCTCGCCTCCTCTCCCCCGCTACTTGGCCCACAGAACCATGCCCTCTGCCGCTAGCAGCGTCAGATGGGAAGGATTGTTTCAGCTTGTGCACCAGGGCCTGTTGATATTTATTCACTCTCATACTCCTTTCCTCTGCAGGGATGAGAGTGGAAAGGTTCTGCTTGTACCGTGGGTCCAGGAGAGTGAACACCCAGTAATCGGTGTTTGAAAAAATTCTTCTAACGCGAGGGTCACAGGATAGGCAGCCTAACATGAAGTCTGCCATGTGCGCCAGAGTCCCAACACGCAAGAATTCCCTCTCCTCACTGGCCTGACTCTCCATTTCCTCCTCCTCCTCCTCCTCTTCAGCCCATACACGCTCAAGAGTTAAGAAGGACTGAGCACTGGTACCCTCTTCTGTCTTGCCGACATTCTCCTCCTCTTCCTCCTCATCCTCATCCCCCTCCTCCGATACGCGCTGAGAAAACAGACCGAAGGGTGCTCTGGCTATCAAGCGACGTATCTTCCTCCACCGTCTCTTGTGACAAGCGCAAAGCATCCGACTTGATGCTGAGCAGTGAGTTTTTCAACAGGCAAAGCAGCGGGATGGTGAGGCTGATAATGGCGGCATCGCCGCTGACCATCTGTGTTGACTCCTCAAAGTTGCTCAACACCTGGCAGATATCAGACATCCACGTCCACTCCTCATTGTAGACTTGAGGAATCTGACTGACCTGACGCTGCGCTGCCCTGAGAGTGGCAGGATCTGTGGTCGACTTGCGGAAATGCGCACAGATGCGGCACACCTTGGTGAGCAAATCAGACAGATTGGGGTATGTCTTGAGGAACCGCTGAACTATTAGATTGAACACGTGGGCCAGGCATGGCACATGTGTCAGTCTGCCGAGTTGCAGAGCCGCCACCAGGTTACGCCCGTTGTCACACACAACCATGCCTGGCTTGAGGTTCAGCGGTGCCAGCCACACATCGGTCTGCGCCATGATGCCCTGTAACAGCTCTTGGGCGGTGTGCCTTTTGTCACCTAAGCTCAGCAGTTTGAGCACCGCCTGCTGGCGCTTACCCATGGCACTGCTGCTGCGCCTAGAGCTACCGACTGAAGGCGCCGTGCCCACGGATGGTAATTCAGAGGAGGAGGTGGAGGAGGAGGAGGGGTCGGAGGAGGCATAGTACGTCTGAGAGACCGTGACCGAGGTAGGCAGTACATGAGCGGCCCCAGGGTCAGTCTCGGTCCCAGCCTCCAAGTTAACCCAATGTGCCGTCAGTGAGATATAGTGTCCCTGCCCGGCAGCACTTGTCCACGTGTCCGTGGTTAGGTGGACCTTCTCAGAAACAGCGTTGGTCAGGGCACGGATGACGTTCTGTGACACGTGCTGGTGTAGGGCTGGGACGGCACATCGGGAAAAATAGTGGTGGCTGGGGACCGAATACCGAGGGGCAGCCACCGCCATGAGATTGCGAAAGGCCTCGGTCTCTATCAGCCTATAGGGCAGCATCTCCAGGCTCAGCAATTTGGAGATGTGGATGTTGAGGGCTTGGGCATGTGGGTGGGTGGAACTGTATTTTCTCTTGCGCTCCAGCGTCTGCTGTAAAGACAGCTGAACGCTGCGCTGGGACACATTGGTGGACGCTGTGGAGGATCATGGAGGCGAAGGTGCGGTTTTCCGGCGGGAGGCGCTCGTGCCGGGGTCCTGGGCAGGGGGTTGACTAGCAGAGGCAGCGAGTGACACAGGGGAAGGAGCAGTGGTGTGACCCGCAGGAGGTGAACGTATGTTATTACGTACCGTGCAGTATGGAGCAATTACACGGAAACTATTAGATTAGGCAGACTTGGTCTGCTTAATTGCAACCCAGACAAATGCCGCACAGAGATTTTTGTAATGCAGCTGTATAAGTGAGAGCAAAAGACCTTTTTCACTGACGTGACGTACAGAATGGGTCACCTGGACAGAAAATACGGATTGTGGTGACTGAACAGCTGAACTGTGACACACAGAATGGTTCCACACAGCTGTGTGAAATGGATTTGTATCACTGAGATAAAACAAAAAAACTATTTTTTTATATATTTTTTTTATATATATATTTTTTTAACGTGACGCGCAGAAACTATCAGAGAGCAAACTCAGCCCCTGCTGACAGTGGCTATTTTGACTGCAACCCAGACAAATGTCGCACAGAGATTTTTCTAATGTAGCTGTATAAGTGAGAGCAAAAGACCTTTTTCACTGACGTGACGTACAGAATGGGTCACCTGGACAGAAAATACGGATTAAGGTGACTGAACAGCTGAACTGTGACACACAGAATGGTTCCACACAGCTGTGTGAAATGGATTTGTAACCCAGACAAATGTCGCACAGAGATTTTTCTAATGTAGCTGTATCAGTGAAAGCAAAAGACCGTATTTGATTACGTGACGTACAGTATGGGTCACCTGGACAGAAAATATGGATTGTGGTTTGTGGTGAGTGGACAGCTGAACTGTGACACACAGAATGGTTCCACTCTGCTGTATGAAATGGATTTGTATCACTGAGATATAACGATTAAAAAAAAGGGTTATATATGGCGATAGCTGCACTACTAGTGCCAGCCAGCCAGCCCAGCTAGGAGACCAAAAAAATATGTCTTGTAGCCCTTAGAAAGGCTGTTGGGTTCTTTTGAGATCACTCCTGCCTAACAAAGAACTAAATGCAGGCCCTAACACTCTCCCTGAAACGCAGCAGCTCTATCCCTAACGACATCCAGACAGCATCTGAGCCGAGCACCGCGCGCAGTCACTAGTATATTCCAGGGTCACCTGATCAGGCCAGCCAACCCCTGCTATCGACATGTAAGGGCCCCACGTGATGCTGGGTGTACCGCAGAGTCTCCTGGCTTGTGATTGGCTGAGTTTATAGGCACCAAAAATGCACAATGCGGAAGTTCCCATTTCCTCGAGCATGGCGAGATACTCGTCCGAGCAGCGAGTACTTACGAGTACCATAATACTCGAACGAGCACCAAGCTCGGACGAGCATGCTCGCTCATCTCTAGTAGAGATGATTAAACTACAGTATATAAGTTCCTCTTTGCACCTAATTGTCTCTATCATTTTCCTCAGCTTTTCCAAAGTAATGACCACAACTCCAATGTCATCCCCAGCATTTCTCCCATACATTTTTGCTTCTTTGGGTAGACTAAGGAGTCATTATTGTTTTTTAATATCTGTTTTCCTGCAATTAAATGAAGGCCCTTTAACATGTGCCGAGGATCTGGAGAATTATCAGGGTAAATGGCCTGATAATTGGATTGTGTAATGGTGCCAACTTTCATGTGGCACCTACAGGCTTTGGCAGCACATCATCCTGTGTAAGAAGGGATGTGCTGCCAACAAACCAGGAAACTATATGTGCTTGAACAATCATAGTAATGATCCCTCCTTCATGTAAAGGCAGGCAATGATCAGTACTATTAAATATTACTATTAACATTCGTTCCTGATTAATGATCGCTCTCTCAGCTTATATAGAAGGACTCTGAGATCAATATTTCCTACTTGGGCCATCAGACAGCCCATGTCCAAATGTTCTGATTGGAAACTCTCCTTTGATCCACAACATATGTTGCTAACTATCAGCAGCTCTTTCCTTGGCAAGCTCGAGTCATCCATGTATTTCTCAATGACTGCAATGAATAGGTCATCAGTGTCTGATTGGTGAGGGTCCGACACTCGGGACCCCCGCCCATCAGCTTTTTGAAAAGGCACTGCCCACAGTAGTGCCGTGACCTTCTCACAGCTTGGTCACATGGCCTAGGTGCAGCTTAGTCTCATTGAAGTGTGTGGGAATGAGCTCTAAAACTAAGCACAGCTGCTATACCAGGGATCAGCAATTCCAGCACTACAGCTATTCAGAAACTACATGCTGGGAGTTGTAGTTTCACAGCAGCTGGAGTGCCGAAGATTTCTGATCCCTGTGCTATACAATGTGTGATGCTCTGCTTGGTAAGCTGAGAAAGGCCACAGTGCTACTGCAAGCACCAGTACCTTCTCAAACAGCTAATCGGTGGGGGTCCCGGGTGTAAGACCACCACCAAACAGATACTGATGACCAATCCAGAGGATAGGTCATCAGTTAGAAAACCCCTTTAACTACATGGTCAGCCAGCCGCGGATGTCTGTGGTGAAGCAATCCATTTAAAGAGGACGTGTCTGTAACCTCTCCTTATATAATAATTTCATACAAATATCACTCTTGTAGACATACATTCACTTGCAGTATTCATCAAACATGTACTTTTGTTGCACGTAATGTCTACGTATTGTTGTAACATCCATATTTGACGTACAGCATTAACAACTATGAAAAATCTTATGTGTATTTGCATTTTGTTGGAACATGAGTTATTTCTTCAATATTTGGCTACAACAAACTATTTTTCCTCTAAACCTGAAGCAGTAAATAGAACATAAACAGTATAATGCGTGTATTCTTTTTCTCTCCTCTAAACTATAGGGATCAAAGTTATAATGGAGCAGCTTTCACACAGAAAAAGCACTCATGGGAAAAGGCTCTTAAAAGCATAAAACCAGCCAGGGGCTGGAATAAACCTAATTACTCTTTTAACTTAGTATTGTTTTGACAGTTTAAATTTGGATTTTGGCACATTATTGCATTTATCTAGTCAGCCATAATTCTTTTCAGTAATATTGGCCTTTACAGGGTACGGAGCAGTGGTAACTTTTGACTAGTAATTTACCTAATGTATGTGTTGAATATTAATTATGACAAATTCATTTTTCCTGGAATTTAACAAAATGGTCATGCAAATAAATGAGTTGGGTAAAGTGCTTAGGAGTCTGCTATCTTTATAATAATTGATTATAACTTGTAAGTAGTCATAAATTCCAGCTTTTATAAAGGCATTTTCACACGGCAGTATTCTGGTCAGCATCTTGCATCAGTATTTGTAATTTAAAGCCAGGAGAAGAGTATAATGGAAAAATTTGCACCTTTGCCACATTCTGGAACTTCTCCAAATTTTGGCTTAAAAATACTGATGCAAAATACTGACCAACCTATAATGTGAAAGCAACCTTAAAATGAAAACAGTTGTCAAGGATGTTGATGGCCTATCCTCAGGATAGTTCATTAGTATTTATTTATTTAATGCACTTATATAGCGCTGACATATTCTGTAGCAGATTACAAGCATTAGCATCCAACTGTCCCCAATGGGACTCGCAATCTAAGTTCCATATCAGTATATATTTGCAGTGTGGCAGGAAACTGGAGTAATTGGAGGAAACCCACGCAAAAACAGGGAGAACATACAAACTCATGCAGATTGGTTGTCTTGCTTGGACTCGAACCTAAGATTCTAGCGCTGCAAAGCACCAGTGCTAATCACTCAGCCATCATGCTGCCCCCATCTGATCTGTTGGGGTTCAGCTCCCAGCACCCCCCCACTCATCAGCTATTAGAAAAGTTCACACCACTCAGGTGAGTGCTATGGCGTCACATTCATTAGTCACATGGCCTATGTGAAGCTCAATCCCATTCAAGTGAATGGACTTGAGCTTCAAAACCAAGCACAGCCACTATACAATGTACAGCACTGTGCTTGGTATGCTTTGAGGGGCCTCTTGAGTCGGACTAGACCCATTAGATATTGACTACCTATGCTGAGGATATGCCATCAATGTCCAAAATCCTGGACAATTCCTTTAATAGATGGGCTGTGGCACTTGGGATAATTACGATATAACTGCATACAGATACTGGACTGCAGGGGTGGGCACAGACAGCAGAGGGCCCCTGTGCAAGGAATGTACCTGGGCACCTAGCCCCCCTCCTCCCCCTACTCAGCCCTTCTGACATTTCATGGTCCGATGCTCTCCTTTGCCCTGCTGTAAAGTGCAGGGCAAGGGCTGTTTTGTTTACATTTTTACACTGCTAAGCGGCACTGATGGGCAGCTTTACAGGCTAGGGTACCGCTAAAGCCCATCCACTAGAACCAGTGACGTCACTGGGCTCACTGCTAGGTGGAAGTCCCTCCACAGTGGCCACAGGGAGAAGGCGGGCCACACCAGACAGACCTGCAACTGTTCCCCGAAGCATCCCTTTAGGACAATCTCGCTTGCCAAGGGGTAGGTGTTCCGCAGTCTGGCGCTTTTTTGAGGAAAGTGCGGCTCCCTGCGGTGCCCTCAGTACTACCAAGGCCCCCCTATAGGGCACCCCTAATAGAAATAAGGCCAATCTATAAGGCACTCCTATGGAGCCCTCAGTAGTAATGCCCCTCCACCAATGCTCACAGTATAATGTTCCCTGCAGTCCCCCCTGTAATTATAACGTCTCCTGCTGTACCGCCTGAAGTTATAATCTTCTCTGTAGTGCCCCTATAAATTATAATGCTTGTCTTCTCCCTCCAGTCTTTTATACCATGCAGTCCCAATAACACCAGTAAATAACACCAGTCCTCTGCCACCAGTTTTCTATATGATACAGCCACATGTTGCTCACTATTGTGCATAGCATTTCTGAAATTTGTCAAGAGGTTGGGAACTATAAAACTGGCAGTTGGCATCATGCTATGAGCCATGGGCCTCATTTATCAATACTGTACAACAGAAAAACTGGCCATAGCAACCAGTCCCTGTGCAAATTAAATTTTTTCAGACCAGTTTTAATAATGAAAGTCAGGCTCCGTTTGGTTGTTATGGTCAGCACAGACAATTTTTGTTTTGGACACTTCTGATAAACCTTTCTGTTCCATTTGTGAAATGCATCACGGTGATATGACATATGGTACCAAATGTACATTAACATGGTATTGCTGCCATGTAGCATTTTTCATGATGACATTTTCTGCTTAATTGTTTTATCTATTAATGTGTTGCAAATTGCAGATATATGTACATCTATTTAATTTTAGTCATATTTTTGAATACACACAGACATAAATATGCTGTTTGCATCCAGGTAAATAAGAAGTAGGTGAATGTATGGCTCTGTAACCAAGCTGTATATGTGAATGTGTGATTGTACTGAACAGGAATTCTGTATCAAGCAAAGCATGGTGATATCCTTTCAGTTATTGGAGTAGACACATTTTTGTCTTACATTTAATGAATGTATAAAAAAAACCATATACGTTAAACGGATGCCTCTGACAGATGCCATACAGTGGCATCCATCACCATAGAGTTCAATTGTTCATTTTTGTTGGACTTTTGCAGAATAGAAAAACATAGTGTACAGTGTTTTTGCATCCTTTTTGCATCCTTTATGTTAAACATAGGGTACAAACATGATATGGCCGATACCCGGCCTAAGAAATATACCAATACATATGTATTCCAGCTGATACATTTTCTATCAGATTATATTTAAGGTACCTAGCTCAGGCTGACAGTCGGAATTTGAAATTGATCCTTTTGTACCAAGAGAAAATTCCTCTTGTCACTGAAGAACATTTTTATCGTCTATTGGAAGTGCACATTTCAAGTTATTTTGTTTTACATCTCCAACTTAATTATATGTAATTCAGAGTATAGATGTCACCTTTCAATGCTTTTTGTAAAACATATGGAAACTTGGCTGTCTCAAGTTCATTCCAGAAGTGTTTCTGATTACTATATTGCATTTACCTGTCCAGAGAAACTACAAAGCTGTAAGTGCATTGCCCATTGTCAGCTTTCTGTCAACTAGATATATGTGTCGTTAAGTCAAATTCTAGCCTATTTCTAAATGCTCCAGGGTGAGAATATCAAAGAGATAAACATGACTTTCAAGTTATAACTACTTTCCTCTGCCTTCTCAATGCCTTCTCATTTTCCTTCTTCAGTTCTGGCATCTGCCCAGATCCACCCACATTATCCAGGCAGCCGGATAATCTCTTCTTACCTCTGGAGTACTGTTTTCATTGCTGTGATGGTTCTGACAGCATAGCTCAACACAAGGTATTACTGAGCAATGGCAAGTACAAGGCTTGCAGATGAAAAAAAACATCCCTCTAGTCTGTCTTTGCTGGGAGGCTATTCCATTCATCCATAAGCCTTTGTATAACGTAATATTTTGATATGTTCCCTCCACCTCTCATCCAACCCCAGGTCATGTCCTCTTGTTCAAATACTTCTCTCTCTATAGAAGAAAAACTAAGGCTGAAATACAGGTTTCTCTTACATGAAAGATACGTACCTATGTTTCTATAACATAATTGCATGTAGAATATATAGGCCATATTCACAGGCAGTGTTTTGTCAATGTTTGATCAGTGATATCCATTAGTGATTGTGTGGCTAAACCAGAAGCAGGACAAAAACACAGAAGTCCAAATATTTCCTTTATACCTTATGTATAGGCTCCTCTGCTGGTTTGGGCTCACACTGATAAAAACACTGCCTTTTTAAATAGGCCCTAGAGTGATAATGTGGTCAGAAGACTACTATTTACAGCTAATAGGCTATACGTTACCTTCCTGCAATACTAACCAGAAGGAATCCATACAGTAGCTCTATCACCCACGTACATGTGCTAGAAAAATTAATACTATTTCTGGTGCCTTTCCCTGTGGTTTCAGAAGTGAAATCTGGCTTTCCTGTACAAAATTGGAGATGAACTGGAAAGGAAATAGAACGGGCTATTACCTCTCTTTTCTTGCTTTTTTATTTTTTTGCGCTGTTTTACAATTTATTTTAGGTTTTGTATAAGATAAAAGAAGGTAATTTTCATACAGTTCAAAACAATAAAGACAGCACAGTGACCCAGAAGATACCAATGCTGTCTTACAGAAGTCAGTTCTGGGTTCAAATCTTTGCATTCTGTCCCTGTCTTTAGATGAGTTTTCTGCGTGTTCTCCAATTTTACCCCTTACCTTAAAGACATACTGATGAGGATGTCTGTGAAAGTGCTGCAAAATATGCTGGCGTTATAAAAGAGGTGTGAGGTAAGTGAAGTAACAGCGAGAAAAAACATTTCTTCCAGTAAAAAAATAAATAAAAATCAAGCCTTTATTTTTACACATTAAAAACATATAAAAAAGGTTAAATACAGATGCTTCCACCTGTATTGAACTGTCATTAAAGGGAGTCTTTCACCAATATAACTAAGAGCATTGCCCCACATCCCAGACATACCTGTGTGCACTTTGTGTCTGTAGTCCATGTCCAGGAAAAGCACTTTTATTCTGCAGAAAAACAGCTCCCAAGTGCCCAGCTCTGCTGCTGCAAGTGCCCAAAGCAAACCAGACTGAAGAAGGGCTGCATTAGCGGTTCATATCTTGGGATTGGTAGCAGATAGAAAAATGGTTCTGACCTTCTATGAAAGCTGACATTCCAAGCTTTCAAATGACACCACAGCATTATATCCAGTATATCAGAAGATATAGCTGTTAGAAATCGAGTTGGGAGAGAAAGCTATTTTTACTTTCACTTTGAGCTGGGCACTTGAGAGGTTTTTTTCTGCAGAATAAAAATGCTTTTCCTGGACATGTAATACAGACATACAGTGCACATAGGTATGTCTGGGATGTGTATGCGATCTTCTGTGGGGCACTGCTGTTAGTTATATAGGTGAAAAACAGGTGAAAGACTCCCTTTAAATGAATACATCAACCCTTAATCTTGCAAATTACTCCCATTTTTTTTGTTCTGGCCTGTTAGAAAGGTACATGTTAAAATTGTAGTTAAGATTTTCTTTTTACCAGTAAAGTATAGTATATTTGTGTGGTATCCACTTCCTTCTGGTCCTCAGCTGTGTCATGTGACTGACTGTACCCACATCTTATGTGGACTGGAAGTCAGTTTCTCTACTCTTTCCAATGAGACTTACATCAAGGCTCTCATAGGAATAGATATAGCAAAACTGACTTCCTGCCCAAACATAAGATGCTGTCTCAGTTGCAGAGTCAGAGTGTCAGTCACATGACACATCAGAAGACCAGAAAGTACCTATGGCAAGTACAGCCATAGGTAAAATGACCTTCACTACAGTTTATCATTAGCCTTTCTTTCTTGAAAACCTTTTTATTGTTTTCCAGAGAGTCATTTTTCTGTGGGAGTGCTTCTTTAGGCTAATATGGTTAGATATCCCACTATTATATCAAATACAAAAAGAATTTCTGAGAATGCATGACATAACAAATAAAAAGTCTGTTATTATGGTGAAGGATAGGTGCTTCCAATAAGTACAATAAGTATTTAAAGTAAATTAAGACTGTATCTCAATTGAAGTAACTTGTTTACTCCATACGTATACTGTTACTCATTACTGATCCGCTTTATTTCTTGAATTGTAACTTCTACTGAATCTGTAATATGAGTAGATTTGTTGTCTAATTTTGTTTTAAATTTTATAAATGAAAAAAAAATATTGCCAAGTAACTTTTTTCAGACTATAAGACACACTGGACCATAAGACGCATCTAGGATATAGAGAGAAATAAGGAAAAAAAAAATTCATCAGACCTCAAATCAGATGCCCAAGCACCATCAGAAGAAGGATGAGTGAACCATTTTGGACTGACCAAGATTTGATCCAAACTTTGCTATTTTTCGGACGGCAGATGAACCCAAATATTTTCATGTTTGTTTCAGACGAATTCACTAAAACGACATGTAGCACTATTTTAGTGCACATGTTGTTAGGAAAACAGCACTAGAGAGGAAGAAGAAGGGCTCTCACATGGCCCTGAGAGAAAGTGGGGGGCTTGCCCTGATTGGCTCCCAGGCTGACAGACAACCTGGATGAGACAATCAGTGCTGCAGCAGGTGCCCTAGCAGTATGAGTAGAACGCCGTTCTGTGCTGGGCTGTGAACAGGGGCGTAGCTAAAGGCCCTCTGCACCCCCTACAGCTACGCCCCTGGCTGTGAATGAGAGTGGTTGGGTGTTACAATGTCTGCCAGGAAAATGATCTTAGGGAGTCAGGGAGAGGGAAAAACAATCAGGGACAGTCAATCAAGCTTATTGGCATGGACAATGAAGGGAAAGGCTAGGATTCCAAAGAAGAATTGTGTATATTGTGTACAATAGAGAGAAGTAGGGCAGCTGACAGAAAGGGAGCGAAGACAGGACCTGTAGTTGATTGTGCTTGCTATCAGAATTACAGGTGTACCTCAAAAGCACCTACCTGCAAGCAAATTATTTTATTTTCACAGAAATCCTTTTTGTGTGCTTATATATGTGATTACTGCAGTAATACCCATGGTGGCAGCAATCTCTAGGTGAAATGTAACATCAGCCTCAATCGTCCGTTTACATATATTCAGTTTCCACACAGTTGGAATTTAAACTTTGTTGGGGATTTTTAAATTTAATGAAACCAGCATATACAGTATGTGTGATTACTACAAGACACAGGGTAGGACAGCAATCTATCTGTGAGTGATAACTAAAAATGGAGCGTCAGACCTCAATTGTCCATTTCTGTGAACTCTATTTCCACACGCTTTAATTAAAACACCATATAGATGATAAACGCCAATACACAGGCCAGCACACAAAGTTTCTGTGAGGGATAACAAATTTAAGTCTAAATCAGTTTCTCTATATTCACAAGTTTTTATTTAATTTTTATTTTATTTTTTTGGGGTCGTTGATTATATTCAAACTAGCAGCAAATATACATGATTACTACACCAATACACAGGGGATTACACAACATTATCTGAGAGACCCAAAAATGCCCAACTTGGCTGCCTCTACCTCTGCTGTGTGAGTATCTCCCGTCTTGCATTTTTAATCCACGCTGCCGGAAGACAAAAGCATTGCCTTGTGCAAGCGCAAAATAAGACATGGGCAGGCAAACCCAAACGTAAGCACCACAGCTCTATTGAACCACATGAAGCGGCATCAACCCATCCTGTGGGCAAAGAAAGGTCGCAGCTAGCCTCCACAGCAGGAGTTCCCTCCTTCTCCTGGTCCCCGTTATGCCAGCCAGGCTGCATTCATGGGCAGTACGGTGTATTTCACATCGTCATCGGCATGTTTGAAGAGTAGGCAGCGCACATAGTGCTGCCTTCTCTGCTGTGTTTACTTGCTCACTGCAGCATTTCCAGTGGTGAGCAGTATAATTACAAGTATGGAGTCCCTATTCACTTCTATGGGACAGCTCCATCCTATTCACTTGAAGAGAAGTGAATGAGGACCCATACTTGTAATTACACCTGCTCACCACTCTCTGAGGATAGGTCATCAATAGTGTTGAGCGAGCATGCTCGGCCGAACTCGATGCCTACGCTCGGGTCCGCTCGGTGTTTGGCCGAACACCGAGTGAACTCGAGCGCAATGCTCGAGTCTCTTCCCCACACGTTCCCCGTAAACGTGCGGGAGAGTACTGGCATTCACTGCAATGTTGATTTGTACGCTATTGCTATGCATTGTACGCTAATGCGTCCGAATTTGTATGCTAATGCTACGCATTGTACTCTAATGCGTACAAATTTGTATGCTAATGCTACGCATTGTGCGCTAATGGGTACAAATTCAGTTAATTAGCATACTTTTAAGAGTGAAAGGAGTAAAAGAGGAGAAGTCGCGATTCTGACCTTTTTCTATTAACCAGACACCCTCCTCTCTTCCGAGCGCGGGTTGCCTGGTTTAGTCCCATTGACTAACATTATGCTCGGGTGCTCGGCCGAGCACTCGAGCACCCCATAGTGCTCGGCCAGTGCACCCGGGCATATGAGAACAGAGGTGCTCGCTCAACACTAGTCATCAATAGTAAAAAGCAGGCAACCCCTTTAAAGGGGCTGTGCAGGCTGTATATATTGATGAACTATCCTCAGACATCACCCCCGACGATCAGCTGTTTGAAGAGGAGGCAGCGCTCCATGTGTCCACTGCTTCCTGGTCATTACACTGTGCATCATTTCCTTTGCAGTGGCAGCATAGTGTAATTTAAGTGAATGGAGCGAGTACTTGTAATTACACTGCGCCTCTGAGAGAACGGGCAGGGTAATGAAAGTATGTGCCTTGGCCCTTGCCTCATATCAAAGAATGCTCTCCCTGATCCTGCGATACAAAGACAAATTGTTTTTTTCAAATGTTTTATTTCAAGTAAGTTAGGTGCGGAGTGATCCTTAAAAAAATTGCTGGGGCCCAGTCAGTTCTAGCTAAACCCCTGGCATTGACAGGTGTTGACATCAAGCAGTCTGATGATTACTGGATAGGCATGCTTTTAGACGTTCGCTAACAAGGCAAAATGTGTGAATGTTTTCGTCAGCTACAGCTTGCAGAGAGCAGAAGCATGCCCCCAGCGTGTCTGAAAGGAAGGCCCCTCTTTGCCCCCTGGAGAGTCACCCCCTTCCTGCTGCCACAAACAGCAGAACCCGCAGCAGCAGTTTCAGTCTCTTCGTCGCCTCCATCATACCACTGCTGGAATCATACCACTGATGTGACCTGCCTACCATCACTTCGGTAAGGCTGCTGCTACCTCCGTCATGCTGCTCCCTTTCTGTGAACATGTACCATATTGCTGCTGCTGCAGCCACTGCTGCTGTTCCTCGCCACTTAATCTCCTACTGTAACCCCCACTAATGCAAAGCATCTACCGCCACTATCACTACTACTACTATTGCCACTACTACCCATAGACAGCCTTGTATGTTCCATGCTATACTGCTCCTGCTGCCACCACTATTGCTGCGGCATGCCACTGTATACATACCGTATCCTTTTCACAACCACGTTGTACAGCTGTTGCTCCCAATTAAAAGAGAGAATTTTTTTAGGCTTGTTCGCAACAAGCCAATTTTCCTTCTGACAATCAACACTTGTGTGTGTCATACGGGCAGGCATTCCAACCTTGTCAAGGCATAATTTTTGGACACTTGGTCCCCCTAGCCACTTTGTTTTCTCTACTTATCTTTATCCCATAACACTATGTGTGTTTAAACATCATCTGCCCCTGAAAAGTTTGGGAATATGAAAAAGCATAACACATGTGACAGCGCAGTATGTTAACACTGGCAAACGTCAGTCCCAGGAGGTTATATACCAATTTTCAGGGCAATTGGAGCAACTTCAGTTTGGCCCGAGTCGATTTGGGTACAAACCAAACTTTAAAAAAAAATTGGCAAACTGGACCCAAAAATAACCTCGACTGGTTCACTCATCTCTACATCAGACTTCAGATAAGACCCCCATCAGATCCCCATTCCTTCTCAAATAAGACCCCCATCAGACCCTCATTCCTCCTCAGACCTCAGATAAAACCCCCATCAGACCCCCATTCCTCCTCAGACCTCAGATCAGGCCCCCAAACTCCATCAGACCTCAGATCAGAACCCCATTCCTTATTAGACCTCATATCAGCCCATCATTCCTCCTCAGACCTCAGATCAGACCCCAAGCTCCATCATTCTCCCAAGAGACCTCTGTAGCAGACTCCCATTCCTCATCAGACCTCAGATCAGACCAATTTACAAAAAAATAAATGAATGAACTTACCTTTCCTGCTGCAGACCGTGCGGAAACTCACCACTCGCTGGTCTACTGCAAAATTTTTAAAACTATGCCAAAACAGTTATTTTTTTCACCTTGACTCACAAAAAGTGAGTCAAAAAGTCTTATGTACCCCAAAATGGTACTAATAAAAAGGTCACCTCATCCCGCAAAAAATGAGTCCTCACATAAGACAATAACTCAAAAAAAAATCAATGGCTCCCGCAAACCAATCCATCAAAATCTGTGCTGCAAAATCCATATGGCGCTCCTTCTGTTCTGAGTCCTGCCATGTGCCCCCACAGCAGTTTACCACCACGTATGGGGTGTTGCCGTATTCAGGAGAAAATGGGGAACAAATTATAGGGTGCTTTTCTCCTGTTACCCCTTGTGAAAATGAAAAATTTGGGGCTAAAGCAACATTTTATTGGAAGAAATAAAACTTTTCATTTTCACAACCAAGTGTTTCCAAATTCCATAAAACGCTTAGGGGGTCAAAGTGTCCAGTACCCCCCTTAATATATTCTTTGAAGGGTGTAGTTTCCAAATTGGAGTCACTTTTTGAGGGTTTCCACTGTAGGGGTACATCAGGGTCTCTCAAATACAAAATGGTGCCTAAAAACCATTCTAGCAAAATCTGCCTCCAAAATTCATATGGCGCTCCTTTCCTTCTGACCACAAACCCATAGAGACGTTTACCACCACATATGGGGTATTTCTGTAAATTGAAGAATCAGGGCAATGTATATTGAGGTTTAGTTTGCTGTTAACCTTGCTGTGTTGCAAGAAAAAAAATATTAACATGAATAATCTACCAAAAAAGTGAAATTTTGAAATGTCACTTCCATTTTCCTTTAATTCTTGTGGAACACCTCAAGGGTTAATAAAGTTTGTAACATCAGTTTTTTATAATTTGAGGGGTATAGTTTCTAAAATGGGGTCATTTATGGGTGGTTTCCATTGCGTAAGCCCCTCAAAATCACTTTATATCTGAATTGGTGCTTAAAAAAATTATTTTGGAAATTTTGATGAAAATTTGAAAAAATGGCTTCTAAACTTCTAAGCCTTCTAACGTCCTAAAAAAGTAAAATGACATTTATAAAATGATGCCAAAATAAAGTAGACATATGGGAAATATAAAATAATAACTATTTTTGGAGGTATTACTATGTATTTTGAAAGTAGAGAAATTAAAATTTGGAAATATTTCCAAATTTTTGCTAAATTTGGTATATTTTTTTTTATAAATAAAAATGAAATATTTTGCCACAAATTTACTATTGTCGTGAAGCACAATATGTGACGAGAAAAAAATCTCAGAATGGCCTGGATAAGTAAAAGCGTTCCAAAGTTATTACAACATAAAGTGTCAGATTTGCAAAAAATGGCCTGGGCAGGAAGGTGAAAACAGGTCCGAGGTTGAAGGGGTTAAACTTTCCTTACATACTACCTCTAAGAAATACAAAGTTTTCACTATAGCCAACAGGCTATAGTGAAAACTATAGCACAGGCTTTAAAAACTGAATATAGCTAAATTGCTTCCTATAATATCATGGTTTACCTGCATGTACCTGGCCACATTACTACAAGAAAGTCAGTGAGGTGATGCCAGATTTTAATATAGAATGGCTGTTTACCTCAGCCTACATATCTTATTTTGTATGGTATATATTTCTACTATAACTGATATATGACTTCTATGTTCAGATATGGTATTTGACAATATTATGACAAACAGCAGCACTACAGTTCTCTCCTTTATGGACACGGTGACCTCCAAACATCAGCCATGTCTTTTATAAGCAACGATCCAAAGACAGTTTTGATATGTTTACAAGTAGAGGAGAAAATGGCTGTACAGTATTTAGCTAACGCTGAGGAAGAGCTTATATGAAATTCCTTTTCCATAACATACATATTACAGGGCTGTCTTGGCAGAGTGGTCTTTAACTTGTCAGTGGGTACCTACTGTATCTTACCACAGCTGATATGTTACCAGTAGCTAGTAGGATTAAGTAGGAATGTGCTTCATCTCCATTGCTTAATAGATTCAGAAATTCCTCTCTTTACATTTCATGTCAATCTATTGATCATGAAAAATGTGTATACAGTGCATTTGGAAAGTCCTCAAACCTTTTCACTTTTTTCACATTTCGTTAGGTCGCGGCCTTGGGCAATCACCCTTAATGAGAAAGTGAAAACAGAATTTTAGAAATGTCTGCAAATTGATTAAAACGGCCAAACTAAGATTTTGCATGGATATAAGTATTCAGATTCTTTGCTATGACAAAAAAAATTCTGCTGCATTGAAAGTTCTCAAGAGCACAGTTGCCTCCATAATTTTTAATTGCAGAAGTTTGGAACAACCAGGCCTCATCCTAGAGCTGGCCGCCCCACCAAATTAAATGACTGAGGAAGAAAGGCCTTGGTAAAAGAGGTGACCAAGAACCCAATAGTCACTTTGGTTGAGCTCCAAAGATCCTGTGTGCAGATGAGAGAAACTTGCAGAAGATCATCCATCACTGTGATACTGCTCCATTCTGTGATACTGCTTGCCTGGAGTTTGAAGAAAAAGCACCTAAATGACTCTCAGACTGTGAGAAATTATTTATTCTTCATAGCTGAAATCTTCCACCATTCCTTGCTGGCTCAATATAGAAAATTTCTGGGAAGTGCAGTATAATCTGATGCAGGAAAATCTAAAGCTGGCCATACACATGGCTTGTTGTAGCCGATCAGTCATCTCCGGGATCATTCGTACACATGATCCCACCAGCAACATGCCAGGCAGCACAGGCCAACTGGGAAGTCTTTAAAGTGGTTGTCCTAGTTATTTTTTTCTTCTTTATATGTTACTAACTTGTCAGGTATAACAACTTTCCCATATACTTTGTGTTTCTAAAGCTGCTGGTTTCTCAGAGTTGACTGAGGGTCACATGACCTATGATGTCACCTTATCTCCCTGGTCTATGATGTTTCGTGTACAAGCCTCAGAGTTCAGATAAGAGTCTGTACACTCCTGCTATCTTCTCTCTCCCTGGATTCCTTCAGATAAAACATTAACCCCTTCAGCCAGAACACACTGAGGGCTTTATAACAAATAGTAGCTGCAGCAGTGAGAGGAGACAAATGCTGGGCAAGGAGCTATAGAGGAATTGTATTACACAAGAACAGGTAGGGAGAATTTCCTGTGTATCAGCAGTGTCATTGTACAGCTGGGACTTGTAGTCCTACACATACAACATGCTGCTGAGTATTCCAGCAGGCAGACATGTCACTCAGCACTTGTATTCACTGCCTTTGCAGAGAAGGGGGGAGGGGCTGAGATTGTTGTTATTGCATGTAAACAAAGGCCAGAAGAGAACCAGGGAAATGAGGAAATATAGATTTTTTTTTGCCTAAAACTTGCTGAACTTAGTTATATATTGTTGCCCATCATATTTACAGTGCTATATTTTTTTTTCATAACTTGGACAACCCCTTTAAGTTTTTAAAATAACCGACTTCCTTGTCCTTGAGCAAAATGGCAAATGATCAACCACATTTTGACATCATGCCATACACATCCAACCCGGCCTAAGACTGCCATCTGCCATCAGCTATTATTTTTCAAATGATGCTAAGTTGAAATTACCGAAATTAGCTATTTCTGCTGACTTTTATATTATGTGAATGGGCATCTTAGCTGTCCCACTGGATTATGTGAGTTCAGGCAAGCCGCTAAAGACAACAAACCAAGGACAAACTTGTCAACTATTTCCAATTATCATAATGCAGCTCTGAGCTATAGTAAAGTCAGGATCAGCAAAATATAACAGAAGTACTGTATTTACAAAGCGAGTTACCTGTTTGCTTAAATTATAAGACATGCAAAGTGCTATAGACGTTAAATGTCTATTTGGTTTGCCGGTATAATAATAATTATTAATAATAACAAAATAAAAGCTAATGATAGGGAGTGGTAGGTGTTTAAAGGCAGCATAGTATGGGGACAGGTACAGGTCAACTCATCCGTTGTGCCATTTGGTTTATAGCTGCTGAAAAAATTGCAGCTGTATTCATAAAGCCAGATTCCACCTCGCCTCTCCCCTCCTCCTGCCCTGTCAGCAGTGATTGATGGGATGCTGTGTATACGTGCAGATACATGGCAGTTGGTCAATCAATGCTTACGTGGGCAGGGTGAGGTAGGTGAGGTAGGTTAGGCTGCTGTATTCTTGGAAAAAGTTACTATTAGTAAATGGCACAATATTTCTTGTACCATTAGGGCTTATAAGAGAATGGACACGTCCCCATACTCTGCTGTCCTTACACAGAAAAGCATAATATACTGACAGATCTGCATTAAAGGGGCACTTCCATCAAAAAGGGGTATTTTTCAGAACTGTAGTCTTTTTTTTTTTAATTTGCCTTTTTTTCACGTTAGCAGTATTATAGAATTGAAAATGATTCTGTAGCAATCAACACAGAGATAAAATTCCTATAATGATAATTCACTGTCAATTCACTGCTATTGTGAAAGAAATATGCTATCTGATAGTACAATAGTAGAGGTAAAATTGGGATAACAGTCTAAGGCCTCTTTCACACTAGCGGCAGCACGGATCCGGCACCTAAAGGGTGCCGACGGATCCGTGCTGCCGCTGGTACATGTGTGGAGCCGGAGCAGCGGTCCGGCCCCACACATGTTGACACAGACATTGGGACAAGACACAGAGAACATACATACACACACATACACACAAACACTTACATACTTACATACTCCAGGCAGGGACGCTGGCAGGATGTCTTCACGTGCCTCCTGCGCGCAGTGATGACGATTCCCCACAGCGCCCTCTGCTGGGCGCAGTGGGGAAACGTCATAGCTGCGCGCAAGAGGCGCGTGAAGACATGCTGCCGGCGTCCCTGCCTGGAGTATGTGAGTATGTATGTGTTTGTGTGTATGTGTGAGTATGTATGTATGTCAGAATGTATCTCTGTATATGTGTAGCCGGATCCGGAATGACCCCCCATTGCAAGTCAATGGAGGACAGATCCGGATTACTGGTGTGTCACACCAAACGGATCCCTCCCCATTGACTTGCATTGGGGGTCATTCCGGATCCGTCTTGGTATGGATGCCTGGACCGGAGAGAAAACCGCAGCATGCTGCGGTTTGTTCTCCGGTCTGAAGACGGAACAGAATGCTTTCAGGAGCATTCCGTTGTCTTCAGTTCAGTTTTGTCCCCATTGACAATGAATGGGGACAAAACTGAAGCGTTTTTTTCCGGTATTGAGCCCCTATGACGGAACTCAATACCGGAATTTAAAAACGCTAGTGTGAAAGTAGCCTAACAGCTCTATTGGTCTCTTGATAGGATAAGGCTTCATTCACACTAGCGTTAATATTTTCCGGTATTGAGATCCGTCAATGGGGACAAAACGTAACTGAACAGCTCCAAAATGCATTCCGCTCTGTTCTCATACCAGAGATCAAACAGCAGCAAAACGGATCTGTCATGACCCACAATGCAAATCAATTGGGATGGATCCATTTTCTCTGAAACAATAGAAAATGGATCCGTCCCCCATTGACTTTCAATGGAGTTCATGACAGATCTGTCTTGGCTTTTTTAAAGCTAATACAACCGGATCCGTTCATAACGGATGCAGATGGTTGTATTATCAGTAACGGAAGCGCTTTTGCTGAACCCTGCCGGATCCGGCAAAAAAGCTAGTGTGAAAGTAGCCTTAGCTAAATATGCCCACAGAAGAGCATTGCACTTATCAGTATAATATGTGATGCGGTAGTCACTCTTCCCCGTCCTTCTCTGGCCACAATGAATGGTCTGCCCGAGAAAAGTCAAGCGAGGCTGTTTTCAATGCTGAAAGTCCAAACATAGAGGAAGTTAAATAACCAACACAGGAAGTAGAATACATGGAGTGACTTCAAAAATTATATCCAAAAAAATTATGGTAAAAAAAAAATTACAAAAAATGGCATGGAATTTTCACATATACACTGTTATTTTCTGATTAAGACAAAAATACCCATAGTAGTGTCCATTTAAAGTTAAAATCAAATCCATATCAATATAATAATTTTATAATCAATTACATATAATAATAATGTATAATTAATACATAATAAATATGTATAATTTTTAACAAACAGAAAAAACAAAACAGCAATGTTTTTCACATTAAATATTAGGAATATGAATGGTGTTGTTCCTGTCTAAAGTCTACACTGTACTTCTTTAGTGCCAAGTTCTCCTCCAAGTAGCTGCTATATGATCCTGAGTTCTTGGCCCCATGGCGACTGCCAGTGATGTGGATCTGATTCTAATGCCAGGCTTTAGTAGAGTCATGATGCCATTGACGCACAATAGGGTCTATAGTTGCCAACCACTAGGGAGCCGAGTGCAGGAGAAACTCATGTGGCTGTACATCTGGTAGGCAAACACTTTTTTAAAAATGTACAGCTGGATGTACTATAGTTTCAGCATGAAGCATTCACTTGGATTAAAACAGAATCAGATTTTTCTTTCGGAGAAGAATAAGAGGAGTTTTTATCTTTTATCTTCACATGTAGAACCAGGAAAATATTCACAGAATGGTAAGTACAAATGCATCTGGCAAATATTTCTATCAAATACTTTCTACTGCAGCATGTTTCATTTATTTTGACCCTTTCCCACACTTTTCAGATTTATCTTAGAAAATGTAAGGAAAATGAATCTTCTGAGTGGCAGTCGACTGGTATTGGAACAGTTAGAATATATTTTATAGCTATCCTGTTGCACGTCAAAAGTCTAAAACACTTTTGTCTAAATATTCCTGACAGCTGTATAGCTAGCCTGTTTTATGTTACTTGTTCAATATGCCTTTTATGCATTGCATGCTAACTTTATGGCTAAGTCACATTAGAATCCCTGTTTCATTTGTTATAATGATAATCACTAGTTTTCTATCATTTATCGTTATTAGATTTCAACCTTCAACCCTAGTTTGTATTTTGAATTTAGTCTTTTTAGTTATTCAGGTTACTATATGGTGGATTTGGCAATTTTTATTATGAACTGTATGTTGTGGAAATGTAGTATGGCCACATAATTATTAGCAATGAATTGTATTCAAATTAATTTTGTTTTGGAGGTTTGGCACTGATCACCAAGCAGACCTTATGGTCACAGGACAAAGGGTGAAGTCTCAGCAGCAGGCAGATTACTAAATGAATTAGTCCAGTTCAACAACTTTAGGCCATAGGCTGGTATTAGACCGACAGATGCTGTTGAAGATTGTCGGGAAGAAAGCATTTCTTCCCAACAATCGCCTGCTTGTCAGTGGAAGAGACCACTTCATTTACATGCAGAGATCCCCTCCATGGTATAGGGAGGAACCATTGCTAATGTCATCACTCATCCCCATACAAAATCATTGCTTGTTAGCAGCGGAGCATCATTAGATGGCGCCATCTGCCACCAGCAAATGATTTTTTAGCATCCATAAAAGTAGCAATTGCCTGATAAATGAGCGTTTGCATGTTCATTGGGTAATTGGCAGCACTTTTAGAGCTGTATTACACAGGTAGATCATCGCTAATGCTCGTTAGTGATGATCTGACCAAATATCTGCACGTGCGATACAGTCTTTATTAACAAAGTCGTGTCCATAATGACATCAGTGACAAGATGGTTTGTGGTTCATCCATGAAGATGTCTGTGAAGGACCTGTGTTTGGTCTGTGTGTCCAGTTTTTGCCAAGGACAATGCTCAGCTGAAAATTAATTTCAAGAGAATCTCCTAGCGACGATCTGTGAAACACAGATGAAACACGGATGTCATCCATCCTGTATCTATTTTTTACAGACCCATAGACTACAATGGGATGAGGAATCCGTGAACAAAATAGGACAAAAATAGGGCTAACTTCCATGCTAAAAACACAGACGGATGTGTAAATACACACATTAAAATGAATGGGTACTTATGCTGTGTGTGCATTCCTGACATATGAATAAGGCCAAAGTAAATTCTTAATTAAAATTAGCTTGAAGTGAAAACTGACATATTGAAGCATTTGTCATTATGCTATGAATAGCTCTTTTGAACTATAGACCAGCATTTCTCAACCATTTCTCTACCAGGGTCCTCACAAGTACATGGTGATATTGCCCAAATTAGAGCTGTTACTGGACTCATCTTTAAGTTACATAGTAACATAGTAACATAGTTTATAAGGCCGAAAAAAGACATCTGTCCATCCAGTTCGGCCTGAGTTGTCTCATTAAATCACATTATGATAAGTTCAGTTAAGTTACTAAATCACAGACTGTTCAGTATTGTTTCCATAGGTCTAAGGTGATTTTTAAGCAGGCCATACCCATTAGAAAAATGTTGGTCAAACCTGCTGATTTTGTAGGGATGGGACAACCACCAAATGTATATGGGGGTCTCCCGACTATGCCCCAACAGCAGATATCAGGGGAGATAAGGATCAGGCAATTCTTTATTGTTGGGAGGATAAGGCTGGGTTCACATTTGCGTCCTTAATTCCGGCAGTCTGTTCCGTCGGGGGAACAGACTGCCGGAATTCACTGTATCTGGCATACATGCAGCATTTTTTGTCCGGTCATACACCGGTAAGAGGCTGGATCGCCGCCGGTTCCTGTTACAGTGAATGGGAATCTGGGAGTGTGCAGTGGTATCCGGCTATGCCAGATACAGTAAACTCCAGCGGTCTGTTCCCTGTTCCTCTGCCGGAAGCAAGACCGCAGATGTGAACCCAGCCTAAGCCACTGTGAGGGAGTCTAAAAGTGACTTTCTCCCAAATCTCCACTTACAACACATGAACAGCCGAGTTTAGCACACATGTATATTGGGCGATTGGCAGAGAGAGCTGTTTGGCCAACAGATCTCTCTTGTGAACGGCCAGTATTATGATGAAGGGGCAATTGTGGGGCCGATCATCAGGAGTGAACATTAGTACGAATACCCTTTCCTGCTAATTGGCCTGTGTAATGGTGCTACAGATCACCCGATGAATAAACAAGACGCTTGTTCATCGGGTGAAATGATTGTTTATGCGGACATCTCCATTGACGTTTGTGGGCAGCAGATTGTGCTGTGTGAACAGAGATCTAATGCCCAGAAACAATGACTCTGTATGAGTATGAGCAATGGCTCTAGCGATCATTCGTCCCCATACAATGGAGGTGACTGCTGGATGTAAATCAGCTCTTTCCTCCACTGATAAGCAGGCAGTTATCGGGAATGAATGGTTCCTTTCCAGTATTTGTCTACTTGGTTGTTGTGTGTAAATGCTCTTTATACTCTTGCACTTCTGCTTATCCATTCTCTTCTCATCAGAGGAGTGCACACAGTGGTCATAGTTTCATTAGGGAAACACAAAAAAATTGTCCTTGTCAGGAATGAGTTAACAGTAATAAACACACAATCTGATACTGATGTGGAGTCACTGCTGTCCACACAATGCAGCATTATGAGAATGTCATATCCTGCTTTAAACTCTTATCTTTCTGCTTTGCATCACACAGGATCTCCTGCAGGAGCATGTGCTGCTGTTTATTTAAGATTCCTGCTGTGTGTTTTACAGAGGGCGGTGCACAGGACAATGAGGCAGTGTACCAGAAAATAATAGGAAATTTGCCTGGACCTAGTGAAATTCTAAATGGAGATGTAACTGAGAATTGCCAATAGTCATATCTAAGCAATGGAATCTCAATGAATGAGCCTAAACCTACAAATGAAAGGAACATGTGAGCATTAAAGAGAGGTAATGTGTGAATAAATGTGAGCATATGATGATTTCAACCCAAACGAACATTCGTTGGTTAAAATTTAACAACAAACTATTGTTTTAGCTGGGTTTAATATTTTCATCCAATAGTTGAACGATAGATCTTTCTTTGAAATAACATTCCCAGAAAGATCTTTGGTCCATCGCCTGCTTTCATTGAATCTGTATGGGTGGCTTAAACAACTGTAATGGCTGATATGGACTAAGCTGTGTCTATAAAACAAATGTTCACCAGATGATTGTGTTAAACTGGTGTTCAACCATCTACCAACTTCGGTCTAATGTGTATGACCACCCTATTACTTTATATACTTAAAGAGGCTCTGTCACCTGTTTCAGGTGTACCATACTAGATATATAGGCAGGTAGGGCACCAAAGGGTGATCAGAAACATACCTTTCTTTCCTTTATTCCAGGTCCGGTTACACTGTAAAATCCACTTTTATAAATATGCAAATGAGGCACCGGAGCACTCGGAGGCGTGCTTATTACTTCTGAGCACCGCATCTCCGACGCCCTCATGCCGCCCTGCTATTAATAAAAATGCCCCCATTACTTTGAGTGACAGCGGTAGACTCACCGGCCTAGCGCTGAGATCCCGTGCGTCCGCTCTCTGATGTATGACGGCGCATGCGAACTAAAAGAATCAGACTTGCCGAGTGACAGTGCAAGTGTAGTGCGCATGCGCTGACATACAACGTAGAGCACAGCGCTGTCACTCAAAGTAATGGGGGCGTTTTTATTAATAGCAGGGCGGCATGAGGGCGTCAGAGATGCGGTGCTCAGAAGGAATAAGCACGCCTCCGAGTGCTCCGGTGCCTCATTTGCATATTTATAAAAGTGGATTTTACAGTGTAACCAGACCTGGAATAAAGGAAAAAAGGTATGTTTCTGTTCACCATTTGAAGCCCTACCTGCCTATATATCTAGTATGGTACACCTGAAACAGGTGACAGAGCCTCTTTAAGATTCTCTAAATAGAATATTCAGCAATGTTCTTTTTGAATGGAATTGACGTTTTCCTGCTTTAGGTGTTGTTTTCTAAAGTTTTTTTTTAACAAACAAATGAAAGGGACACTACCATCATTTTTTTAACACATATAAATAGCCTATACACTGACGAGCAAAGGGGTAACAATTTTTTTAACTTTTGACTTTCAGGCTCCATATCTCACCATACATTACAGCTTCAAACATAAGAATACAATCATTTTATAGACAATCATCTTCGCCATTTCATACATAAATTGGACTATTTAGCATACAATTAGTTTTACCGATTCTTGTCATGTAACTGCATTGTCACTGTTTTGCTCCTGGTGGTGGAACAATCTTTTTCTTCTTGTATACTACAAATTACAACCTGTTCTCACATTCCCTAATAGCTCAGTGTGTTATTAGGGTGATTCCCAGGTGAAAGTTCACTGGTTCAAATCCAGAAGCAGCCTATGTAGAGAATAGTATAGCTGTTATACTGTTATCCCAGTTCTACTAACTTACTATTATACTAGCAGATAGCATGATTCCGTTGTAGCAGTAGTAAAATAACAATCTGATCCCTATCTATATAGGACTTTTATCTCTGTGCTGACAGAACGACAATATTTTATTTCATTTTTAATGGCATAGTACTGCCTAAATGGAAAAAACTTTAACAACTCTATGAATATTGAGATTTAGTTCCACCACTGAGATCAGAAGAATAAATGCCCCATGTCCCTTTTTGTACACAACCAAAGCTGTACAAAGGAGAAACATTTATGCCCACTTACAGAGTTGCTTTAATATTCACCCAACTATTTCTTATATTTGCCTATTAAGTTGTTTCTGGCCCATTTGCTGAATGGCACAAACCTAGCTAAACATTGTCCTATCATCCTTCATCTTCAGCTGACCACACACTTTAAATAACTGTTGGCTGAATGCTCATTCAGATGACCACTCTTCCTTTCAACCACCCCATACACCTGCACACTCAATCAAATATGTATTCATTTTTAATGGGGAGAGGAGAGTGAGCAAGAATGAAAGGATCTGGCATGTTAATATCCAGCAACTTGATTCTTCATTATACAGTACTTACATCTGCCATTGGGGAAAACTGGGTTTGGCTGACATCTAATGTGTACAGCCACCTTAGAGCTTACATTTTTTTCTGTTAAAGTATACTACTACAAATAAACTGAATTAAATAAAATGAGAAAAAAATGGATTGTCTTATATATCACATAATTGATACTGACTGAGTCACCAATTTTCCAGTGACTTATAAAGAACAAGGTAAATATGTAGACAATTTAGAGATTAAACTAAGGACAGTGAGGAGAATAGATAGCTTGTTAGTGTAATAGAGTAAAATACAGTTTTTCTACTTTCCCAGCAATGTGTCGGCCTGCCAGCTTATCCAGATGGAATGTTCATGACTATACTTGTGCCTTTGGCTCTCCCTGACTAGTGGACGGTTCTCACAGGCTCCAAACTCTGCCATATCATTAATAACACATTAATGTAGAAAAAATAATGGAATGCTTCCCTTGCTTACAATTGATGCATTCTTTTGTCTCCCCTGCTATTAACCAATTACTCTTGCAAGAAGTGATAAATGTATTTCTAAAAGCACATCATCCTTCTCTTTTTCATTCCTAATGGAGTTAACATTTTTTGCCACCTTCAGACAAATGTATACATGTTTTTTTATTTTTTATTTTTACGAAAGGGGATCTGATTTCATCAAGTCCATTATGATTTTTTTCCCCTTTAAAGGCGTTGTCCTACGGGGGATAATCAGTCCTGAGAGTGTTTAGAAAATAAAAGAAGTGATACATCATCAAATTCTTCCGTTCCCGTTCCAAAGCTTGCCAGGTCCCACTGGTCTCTGCTTCCACAATGGTGACCTGCTTAATCTAAGATTTTTGGTTTATTGTAGATATATATCATATTACATTGTGTGTGCTTTTTTTTTTTTACCAAGACAATGATTTATAGTAAACAGATATTTTGATTTTTATGGAATATTTGTGTCACATATGGTCCTAACTTTATGACTTTGACAACCCAAAATCCTGCTATTATATTATAAATCACAGGGCAGAAGAATTCTGACACTTGCTTTCAATGCAGATGAGTAAAACAATGGCCAATAAAAGATGTGATTACTTCCAAAAAGTACAAGAAATTGATAGATCTATAAAAGCTTTCCCAGGATATGAAGCAGAACTTAGCAACTTGGCACAACTGTATATTTTTTTGTAATCATGCATAGCAGGATTATCACAGGGCAGGGTACACCTCACACTTAAAATAGCCAACTTCTTTGTCGATTTATGCAGTTGTCTTTGTTTTGCTGTCAGCACATCCGTGTGTGCCAGTGCTTATTTCACTGTTTGCTGTTAATGCCAGCACTTATTTCACTGTTTGCTGTTAATGCCTCTGCTGGATGACTGTTGCTCTAAATATGTGTCTGCGTTTTTCTAATAACAAACATATCACTGTTGGTTTCTATAATAAATCTGTAGTAGCCTTGTGATTATCATTTTTTATTGGACTGTACAATCATGAAAGCTACAATGCACTTTTTCTGTTGTCAAAGAAGCAGAGACTCATGTAAAAGCTTTTAGGACACACTAGAGAAATAGTCAAGCATGCAGCAATAATAGGTATTCGTAATAAATAAAGTAACATGGTCCCTCACGTTATGATAGCTCCAGGTTAAGTTCTTAGAAAAAGAAAGGTGCACATGGATTGTAATTATTAAATGTGACACAGAAACACATTATATAAAGCAAATGTACTGTAATAGAAAAGATATGGTAATTATGCAATACATGCGAAAAGGACAGTACAAATAAAATGCAGACAATAACCAAATATAAATATGTCATCAAATATAGGGAAGTGCAGATGTCTAGAGAAGGGGTGGAATTCAAAATTTTAAAAACAGGTTCCTTACTCAACAGGAAGCAACAGACACGCGGCGTCATGACACATCTATAATACATTTTATATATACTACTCACAAAAAGTTAGGGATATTTGGCTTGTGGGTGAAATTGCAGGATTAACCTAAAATGCCCTCTAACCTTTACAGGTGAATTTAATGTGACCTCTAAACTTTTGAATGCAATGTCCAACTGTTCAATGTTTCAGTACTTCTTGCACAACTTGCTGTTCTCTAACAAGGAGCCTAATAGCAAAATTCACACCATCAGGCACAGGCGTCATCATCTTGCGTGGGCCAGGGAGCATCTACGCCGGACAAGGGATCAGTGGGCCTCAGTGTTTTTCACTGATGAAAGTCGATTCACGCTGAGCAGGAATGATGGCCACCAACGATGTTAGAGAAGTCAATTAGGGCACTATGTATCAGCCACTGTTGTCACGAGACGAGCTCTCCATATTTTGCCAAATAATGATATCACCTCACTTAGTATCCCCATTAGTATTAAAGCCCCCTTTGTGTCCATAGTAGAAGTAATTTTCTCCATTGTGTCCTCATTACTAATGACGACTCTACATTGCCCTAGTAGCCATAAAGCCTCCCCCATAGTGCCCCAGCAGTAAAATAACTTCTCATAGTGCCCACAGTAGTGACAAAGCCCTCCATAGTGCCCCCCGTAGTAATAAGGCCACCTATAGAGCCCCCAGTAATAAGGGCCCCTTATAGTGCCCCTAGTAGTTATAATGCCTCTACAGTGCCCTCAGTAGTTTTAATGCCCCTTGTAGTGCCCCCAGAAATAATGAGGCCCCTTATAGTTCCTCCAGAAGTAATAAAGCACCCAGTAGTTATAATGCCCCTTATAGTGCCCCTAGTAGTTATAATACCCCTATAGTGCATTCAGCAGTTATAATGCCCCCTGTAATGCCCCCAATAGTTGCAATGCCTCCCATAGTATCCCTAGTAGTTTTAACATCTCCATAGCACTAACAAACTTATAATGCCCCTTATGGTGCACCTGTAGTTATAATGACTCCCTATACTGCCCCACATAGTTATAATGACTCCCCTAGTACTCCCAGTAGTTATAATGCCCCATATCGTGCCCCCAGTAGTTATAATATCCCCTATATTGGCCCTGAAGTTATAATTCCCCCTATAGTGCTCCAATAGTATGTCCCCCAAAGTGCAAAAGAAAAGAAATCAAATGTTCTCATGACTCCTTCTCCATGATGCCGCCTGTGATGCAGGGCATAGGCCTCTTCCAGCCTTTACCTTAGTTGCCTGATTCCTTGCACAGATGGTAGCGATTACATCATTGTGCTACCAGCGCCATTGATAAGTCCTCTCATAGGCTTCAGGCCTAGTGGCCTATAAGAGTGAATGGCAGAGATATAGTATCTTAACTGCATATTTTTAATACAGTAAAAGTTTGACAGATAGATATGCTTGGGAATGATGCTGGACTCTTCATGGAAAAATTTAAAGTCAGTCAGCCTGCATGATAATGCGATTTTCTTCAACAAACTACCAGATGTAATCCACAGGTAATATTTTCCATCTTTACTGAAGATATGACGTTATACCTGTCAATCCACTCTGTTTACCCACTTTTCATTACTTCAGACACTTTTAATTCCATTTTTTATCCTAATCTATATTGCAATATATATGTGGGTGGTGTGTGGAGAGAACACCATGTAAGTTATGTGGTGAGAACGCCACCTTCTGGTAAGGTGTATGGTGGCAGACACACATATGAAGTTCATTTAAACCTCAAGCAGCTCTTAACAAAAATGTTGCCCCTGTTCGAGGGGAGTTTGAATGAAGCAGTGATCATGCATGCACACTGCCACTGCAGTCTATTGGACTGATGAAGATAGCGGAGTACAATGTCTGGCTATGTCAATCAGTCCCATGGACATTGGAGTTCCCAGTTCATTCGTGATCACTTCTCCTTTCAGACTAGAATGGATGCTCAGGACACTTATTTTAGTGATTAGAAGGGTTGCCAGTGGTGGGACTCCCATTATCAAACATTTATCAACTATCCAGGAGACAAGCAATAATTATTTTCGTGGAATAACCCCTTTAATAAACTGATGATAAAGTTCATTCTGCTATTTTTATCTTGGCTGCATGAACGGATGCATGGGATATTGAGTTCTGTAAGAAAAAAAGTTAATCTCTGACCTTATGAAAATATGTCATAGTTTCTAGGATAGAAAAAACCTTGCCAAGAAAAACAATAATGCCGTAACTTTCCTAATTTTTGCAAGTTTGTGGTATTTTTGTAAAATCAGGAAAGTACCAGTTTTTAAATGAAGTTAAAAAGAAATAAGCAAAAATAAACCTGAGTTGTTAGCAGTAATGTGCCCATACCTTATTCTCCAGGTGCCTGGGTTCTTTTATACCTGATCTTGGGAACATATGTATTTGTAGGTGAATCTTCATGTAAGTAAGTGCAAGTGGAAAAATAAAGCAGTAAAGAATATCAGAAAACATAGAGCCTGTCCATGGGGATTGGCTCCACCTACCAAAGGTAGATAAGGGGGAAAATAGCGTCAATGCTTCACAAAAGAGTGAAAGTAAATCTTATTTATTCAACCATATATTCACAACATGTCATCTTTTGGCCTATATCAAACTTGAGAAGGGCTCAAAGATGAAGGGCGGAAGTTTTGCATGTGAACATATGGGTGAATAAATAAGCTTTGTTTTTGGAGTTACATGTATATCTATATTTTTGGTTTACCTATGTGTATTTTGGTAAGTATACAATGGGGAGACTTGCGTCAGAATACTGGCACAAGGTGTAAAAAGAAAAAACGAAACTGGCGTACTGGACTTGTACCACAATTAAATCGTACCTGAGTTTTCAAAAACTGTTTACATAATGCCTGTGCTTCTTTGTACAATCATAACTGTGAATGGACTTGTGTTTTTGGGCTTCCCTAAAGTCTCATTCAACCATATTATTACTTGTTTCAGTTGCACAGCTAGATGCATTTCACTCAGAAGCAGGGGGCATATCCCTTCTGTTGAATCTGCCAGTACTCTATGCAGTGACCTCACTTCCCTTACTTCCCACTATGTTTTTTTTCTTCTTGAAACCTTAGAAAGTTGCTTAGAAGGAAGAGTTCAGACTTCCAGGCACACAGGAGCTCCTCTGCTTTTCAGAAGCATTGTAGAAGCAGTGCTTCTATCAAGCTCAGAAGTTTTTCTGTGAAACATCTTCTAAATCTCTGTTTCCAGGGACAGATCTTGCCTGAAAACAGTTGCAGAATGGATAGATGATATATAGGTAGATAGACAAATAATAGATACAAATGAGATAGATATATGATAGGCCATCCATATACTGAACCTGATTAACCCTTTAAGTAATTGATTTGGGTATTTCATTCAATTCTTAATTCTCCTATATGATATAGTTTAATTCACTTTCAGTCACACATTTTCCCCAGTGTATCTTTCAGAAAGGAAAATGTACAGTATATGTTAGCAGAGATAGTAA
Source organism: Rhinella marina (assembly GCA_900303285.1). Classification (NCBI taxonomy): domain Eukaryota; kingdom Metazoa; phylum Chordata; class Amphibia; order Anura; family Bufonidae; genus Rhinella; species Rhinella marina. The sequence goes on along the minus strand of ONZH01024495.1, from coordinate 307,323 downwards.
TTTTCCGCTCATGGAAACTATGATTTTTTCATTGACAGATGTATGTAGATAGTGGTCTAAAAGGTTAACATGTTGTTCTTTTCTGTTACAGTTCATTTATGGTTAAAATGTGCTAAAACAGATAAATGGCTGTGCTGAAATGTATTCATGTTTCTGAATGGAAGGCAGCTGAAGCATATCCATTAGGAGATTATAATTATTTAAACTGCATTTCTATAAGATAGAAGCCATTCTTTCTGTCCCAGCAATGTCAATATTACTCGGAATGATCAAGTAACACGGATAGATCATATTGCATTTTTGAAGTAAGAAACGATAGACATGCATTTAAGTTGTTTGAATTATCCCTATTCTATAATACTGTAGAGTGCTTCTCAAACAGCTCATATCATATTTGTATGTTTACCTAGAACCACTTTATTATTTCATGTACAAGAACAGCATAAAGCAGTTGTTTACTATTAGAGCATTATGTACACTGGGTTAGAATTAGCAGGAGCCTGGGAGCCTCTGATGTTTGGACCTTTGAATCTTGGTTTGAAAAAAAATATTATGTATTATATAATACATGAAATAATTTATATTTCTGGGTTTTTTGTTGATTTCAAGCATATATTTTATACATGTATTTTCCAAAGAATCCCTATTGATAGGCTAGCTTTATATTTCAGCAGGCTTCAACATCATCCATTTTTCCATCACATTATACACTGTTATGACCACCCTGCAATCCAGCAGCGGTGCCAGTGCTTGCACACAATAGGAAAAAGAGCTAGCCTTGTTAGTGGCCAGGACCGTGCGAATTGCGCAGAGGCCGGCGCGTTTTCCTTTTAGTGTGCAAGCACGACCACCACTGCTGCTGGATTGCAGGGTGGTCGTAACCCCTGGAAATGATCAGTATATAATGTGATGGAAAAATGAATCAAGCCAGCAAAGAAGGCAGTATAAACAATCACAGGGCTGGATTCATAGCACTACTATATAATGCTCTTGGTGCCAATGCTTCTTCTTTGTGTGTCTGAAAGAGACAGGGGAGTAGGATCTAGTCTTCTCTATGTGTGCTGTCTATGGGAGACATCAGAGCTACTACAAGTCATACCATATGGTCAGAAACAGTGATACACAGACATGACAGCTGATTCAGAAAAATCACATCAAATGACAGCAGCAGTTTACAGAACATTTCACGATCATTTCAGCTCCCACTATGCACACAAAAACAGAATAGGAAACTTTTTTTTTTTTTTTGGGGGGGGGGTGATATAGCAAATGTTCTGTCAATGAGCAGTAATTGGGCAGGGAGAGCTAAGAGCTCATAACTGAGGATTCCCTGGGTGACGTTCTGTACTGAGCAGACACCAGCAACACAAATTAACCCAGCCATTTTGCTAGAATCTAAGTGACTGACCTAACATTTTGCTTAGGGTATCTGTCACCAGTTTATTCTGCTGTCAGATAGGGTAGCATAAAACTGGTGAGCCTTGAAAGGGTTATTCCGATCTGGATATATATAGCACTTCCATGGGATATGTCATAAATGCTCAATAGGTTCTGGTCCCACCTGTGAAACCAGTACCCTTCTCAAGGACATGGCCCCGTTTTATGGCCGCTGAGTGGATTGAGTGGTGTGTATGCTCAGCTCTCCCTTTTCAGTTCCATAGGTGTTATGAAACTGTTGCATATGCCGTATATGTCCTTATATGTATACCTGTTTAAGTCTTGTCCCCATGTTGACATATATGGGACCTTTTCAGTAGTGTGAGTAATTTGTAATTCCTTGAAATAATTTTTTTTGTCCAAAAACATTGCACGCACAGGCAGTAATAGTGGTAACATCAACTTCTGGGAATGTGAAGCTGAAGATAAGAACATATTTGGCTACACTGGTGTACTTCATCTTAATAATGTATGGATAGTTTGAAAATAATGTAGTTTGTGCCTAAATCAAAAATGAAAGAGCCACTTGTTAAGATACTAATGTTAAAGGGGTTGTCTCACTTTGTCCATCACATTACACATTGCCTGCTTCCAGGGGTTACGACCACCCTGAAATCCAGCAGCAGTGGCCGTGCTTGCACACTGTAGGAAAAAGCACCGGCCTCTCTGGTGATCAGGACTGTGGCAGCAGTGTATAATATGATGGGAAAAAGAATGAAGCCAGCAAAGGAGGCAATATGGACAATCACAATCCATTAGTAAGTGCCTTGTATTAACTTTCTCTACATGATAAATACCTTTTGCTGAAGTGAGACAACCGCTTTAAATACCTAAAGTTTAGAAAAAGGGGTAACATGTATGCACATTTAGATTTTTGTTACTACATTAATAATTTACCAAATATTACAAAATTAAAAGGGTTTTACCAAACAGCAAGTCACTACAAAGTGAGGAACTCCTTCTGGTAAGGATCATGTTTGGTTCAAGAGCCTCCCTTGGGATTGTAGTCCTTGTGGGACTTGCCTTTCTTGTAATAACATAGAACGGCAATGAATTTTGCTAATACAGATGGATAAAGGGATTTTCATGTCATGCACTGTATATCATGCAGCCTTGCTCATGTGATTTGTTCTTTGACATCCGAATGTGTCCATGCGTGAGAAATCATTTAGACTACATTCTCCTCGCAAAGGAAGAAAGAAATACGAGCTTCCTGATACCTGTACAGGCATTTTAAATTACATCATGGGTGTAATCCAAAATTCCTTAGAGTTGAAGGAATAAATACATAGAAACATTAGTGATTGAGGTTTCAAAGAAACAACGTGAGTGTAAGTGGAATGTGACTTTGGGAACCACGTCAACGACTGCATAGTTTTCCAATTTATTTAGTCTGTAAATCCTGTACGTGAATATCCATTACAAGGGTTTTCCTGAGATTTAAATACTGATGACCTATCTTCTGGATAGGTCATCAATATCTGATCGGTGGGGGTCCGACACTAGGAACCCCCACCAATCAGCTGTTTGAGCCTTCTCCCTGCTTACCAAGCACAGCGTTGTACAATGTATAGGTGCTGTTCTTGGTATTGTGCTCAACCCGATTCCCTTCAATGGGGCTAAAGTTCTTATCATCTGTATTCAGGATCATAATCAGTGACAAGCAGAGCAGAGAGGAGGATGAGGCAGCTCTATAGCTCAGTGTCCTGATGTAACTTGTCCTCCTGTGTGATTAGCACAGGTTTTGTGTGAACTAATGGGGCAGCGGCCATTTTGTTTCTCCTGATGATTGCTCCCCCCCAAAAAATGAGCCATTATAACTAATGAAAGGTATTTGGGAATATATTTATTATAAAGTAATATTTAAGTATTTTCATTTTCCTAATTCCCAGGGAGAACCCCTTTAAGACTTAGATGTTAATGATTTCATTGTCAACTTTTATATTTTAATTTTCTGTAATTTTTTTATGCTGCAATGATTATAGTGGGTATGAGTACTTACATTTTATGTGGAAGACAGCATCATCATGCAGGTCTTTGTTGTGCATTCACACCAACGTTGTATTTTTGCGGTCCGAAAATCACGTATCCGTTTGCCCGATATTTAAACCGTATGCTTTCCGTTACATTTGGAGTCCCGATATGCAGATCATCATAGCATACCTCAAAACTTTTCCCACTCCGAAAGAGGACTAATATGTGCGGTGGCCATAATGGTTTTAGATGCCTATTTTTCACAAATCTTTATCTTAAAAATTAGTAGAAATAACTCAGCCTAAATAACAATTACTCACTACGTCACAAGTGCAGCAGCAGAGGATCAGCTAGGTGAGTATACTGTAAGTTCCTTTTATTTTTGAACAGCTTGTGAAGCCACTGGGACTTTTTTGTTAAAAAAGCTTCAATATTCATTAACATATTAGCACATACATCATCAAATTGTATATGTTTAAAAGTCCAAATTGCACAAAATATAAAAATTATGGTCTAATATACAGGTAGAAACCATACAGATAGTTTAGTAAGGAGCAATTTAGTAAATTTATTATAGCACATTTATGCATTAATTCTCCAGGTCAAAAAGGGACATTTAAGTGCAGTGTCCGGGTTTGGGGTCCCATGGACACCGTCGAGGTGTCACCACGTGTTACTGCTCTCCGGAAGGGTTGTTAAGGCGTGGTGCACCCCAATGGGAAATAAGTCCAGTGAGTCAGGGTCTGCAGTAAACCAGGGTGCTTCTTTACTGGAATTCAGGTGCAAAACAATACAGGCGAGGCATAGGACTGGCTTCTCCAATCTCCTCCCTGGCAGAAGAAGGGTTTGGTGCTGAGGAAAGGCCTGCGCTAGCTGTCCCTCTTTCTCTTCAGAAGGCTGGTACCCTGGTCCAAGGCTGATGATCCAGGGTCTGTGGCAGCGTATCCCCGTCCTTGTCTTCTTCTCGTCCCTCAGTAGTCCGTCAGATTCTTCTCTTCAAGCACTGGTCCCTAACTGCAACAACACTAAGGGCTCTGACTGCTGTCCTTATATACTGTGTCTGCTAGACTAGAACCTTCTAGTGGGAGGGGTGGAGTGGAGAAGCTCAGCACAAATAGATACAATGTTGCAATTAATGGTAATGACTCAGCAGGTGTTTCTGACACAAACAAGTTTTCAGACATAACAACAGCTAAAACCAGACAGTTAAAAGGTCAGGCTGTCTGATTTTTTTGGTGGTAAACAAGTCTGGGTTTTTCCCTCCAAAACATAGTGGTAAACAAGTCTGTTTTTCTCTTATGGTAGCAGTGGAAAATTACCAGCTCCATAATCCAAGCTCTAACAGTCTCTCAATATTAATTTAACCCTTTCCACAGAGCCATTTAAGTACAGTGATAATGAACAGAGTATATATCAAAACATATACAAAATGCAGTTACACAGTAATAAAATGTGCACGTTAACCCTTGTAGGTCAAATAAAGTAAGAAGTTTTTAACTTTGCATAGGGGAAATATACAAATGTCCAATTTCTAAGTGCTCCTGGCTCCCGGGCACTGCATAAGGAGCACAGAGGGACTTGCCTCAAAAAAGGGATTGTCCCTCAAAAAGAGGGACACTTGGGAGGCATGTCATAGTCAGCTATGATGCTATGCACCATTAAAAATCGGTGCTGCTGAGTATATAAATATGGTCTCTTTTTCCCACCAGCATCACCACTACATGCCATATCGTTCAATTCCCGTTGGAATTGATCCCTGGTGCTATTCCACCTTTTCTTCACACTTTTCACTAAAACAAAAAACATATTTTTCAAAAAATATAGTTTTTAATGAAACTACATAACATACTTGTTGGTGCACATGGCTCACATACTTTAGGGTGCAGAGCAGTGGTTGTCGCATACTTTAGCAGGCACTGCAGGGGTTGTCGCATACTTTAGCAGGCACTGCAGGGGTTGTCGCATACTTTAGCAGGCACTGCAGGAGTTGTCGCATACTTTAGGGTGCAGAGCGGGGGGGCACATATTTTACGGTGCACTGCACGGGGGACGCATACTGTAGGGTGCACTGGGGGGGCACATACTTTTCTATACCCATACCCATGCTCCTGCGCAGGGCCTTGCTTGCTTTCTCCCATGACTCTGGATTCAGCAGCCTTGTAATTTCTTCCCATGCCGCATCTTTCTTGATGTGGTCATGGTAAAGATCAGAGTGGGTGTCCCATAATTGGGGCCACTCGTGAACCAAAACTATTAGGTTCTCCACGTTGATGAGGAGGACATCACTGAGCCGTTTTTTATCCTCCTCACCGTTCTTCTTGGGCCTGGGTTGCTGCACCATGTGACCAAGAAGGCGTTTCCATTTAAATTTTCAGGCAAGGCGTCTGCAAAAAAACAGATGACACATGGATGCATTCCGTGTGCTATCTGTATTTTTTGCGGACCCATTGACTTAAATGGGGCCGTGGACCGCAATTTGCGGCCAAGAATAGGACATGTTCTATAAAAAAAGGAACGGACACACGGAACAGACATGACACGGATGACATATAAAAGGTTTCCGCAATTTTGCGGACTCATAGAAATCAATGGAGCCGTGCATGATCCGCAAAAATTGCGGATCGGACGCGGAGGAAAATCACAGTCATGTGAATGCACCCTAAGGGTGTTACAGACCCCTGTGGAAATAATCTAGTGAGGACCCCACATAATTTATTTTATCAGGTAAACATATCTCACAAAAAAAAGGTTAATTTCAAACCTAATATATGTAGGCAGGCATTTGTTGTGCGCTATTTTCCGTTACATTGGTGCTGTACTTGTACTGCTCTGTATGCAATATAAAACAGTGGACTGCATAGATTCCCGAATCTCAGCAAGTTGTTATAGCGGCTAGTCTGTATATATATGCATTTTCTAAGACCATATAGAGGCATGTTCTAAGCTGAGTATAGTGAATTTCTGTGTAGCAAGTAGCCTAAATGGTAACTGACAAATACTAATTTTGTACAGTATACACTGACTAAACCACTGTACAAAACCACTACATAATAACACCATATAGTAACCATATAGTGGTCATATTCCAGTTCTACACAGACGTTCTGCAGAGTACACACCATTGTTCAGATGCAGTCACAGGTAGAATACATTCAGTGCTGTGATAAAGTATTTGCTCCTGCCGATTTCTTCTATTGTTGCTATTTGGAACATATAAATGATTCAGATCATTCAACTAATTTTAATATTAGATAAATGCAACACAAGTAAGATGCAGCTTTGTAACCCCTTAAATACCACTGATACTGGTTTCTATGGCAGTCGTTACTGGCCTATATTCTAGGTTTCTATAGCTCTTGAAATGCGACTATGAAAAAATGAAAAAATTGCTTGGTTACTAAGACCCCAAATACAGGGGGATGGGGTTAAAAATACAATGCAGTAAATACAAAATGCAGGTTCTCCTAATGCAGCGTAGATTTCCCATGATGCCTCAGGGTTTGAAGAGAAATGCCCTGCAAAAATGAGTCCTCATACAGCTCCGCACATATAACTACAAAAAAGTTATACGGGTCAGAATATGACAGCATCAAAAAGCAAGGAAAAGTATACATATGTGGTATTGCCGGATTCATACTGACCTGGAGAATGAAGATCACAAGTCAGTTTTACTGCATAATTAACGCCGTAAAAAAAAAAACATGTAAAACTGTACCCTATAAACAATTATTTAATTATTTTTAATCACCATTCATTCCATCCATCATACATCTAAAAAGGCATAACGCCAATCACCCGATAAATAAACAAAATGTTCGCCCATCAATTCAAACAAATCATGGTTTACACAGCAGATTGTGCTTTGTAAAGAAATCTGCTGCCCAGAAACAATTACTCTCTATAGGAATGAGTTTTGGCAGTAGACATCGCTCATCTTCATACAGTGGAGGGGATCGCTGCATGTAAATGCAGCTCTCTCCTCCACTGATTAGCAGGCAACTGTCGTGAAGGAGAGCTTCTTTCCTGACAGCCGCCTGCTCCATTAGGCCATGTAAAGAGGCCTGTACAGTAAGAGCAGTGGCCTTTGAAGCACCAGAAATGGCAAAAGGCAGAGTGGACCCAGCATGCATGTGGAACCAACACCCCCTGATTATACGGAAGCCAAGGTTGGCACATAACAGGTAGGAAATAGTGTTTGGTTCCTGTCCTACAGAGATCACCTGGATGATTTGGTGAACGGGCCCAGATAATTTTGTACAAAATATATTTGCCAAGAATCTCTAATTTACTAAACAAGCATAGCATTAGCTTCAGAATACCTCAAATCACGATGGCATTTTGTGCTTTATCTGGTTGGCAGTGTGCCGTTGAATTGTATGTATTTTCCTTTCCTTGTGCAAGTGGCTGGGTTTGCGGTGGCTCCAATGCTACGCTGGGCAGCTCAGACACAGTTGAGGTGTCACCGTGTGTTGCTGCTTTCCAGAAGGGAGGAAGTCAGGGTCTGCAGTTAACCAGTGTGCCTGTTTATTGGAGGAACAAAGTACAAAACTATACAGGTGAGGCATAGGGCTGGCTTTTCCAGTCCCCTCCCGGCAGAAGAAGGCTTCAGCTAGCTCTCCCTCTCTTTTTTAGAAAGCAGGTACACTTTTGCCTTAGTTTTGATAAATTTCTCTGTGAATGGAGATACTTCTAATTGAAGTACCAACAAGTAGAACAAAAACAGATTTGCAGCTAGATTTTAACCCTTAGACTCCAAAATCTGGATCGCACAGGAAGCAGGCTGTAAGTGTATTACACTGAGTAATACACTTACAGCCAATGCATTACAATTAGAGATGAGCGAGCAGTGCTCGTTACGAGCACTGTAACGCTCGGGTCCCGGGTGAAATGCCCGCAGGCATTGCGGATCCGTCCTCATCTGCATGTAAGTCAATGAGGATGGATCGTTTGGTATGACACTCATACCAAACGGTTCCGTCCTCACCCGTCTTAAAGTCAGTGGGGACGGAACCGTTTGGTATGAGTGTCATACCAAACGATCCGTCCTCATTGACTTACATGCAGATGAGGACGGATCAGGAATGCCTGCGGGCATTTCACCCAGGACCCGAGCATAGTTTTTTAACAACTATGCCATAACTATTGCCTCACAAAAAGTGTAATACCACACGATCAAAAAGGTGTATGTACCCCAAAATGGTACCAATCAAACCGTCATCTCGTCCCGCAAAAAATGAGCCCCCACATAAGACAATAACTCAAAAAAATAAAAATCAATGGCTCCCGCAAACCAATCCATCAAAATCTGTGTTGTAAAATCTATATGGCGCTCCTTCTGTTCTGAGTCCTGCCATGTGCCCCCACAGCAGTTTACCAACACATATGGGGTGTTGCTGTATTCAGGAGAAAATGGGTAACAAATTATGGGGTGCTTTTCTCCTGTTACCCCTTGTGAAAATGAAAAATTTGGGGCTAAAGCAACATTTTATTGGAAGAAATGAAACTTTTCATTTTCACAGCCAAGTGTTTCCAAATTCCGTAAAACGCTTAGGGGGTCAAAGTGGCCAGTACCCCCCTTAATATATTCGTTGAAGGGTGTAGTTTCCAAAATGGGGTCACTTTTTGAGGGTTTCCACTGTAGGGGTACGTCAGGGTCTCTCAATTACAAAATGGTGCCTAAAAACCATTCTAGCAAAATCTGCCTCCAAAATCCATATGGCGCTCCTTTCCTTCTGACCACTGCCACAAACCCATACAGACGTTTACCACCACATATGGGGTATATCTGTAAATTGCAGAATCAGAGTAATGTATATTGAGGTTCAGTTTGCTGTTAACCCTTGCTGTTTTGCAAGAAAAAAATTATTAACATGAATACTCTACCAAAAAAGTGAAATTTCACCTCCATTTTCCATTAATTCTTGTGGAACACCTAAAGGGTTAACAACGTTTGTAACAGCAGTTTTTTATAATTTGAGGGGTGTAGTTTCTAAAATGGGGTCATTTATGGGTGGTTTCCATTACGTAAGCCACTCAAAATCACTTTATATCTGAATTGGTGCTTAAAAAAATGGTTTTAGAAGCCCTCTAACGTCCCAAAACAGTAAAATGACATTTATAAAATTATGCCAACATAAAGTATACATATGGGGAATGTAAAATAATAACTATTTTGGGAGGTATTACTATGTATTTTGAAAGTAAAGAAATTGAAATTTTGAAATTTGCTAATTTTTCAAAATTTTTGATAAATTTGGTATTTTTTTATAAATAAAAATGAAATATTTTGCCACAAATTTACTACTATCGTGAAGCACAATATGTGACGAGAAAACAATCTTAGAATGGCCTGGATAAGTAAAAGCGTTCCAAAGTTATTACCACATAAATTGACACATGTCAGATTTGCAAAAAACGGCCTGGGATTTGAGGTGAAAAGTGGCCCGGTACTGAAAGGGTTAAGGGAAATAGGTTTTGTTTATGCACCTTTACCAACCTGTTATAAAACATTTATTATTTCACTTTGGAAAATTAAACAATGGAAGCAATTGTCTCATTGGTTGTTATGCTTTTTTACAAATATTCACCATCAACAAACCTCACGCCATGAATAGATGACTTCTTTCTTTGCCACTAGATACTGTTGACTTTGTTTTTCTGTCAACACATCAGTGTCTGGTGTGCCAATACTTCTAAGTTTATAGTTACCTCTGCTCTAAAATGGGGCTGCTAAAAGCAATTCTGAGTTAACATTACATTTTTGTCTTATGTTTAATGTACAGAAAAAACTGAGTTAAAAAAACAAAAAAGCAGTCATATATCTGGTTATAGTTTAACCAGATGCCTCAGACAGATGCCATACAGTAATGTCCATCACATTGGAATTCCACTGTAAATAAAACGTATATGTTAATGTATATGTTTTTTTGCTGGACTCTGATGAGTGGAAAGGCATGGTTTGCTACGCCTTTGTGTCCTTTTTTTTTTTTTACCAATGTAAATGTTAAACATATGGCAAAAACATGATGTGAACACAGCCTAACACATATTACGTTTTTTACACATTTTGTAACAAATTTATCTGTCTGGTCTCCATCGGTGAGATCTCCATTTTTGGCGCCACTGCGACTGGAGAGACGCGCTGCTAGGCCATGTCCCCTGGTGACAGACCAGCATCCTTAGCAACAGTGGGCATGTGATAGAGGAGACTAGCAATAAACTGATTGCTCAGCTGCTCTATTCCTAGTACTAGTGTTTCTGACTAATGAAGCCGAGTCATGACCTATCAGGTTCTGATCCTGGGACTTGGTGCTCTAATTAAACCTCTTCCTGGCCATATACCAGTGCAAGTGATAGTCTTGTTTCGGCTCACTTGCTAGGTTCCTGGTTCTTGAATTAATTTGGATTTGTTTGTGCTTTTGACCTCAGCTTGTCTTTTGACCATTCTCTGTCTATCGTTTTTGTACTGCTTTGTCCTCCTGGTTCTACTTCTGACCCACTTGCGTTCGACTATGCCTCTGTGTTTTGTCTCTTGGTGTTTGTCTGTCTCTGCAACTTAGTAGCATGGGGACTATCGACCAGTTTAGTATAGTCACTGACTTATTCAAAGAGATATACAGTGCTTTGCGAAAGTATTTGGCCCCCTGGAACTTTTCAACCTTTTACCACATTTCAGGCTTTAAACAAAAAAATATAACATTTTAAATTTTTGGTGAAGAATCAACAACAAGTGGGTCACAATTGTGAAGTGGAACGAAATTTATTGGATCATTTAAACTTTTTTTGTAATAATAAAACTGAAAAGTGGGGCGTGCAAAATTATTCGGCCCCCTTGCATTTATACTTTGTTGCGCCACCTTTTGCTGCGATTACAGCTGCAAGTCGCTTGGGGTATGTTTCTATCAGTTTGGCACATCTAGAGACTGAAATTCTTGCCCATTCTTCCTTGCAAAACAGCTTGAGCTCTGGGAGGTAGAATGGAGAGCGTTTGTGAACAGCAGTTTTCAGCTCTTTCCACATATTCTCAATTGGATTCAGGTCTGGACTTTGACTTGGCCATTCTAAGACCTGGATACGGTTATTTTTGAACCATTCCATTGTAGATTTTGCTTTATGTTTGGGATCATTGTCTTGTTGGAAGATAAATTTCCGTCCTAGTCTCAGGTCTTTTGCAGACTCCAACAGGTTTTTATCCAGAATGGTCCTGTATTTGGCTCCATCCATCTTCCCATCAATTTTAACCATCTTCCCTGTCCCTGCTGATAAAAAGCAGACCCAAACCATGATGCTGTCACCACCATGTTTGACAGTGGGGATGGTGTGTTCTGGGTGATGAGCTGTGTTGCTTTTACGCCAAACATATCGTTTTGCATTGTTTCCAAAAAGTTCGATTTTGGTTTCATCTGACCAGAACACCTTCTTCCACATGTTTGGTGTGTCTCCCAGGTGGCTTGTGGAAAACTGTAAACGAGACTTTTTATGGATATCTTTGAGAAATGGCTTTCTTCTTGCCACTCTTCCATAAAGGCCAGATTTGTGAAGTGTTCAACTGATTGTTGTCCTATGGACAGACTCTCCCACCTCAGCTATAGATCTCTGCAGTGGTCCGATGCTCCTTCCATTTCAATATGATCGCTTGTACAGTGCTCCTTGGGATGTTTAAAGCTTGGGAAATCTTTTGGTATCCAAATCCGGCTTTAAACTTCTCCACAACAGTATCACGGACCTGCCTGGTGTGTTCCTTGGTCTTCATGATGCTCTGTGCTTTAAACAGAACCCTGAGACTATCACAGAGCAGGTGCATTTATACGGAGACTTGATTACACACAGGGGGATTCTATTTATCTTCATCAGTCATTTAGGACAACATTGGATCATTCAGAGATCCTCAATGAACTTCTGGAGTGAGTTTTCTGAACTGAAAGTAAATGGGCCAAATAACTTTGTACAAAAAAAGTTTAAATGATCCAATAAATTTCGTTCCACTTCACAATTGTGACCCACTTGTTGTTGATTCTTCACCAAAAATGTAAAATGTTATATCTTTTTGTTTGAAGCCTAAAATGTGGTAAAAGGTTGAAAAGTTTCAGGGGGCCGAATACTTTCGCAAGGCACTGTATCTGTATAATGCCACCTGCGTATACAGATATATATATATATATATATATATATATATATATATATATACACGTTAAATCTAGTCTGTTAGATTAGTCACAGTTAAAATCTGTTTACTGCATCCTCTTCAGTAAAGGCTCCTTTACACTGGCCAATGACTGGAACAATTATTGGAAAGAAGCGTTCCTAGGATTGCTCGTTGTCAATTGTTGCCCTGTGTAAAGTTGCCCTGACCACCCAATGAACAAGCAAACCCTTATTTGTGATGTTCCACAGGGGCGTGCACAAGCTTGTGGCAAGATAGGACTAGTAGTACAGTTCTGACGCTCTCTGGGCAGTACAGTGATGTAGAAGGGCGCAACTTTTACCTCCTTTAGACACTCCATGTTTCTTGTCGTTCTCCTGCCTGATGACATTTATGGGTGCCCTTGGTGTTAGTGGTTGCTGTGAGGTGAAATTTGAGTCAATGATGAGGCCAGGTTTGATGCTACAAGTTCATTGTATGTTCACAGTTAGCATATATAATTCCCAAGGCTGTGTATGGAAAGCTGGTTTCTCTCCCCTTTTAATCAAATGGTGCAATCTTTCCTTTCCTGGCCTGAGAGGTGTGTTGTCTTGATTTCTAGATATTTTTATTTACACCAGTATCCACAAAGTGGATCCTTTCTATCCTTTTGGCACAATAGAAAGCCTGAAGATGATTACTCTCACTATGTGCAGAGATGTCTGTAGCCTCAAGATAAGTGTTTTACCTCTGAAGAGAGAGCACCTGAAGAAGCGAAAGCAAAACCCGGGTCGGGTGTTGCACGAGGGAGAGACGCTTACTCTGTGAGATGTTTACCTTGAGATGCAGTTTTTATGTTTTTATCTTGTGAGTATATTAAATATTTGAGCGTGTCACTGTGCTGGTAGTTCTTCACTATTGGTGTTAACAGGAGCTTATTGTCAGGAAGCTTATTGTCAGGAAGAAGGAATAATCTGCCAGTATTGATGTTTGGCTATGTTGGTGAATTTGGATTTGGATAATTGAAGACTAAAGCCATCTCTGTGTGGAAGCAGCGCAGTCTTACTCATGATTTGCTACCTCATCTGTTTCCCTTAGTAGTAGATTTTCTGTGGACTCTGTTATATTAGGTGACTAACAAAACTCCTATCCGTATTTTTTTATTGTTTTTTTTTTTTTGCCTCCATGTCTTTCTACCTACAGTGTCTTTGTTCATTTCCATCACTTATATCTTCCCGGAGTGTGGACTTTAGACAGGACTTTACGTGAAAGTAAATCCCTCCCTCTTTCTGGTATTTAAGATCCTTTCCAAACAGACTGCAACTCTGTATGTTAACTGCCCAGTCATAGCTATCATCCAGTCTCAGTTATTCTTAATATGTCATAGTCCTCTTCACACATTACTAATTCCAGTTCCCCAGTTTTATTAGTCAGGCTTCTGGCATTAGTGTACAAACAATTAAGAGGTTTTTGTATATTTTTTACCGTACAACTTTCCTTAAGAACTGTTCTAGTCCAACCTTCCCTCCATTCATTCCTTAATCCCTAGCTACATTATATAGCTCAATGTCTCTATCTGCACTGTAGTACCCTCCTATAATGTAATTGCCCCCCCCCCCCAAGTCCCTAGTTTAAACACTCCACCAACCTTGTAGCTATCTTCTCCTCCAAAACAGCTGAACTTTGCCCATTGAGGTGCAACCTAGCTCTATGATAGAGCCTGTAGCCGACAGAAAAGTCAGCCCACACCCCTCTTTCCTATACCAGTTTTTGAGCCACTTGTTTACCTCCATAATCTCCCACTGCCTTTCTGGTGTGACTCATGGTACAGGTAGTATTTTAGAAAATACTACCTTTGAGTTCCTTGTCCAGAGCTTGTGACCTAAATCCCTAAAATCATTTTTAAACACGGTACACTTACCTCTAACTGGTTCTTATGTGGACCATGACAGTTGGGTCTTCACCGATGTGTCAGACTGGAGCGCCAGGAAAACAACACTTATTGACGATCCCGATCATTGTTACAGATCATCCTATCTGTAGGGTCTCCCATTGCAAGCACCTGTCTGGCCTGCCCTGCTCTCCTGGTCCCCTGCTTACTGGAGCTATCATTCCCCCAACTGGCAGAGCAAGTGTCTTGCTGCAGCAGTGCTCTCCCTTGAACGGACATTCCCCTCATCTGCCAACCTTGCAAACTTGTCAAGGTGTGTCAGATCAGGGATAGCCTCCCTGGCACTCTTCCCTTCACCCTGCTTTCTAACCGGTATCCAGCTACCTACCTCACTTTCCTGATACTCCATGCTACCACCCTCCTCTGCATCTACCCCACAGAGTGCCTGCTGAGTGAGCAGCAAACTCTTTTCCAAATTGTCAATGCATCTCAATGTTGAAATTCACTAATTTAGATACACAATGTGCTATTCCAAATGTTCCATTTGCTCATATTTTGAACAAAGATATTTACCCTCAAACGGTTGTTCCAGGACTACATTTGGCAAGATGTGAACTGGACTTCGCTGTCAATAGTGGAACACATACTTGTTAATGGGGATTACACAAGAAAAAAGGAAAAATTCCGTAATACAAACCAATGACTGACTTACTATAGCCCTTCTAAACTATACTTATAGAGTCCCTGATTCTAAACCCACTTAATCTTAAAGAAGAACTCCCGACAAAAATTTTATTCCATGTCCTGCTAGAAATGTACATGATATAATCTGTAGTAAATGTCATTTTCTTACCAGTGTCTAAATTTTTGACTTATATCATCCTGAAGTTTCTTATCTGTGTCATGTGACCAGCAATTAGACCCATCAACTCACAGACTTATGTGTGGACAGGAAGTCTAATTCTCTATGTATTCCTATGAGACTGAAAGTGAGGCTCCCATAGGAATGAATAGAGCAGTTACTGGCTTTCTGTCCTGGGTCAGTTGGAGGTCAGGGAGTTGGTCACATGACCCAGCTACAATAAGAAGAGAGGTTTTTACTCACAGAAACAGTCACTGATAAGAAAATGACAATCACTACAGATTATATCATGCACCTTTCTAACAGGTCAGAGAATAAATTTTTTTGCGGGAGTTCTTCTTTAAATCACACACTTAATACAAACGCACACTTGAAATCAAATATGCAAACGCTCCCAAACTCGCGTTTTTTGTCTGCTTATAAATGTGCTGCTCTCAGACAACTTCAAACCAGACTGCTAATTTTTTTCCTCTGCATTTTCTTGTCTTCACCATCATTGTTTAAAATTGCCTTGTCTTCAAAAAATTTATATCAATTGTCTTTCAGTTCCTTGTCTTCACCAAAATGGTTTAACATTGGCCAATTTTTCTAAAAAAAATCCATTCTTTCCAGTGTGCTTGCATTTACCAAACCACCTCCTTTTGTAAGCTCTACTTTGTCCAATTAAGATTTTTGAAAATTGTGTTGTCTTCCATTACTTCTCAAAAAAAAAAAAAAAGCTATCTGTGCCTTGTACTTTCATGTGGTGGAGAACATGGGTCGTTCCTAGCAATTGTCACTGTGTAAGGCAAGCTGCATGCCACACATGGAGCATATTTTGTTCAACAGTGGTAACACCACACCACAGCAACCGTGCGTATTGACACCTGCTTGTTTGTGCCGGTGTGGTTTCCACACCAGATGCTTATCCACCGCTTCCGTCCACGTGAGTTTCACTGGTCTTCCTCCTTTTCCACTCCACCTCCCTGTTTTAATAATTGTAAACAGCAGCTTTGCAGTCTTAGGCTAGTTTCATACTAACGGTAAAGAGTTCTGGCAGGCTGTTCCACGCAGTGTTTTTTTTGTCCAGTCGATTCTCAGCATATTTGCCGAGTTGCCACATTCAGGGACCATCCGGTAATGCCGGACCCAGAGAGCTTCAGCAGACTCTTCCCTGCAGGAACAGCCTGTCGGATTTCTTTACCGCTAGTGTGAAACTAGCTTTAGATGAGTATCGGCGAGAGAAGCTACACAGCAGATCAGTTGATAATCTGCATCAAGCAACACATTTCCTGATAGATGTCTCCCCACCAACTATTACTTGGCAAGGTGGTCAGCAATAATGGGAGGAACATTTTGTCTGAGCTGCATTTGGTGGAAATAGCACATGCTCTTTGCATGGTGCACGTGAGACGTTTAGCGTTTTGTGGCTTGCAGAAGGTGCTGGCCATGCCCAGGATAGTGTCTAAGAATCCCTTTTTGTTATATTACCAGGATACTCTCTGTACACAGTTTGCCGGAGTTTTCGTTGAGCAGGCGCCTGTTTTCCGAGTGTCTGGTCAGGAGGTTGCTCTGCTACCCCGTGGGGTCACCAACCTCCCACTCTGTCTCTGCTATCACAAGTAGCAGAAGATGCAGCAACACCAGCCGCAGCCAATTCAGTTTGATGAAAATGATGGAGCAGTTTTTTCAAGTGCTGCACAAGCTGATTCACTTTAGCAAATGTACAGTATATGCACTGATTGAACCAACAGGTTTGGTTCTACCTGGACTGTGCCCTTTCTCCAGCACATAGCCTGTTCCCTGACCCATTGCCTTCAGAGAGGCAGGTGACACCGTGACACTCAAGAGGACAAAATTGTCCTCCACATGTGTAGAAAAAAAATCACATTTGTCAAAATAAGAGTTCAAGTACACACTTATAGTCAGCTCACCTTAATTGTAGTCCTCTGGGTGCATGGAAAATAGCTGGAAAGCTTCAAACATGAAGAAAGGACTATCCAGCACTCCTGTGAACGGTATAAAATCTTCTGTACTTTATTTCAAAACATCAACATGGATGTTGCTTACGCGATTCCATCATAAGATCTTAGTCATAGTATATTGATGTTTTGAAATAAAGTATAGAAGATTTTATACCGCTCACAGGATTTTATACCGCTTCACATTTGTCAAAATGAATCAGGTATGAATTTTCACACACCTCCAGCTAAGGCCAAATTATTCTTTATTTTTTTTTTATTTAGTCTTTATTTTTCCAGCATAAATACTATGTATGTGTGTATAAACATGGACAGGCATCTATCCCCATTAAGGCTCATTTTTGGACCACTTGTTCAGAACAAGCTGCTTCTTTCAATACTTATGTGTGTATAGACACAGGCTGGCAATGGCCCCCAATAAGGGACATTTATTTAATTTTAAAAAAAAGCATAACAAATTCAACGACACAGTGTGTTTTTCAACTATGCATTTACCAATAGCTATATATGTCAGTGTCACTCTGACATTATTTGCTAATGCTGTCTTTGCATTAAAGAGCTTAAGGAAGGTACTGGCTCTCCCTAAAGACACCAGTCTTGTGTAGAGACTTACTGGAAGCACCCCATGGTATGGAGACTTATTGAAAATGCCACATGGGAAAACAATATGAAAAGAGGTGTCTCCTGTGAAAAGAGAACCTTCTTGCTAACGCCAACTCTTGTCAAAATCTGACTTTTTAGCAAGCCTTGGAATATGACAAGGGAAAATAGCTAGACCAGATATACATTTTAGCAAACCTTGGAATATGACATGGGAAAATAGCCACTCCAGACATTAATATTGAGCACATCAAAGCATCCGAAGTGGATAAAGGAAAAATTCGATTTGCTGCGAAGGCGAATTTCCTTGTGCTTAGTGGTAACGAATCAATTTTGTAATGGCAGTAAAAACAAAAAAAAAATTCATACTCACCTCATCCATTTGCGCACGAAGAGGCCACCGTGGGCACCTTGATTGAAGATAGCACGTGGTGTCTTCAATCAAAATGGCCATGGCAGCCTCTATGTGATCAAATGCATAACGTATTTTTTATTTATTTATTCATTTTTTTTACCAGATTAACCCCTGAAAGCCTTCAATGTTAATCTCAGATGTCGCGATAAGCAATGAACGCAGCATCTGATGGGTCCAATGACGGGGGTGGGGTGGGGTGGGGGGCTACGCTCCCCGTCATTGCATCAACTACATACAAAGAAATGCGATTTGTGACCAAGTAATTCGTCACAAAATGATTATTTTATTTTGTGAAATTCAGTGAAGCAGCAGAATCAAACTCATATTGAAATACAAGGCAATTGCCCTTCCCAAACAAATTTAGTAACTAGTTAAGCTTGAAGCAACAGGTAGACGCCTGCTGCTCATTGCATCGTACTGCAGAAATAATCCCATTCAGATATATGGAATGGATTTTCCTTTGCAGAAATGTCTTCAACAAATCTGCTGCATGTGAACATGTCATTAGAAATCAGATATCTAGACTATTACATCCAATAGCGGAATACCTTCATATACTTTAAAACTGAACCCAGCAAAGACATTAATATGCTACAAAAACCAATATGCTCTATATACCGTATAACCCTCATAATAGTCTACCATAAACTTTAATGTTTGTATGCAGTGTTTTCAAACAAAACATGAAATGTAGATAAATGCTGTGTGTGAAGCTGGCCTTAAAAGATTAGTTATTTATTCTTAAATAAATATAATTTGTCTGTATGTATCTCATTCTGGTGATAAGCAGTTACATATGAATAGTATGCAATATAGGTTATACAGTGCCCTCTACTGACCAAGTCAGAGAACATAGAATCTGGAGCATATATTTCTTTGTTATAGCTATGCATGAACTAGACATAGACATGCAGGAAGTTTAGCAATTGCCATGAAACAGAGCTTCTTAAAACATATTAACCCCTTCTAGTCCATGTCACATAAATTAATAGGCTGCACTAGAATGTATTATTTACACTGGCTGCTACCTGGCTTGGATCCAGAGCCTTGCACTGCCTCTATCCCTTTGGCCCCCTCCTCTCTCACATCAGTGTGTGAACCAGGTGTGCACTGATGACATCATCCAGTTGGGTTACTGATTATTCAGGTTTATTATCTGTGTCTCTGTACACTGGCTGCCCAGCTCTGCTATTCAGTTCAGCTTGGCTAAATCAGCCCTCAATACAACTCTGCTACATTGGTCCTCAGTTCACCTCTCCTACTTCTTGCCTCAGTTCCACTGTGCTGCCTCAGTCCTCAGTTTAGCTCTGCTACATTGACCCTTAGTCAAACTCTGCTACATAGGACCTACATCTCTTCTACATTGGGCCTACAGAGAGACCCAGAACATTGAAATCAATTACCGGCATCCTCATTGGCCACAGAGGATGCAGGTAAAAAGCCCGGAAATCTGGGTTTTTCACCCTTTAGATGCCGTGATCTCACTTGATCACGGCATCTAAAGGCTTTAATAATGCCGATCGTGGTCATTAGAGACATGCCGGCCTTGACGCCTGCTCGCTTGTGTTTGCACTTCTCTCCAGCGCCGTACATGTATGGTGATGATAGCAAATGGGTTATACTTGAATGTCTCAATCTTGTGTTGGATGGAAAATAAAGCATTATGTGGACTTTTAAACTGCTGAATCCAGTTAAATCTGTCATCCCTGACCCTGATCTGCACACAAACACTTGATACAAAGATGATCCCACAAGGTTTAAGAATAAAAAAAATTCCAAACACAGTGTATCCACAGAATTTCACCCAGGCAGCCTCCCTGTTATGACCATCAGAGCATTTCATGCTTCTATGCTCTCCTTTGCCCTGTGCTAAATCGCGCAGGGCAAAGGCTTTTTATGGCGATCCGGTGACGAACCAGCCTCTTTATGGGGACTGCTAGGCGGAGGCTGCCACCCAGCAGTGAGCCCGGTGACATCATCGGCACTAATGGGCCAGCTTTAGCACTGCCATAGCCTGTAAAACGGCTAGGGCAGCACTAAAGCCCGCCCATCAGAGCCGGTGAAGTCACAAAATACACTGCTAGGCGGAACACTCCGCTGAGCAGTGTAACAACATAAACAAAGAAGCCCTTGCCCTGTGCAATCCTGCATGAAATGCTCCGATTAGGGATGAGCGAATTTCAAACCGGACGGATCCGTTATCCAGGCTATAGACTTCTATTAT
Organism: Rhinella marina; assembly: GCA_900303285.1. Lineage (NCBI taxonomy): Eukaryota > Metazoa > Chordata > Amphibia > Anura > Bufonidae > Rhinella > Rhinella marina. Next base: position 286,838 of record ONZH01024495.1, on the reverse strand, counting down.
GACGAAATAAATGCATTTCGTCATGGAATTGCGTTATGGTCCATAGTAACGGAATCCATAATGCAATTCAGCTTATACCACAACCCGAACCAAAATCTGCTAATTTCTAGCTCCAATGGTCACAAGGCCTGCCTGGGTCAGCTCTGAACCCAGACAACCCCTTTAACTGAGGCTGATTATATCACAGGAAAGTGTGGCCTTTAAAGAGTTCCAGGATTTTGATATTTAATTGAAAAAGAACATTGCTGAATTAGAAGCTTTTATTACAGTCACTAAAAAAATTAAATGTCAGCACAAATTCTCTGATTACCATGAAAACGCTGTGTTTGAATGGGGTAGTTGGGAAAAAAACAGGCATAAATTGATAATAAGGAAACCGCATAAGAGAAACAAATCGCATTATGTATGACGGAAAGTCAATTTCAGCTCTACAAAGGGTGAAAGCACAGATTCTCATAATGTACTGGATAGTTATGGTGAAAATAATAAAAACCAAACAGTAACTTATTATAATCGTACCAAAAAATCACATCATTCTTCAAGCAGCAAGGTAGAAGAGTGGGGCACAAGCATGGAAAAATGTTATTCTCAGCGCAACCCCAAAGCTAGCAAGAAACAGAACAATAAATGTGATCAGTCTTTCCTCATATTATCGACCAGGACCAAAAAACTATCTTATCCAGAAGTCTTAATTTTGCGCCCAAAAATGATTTTGATTTATATGATACCATTAAAGATGTGAACAGGTTCACCAGGCTATTAACAGTGAAAAAAAACATTTCTTCTTCGTCAGATCTGGAGGGCAGACATTGGATTTGAATGACTGTAATATTACTTCAACTGCTTCTGTTACTTCATTTCTGGATTACAGTCTGAATCAGAAGGATTTACTGAACCATCTGCTTGCCGACCGAAACCATACAACGTGAATAATCCTATATTTTATCCACTTCAAGCACGCTGCCAATCAATCCGCAAGTTTCAGGAGTGTGTCCAAAGAGATTTGATACAGCTGTATTGTAGCAGTAATGTGAGAGAAAAATATAACCTGTCTAAAAAATAAAGAGAATCTATTATTGCCCTGAGAGAATTACAGGATCTTAAAGGTGGATTTACACCGCCCGATATTCAGGCAGAATACATGTATGGCGCAGTTTGTTCCCATGAATGCTCATTCCTGACTGTCTAAATGTACCGCTGATCACCGGATGAACAGGCAAAACGCTCGTTCACCAGGAGATCCTGTTGCTCGTCCAGGCAAGCCATTTATCATTTCCGGGCAGCAGATCGTGCCATCTAAACAGTGATCTGCTGCCCAGAAACAATGCAGCTGTGTGGGGACAAGCAATCGCAATAGCGATCCCTCATCCCTATGCTGTGAAGGATTTTGCTACAGTCATTTACAAGATTTGGGGCCCCACTTTTGATTTTGCCCAGGGACACATTTTGTTTAAAACTGACCCTGCAGCCAACTGCTTGTTCCTTCCCGACAATCGGCTGTTAGAGCTGAGCGTATAAACCCGCCTTTACAGTGAGGGCTGCAGATAAAGAGTGTGTGTGGAAGGAGGGGGGGGGGGCCACAGGGTGGGAATTGTGTTATTAAATACTGATGTAAATGTTAAACTCAATGAAGAAATTTTGAATGATGGTCACCCATATATAAGGTTATCAAAAGAAGCTACTACTCAGTATTTAGATCAGTTGCACACAATATTGAAATATTGAATGAGGGTCTAGTGTTAGATGTGACTTCACAACATGAACATGATCACTTTCTTAGACCTACTCTAATCATACCCATTTTCCATTTTCTGTCCAAGATCCTGCAACCTATGAAAACTATTGTAGTGGGGATCCGTTCCTTAAATTAAAGTTTGGACAAATGGGTGGACAACCACCTTCAACCACTAGTTGTCAGTAATTTGGGCTAATTAAAACACACTAGGTATGTCTTGAATTTAATGCGTAGAGTCAAGTGAAGTAATGACTTATGTTGCTCTAGACATTGAGTCATAATATATATGTGCATTCCTCATAGACTTGCTATCGTGGAGGTATCCTTTCATTTATGTAGGTACTTTGATATCTGAATCTGATTCGGTTCCTCTAAATATCCATTGAGCACCTTTTGTTGCACAACTATCTCATATGCAACAATTTGTTTTACAAGCAGCAGACTGGGGTATTAATGGGGGTAAATTCTCCCCATCTTTGGCCAATATATTTCCTGGTTTGAAGAATGTTTTATTTTTACTGATGTTTAGTGTTTTGTAGACTGCTTGCCCTGCTATGCTCGCTACATGTTCATCTGGACTAGTCATGTGTACGCCATATTGGTTTTATTGATTATTTGAACAACAATCGGTTTGTTTTGTTTTTCATGTATCATTTTCACAAGCAGTTGAAACCTTTCTTGGACTTGGAGTTGTTAAAGATCAGGTGACAGTTCATACTTGCAGTTATCACAAACCTACTATCAGATATATCCCTGTAGGGAACTCTTGATAGCAAACTGATAAGGCACTGATCTACCAACATAACATTTCCTAGGGAAAAGGATAATATTCATAATAGGCTAGTAAAACGTGGTAACACAGAGTAGAGTTTAAATCAGGCTGACAATATAGTTGATACAGGAAATAGAGAGGATTTATTATCTGTCTGTAAAAAAAACAACAACAAGGAACTAGTATTCCTACTTTTGTCACAACGTATAGTATGCTATATTCCAGGATACTGCATATTATAAATAGATATACCTATATTAACACAGGTTAATACCGTGGCTTGTATTTTGCAAAAAGAATGCTCTTCCTCTTCCTGCAGACCCCACACTTTGAGATCTATTCTTTCCCCCAGTTTGGTCACTACAACTCTAAGGAATGTCGCTCTGCTCATTGGCTGCACCTCAAAGGTTTTTTTTCTAGTGTAGCAATCAATGGTGTGTATCGTGTATGCATGTTGATCAAATAAAACAAATACAGGTTACAAGTTACAACTGATAACAAAGTACATAAGATAACTGACTATAAATTATAATACTAATGTTGAGTTGAAGATTCAGTTAGATTAGAAACTCGTCGGTCACTCGCTCCAAATCATTCAAGCATGTGCTAGCATACTAAGAAGGAGTCTTAATATCTAATGTCTACATGTGCTTTATGTAGCAGGCAGAAAGGAAAATATGATTTGGAAATTCAAACAGTATAGTTCAACCTGACATTCCCCCCTAAATCATCTTTTCCTTTCCCTAATACTTGATTATCTAATTGTCAAGAGTGTCTAGACGGACATGGGGAAAAGGTAGTCTTCACCAAGGCTGAAACCCAACAGGTACCCCCCTGTGTACTTGGGCTTATCCTAATCATTTGACAGAAACCTATTTGTGGACCACTGGATTTCTAAAAAAAAAACAAAACTGTGTGTTGGACTAACAAGAAGTGTCTCTCTGTGGTCGTCTTCTCTTCGATCTTCTTGGATAATAACAAAAGTCTCTGGTGCAAAGTCAATTGTCCATCACTTGATGCTTGTTATTATAAAGTGCAGTCTATGACCCCTCCTTATGTAGGTGAAGGGGTTGCAGGTGTAGGTGTCAGTGCAGATGTTAGAGCCTCTTATCAGTGGGTGATAAACAGTCTGTTACCTTGACTGTGGGAGGAGCTTTGACACAAGGACCTCCCACCCTCACTGGTCTGCATCAGCTCTGCTGGTTAGGCTCACAGATTACCGTTAAGGTCCACCCCTGGACAGCCGTAGTACGAACAGCAAGGCCTTGTTCAGCATAGCAGACCCGTGGTCGAAGTTGTTTCTTGTTGGGTGACGGGTTACTGACAACTGTGTCTTACCACACCTTGTAGACTAGACGTAGCAGCTCCTGGACTTTCCCCGAGGTTGTTAGTCCCAGCTCTTTTTAGCTGCACACAGGACAGATGCACTGGAACAGTCCAACACAATCAAAAAGTCAACTCAAAAAACTCAGTTCGTTAGAATAAGCCGTTGCTGAGGTGGTTTCCTCTCCATCATTGATCAAATAAACAAATGTCCTTAGAACTTTTGTCGGTCCAACACTATATGTAAATAACACTTACCAATGAGACCAAAGAGGTCTTCTGTCAAATCAAAAAGGACTTTTGTGAGACTCTAAATCTGGTCTAATTAAAGGATACTTCAAACAAACTTTCATAATATTTTGACAAATGATCCTGCATATTTCAATACATTAATCAATACCAATACCCGGGTATCTTGTGTACTGTAAACCTTTTGAACCAAATAAAACACAATACCATTAATATTTTATTAATAACCAACCTTCTTGAGATCTCTAACGAATCCGATGTTTTGATGTTTACTAAATGTGTGATATTGTGTATTCTGCACATTTTGTAGCAGTACCCAACTTTTCTGGATGTGGAAATGATTGGACTTTTTTTTTCCTTTGAATGAACAGAGTACTCGTAACTAGGAGATGTGCACAAGGGCTGTCTTTGTATCTGTGACGTCAGCATTGTCCTCCTCCCTCCCCCCTTAGTCCACACTGTGAGCTTCCCTATTTGAGTCAGTCTTGTCTCGGTTGTCCATGAGGTCAGATCTCTGATGTTAGTACATTAGACATACAACAAGTCGACAAAAAGCAAACATAGAAACAAACAGATCAGACAATACAGACACAAAACATGAAGGGCCCATAAACGTTTTATTGCCTTGTTTTCAAAAATAAAATGTAGAGTTTGGTCAAAATATTTGGTACCAAGGAAAAAAATAAAAATCCCCAATGCGCATATAAAGAAAAACAAATGTATTTCATCATACACATTCCTTCATTTTCTCTGCTGCATCCACGTACAGTCCACACACAAGTACAACTTCAAGCTACATTCATTCACATTCCACTGAATGAGTCAACTCTCAGAGACACAGCTTTCCTGGATACGGATACACACAGAAAACCATCCTGTACGGGGGGAGTAGAAAGAAACATTAAGTTAATCAATTGCCGGCACATAATACCATTGTCTTCGGTTGTTCACTCCTACAACATATTGTTAAACTATTGTCTCGACTCTTGGACATTTACAAGCTGCTAGAAAAAGAAAAAGGAAAGTTATTAATTTATAAAATTTCTGATTTCTAATCAAACAATATTAACTAATTACAGGTATATGTATATCCTTCATTTACTAAGTCGAGTACTCGTTGTGCTTCTACTTGCATCTATGTGCATTGTTTCTCACTTGTAGCCGTGTCATAGAGAATACCAGTAACTAAGATGGCCGCTGGGCGGGGGCTGATGTTCCCTCAGTTAAGATGGCCACCTGGAAAGGAAGTTGCAGGAGTTAAGATGGCCACCGGAGTGGGAATGGGATTAGTTAAGATGGCTGCTGGGACGGAAATTGGGACGTAGGGCGTGCCATCTCGTGTAATAACTGAATACAAGGAGGTGAGCCGCGGGCGTGGTTTTGGCACTGACGTACTTTACAGGTCCACCCCTCTGAAGAGACTGCGGGGGCTAGTGATATGCAGGGGGATGTGTCTGCATCGGGAGCGCAGCAGGGTCCACCTGCGCCATCTTAGGGGCTGTGCTGACGGCATGTAAAAGTAATCATTTGTCTTTTCATTATACCTTTCTGCCCAGACTAATTTCTTATATTTAATAATTTACCGCTGATGCTCGCATTGGTTTCTTTTCATAAAATGTAGAATATAATGTAAATTCAAGGCCGAATGTCCAGTGTTCACTCCTTTTTGGCCTAATGCCAGAACACTTCCCTGTGAGCGATGATTTCTTCCATTCTCAACTTAACCCTTAATTTGGCCTCATCATCCCATCAGTAGAGCAGATATCGCTCACAGTAAACTTGGCTGTGTGACCTTCATCTACTAGTCGGTTCTCTGGCAACACACAAGGTCAGATTTCTGGTCCACACAGACATAACAAGTGGATTATCATAGTCATAAATTCCAAAGGGGAGGGGAGACTGTAACTAGAAGAAGAAGATCTTTTTTTTTTTTCTTTTTTTTCTCCCATTGTCTCACTTTAGGAGTCAAATCCGCCATTTTGCAATGGAAATATTTTTCTCAACCTTTGTACAACTTCGAAGCCTCCTTCACGTATCTCCTGCCTTCTCTGACTCGGACCAGATCCACTGCCGTCTGTGCACCATCTGGCAGGGTATGTTTTCTTTTAAACAGTCGCAACATGTTTATGACCTGGTGATATTACTTATCTGCGTGGCCACTCGCCAGATATGTGACCCCACAACCACCTCTTGAATCCACCAATACCAGGTTACAGGATTTCAAGAGTCAGGTCCCCAACCACAGGTTGCGGTCACTGGGTAATATCTATCATCACGACACTCACATAAATATTGACGCCCGCTCTGTTTCACTCCACTAGACTAGCGGCCTGCGTCCAGTGCGTGGTAACGCCTGCTCTGTTTACTTTCTCGTACTAGCAGCTTACGTCTAGGTCGGATGTTGCGACTGTTTTATGTGAATTTGCCCAATTTCAGTAGTTCGAGTCAGATTTAAACAGTCAATCAATAATGTCCGTTCCTTGTCCGCTCACATAAGAAGGAAAACCACGAGTGACCGAGTAGTCAGTGATAAGCCGTGAAAACAGGTTCGTGACCAGGCACTGTAACCACACCGTTGTATCACTATCAACGTAGACACCGATCCATATAGACTTTCCTATCCAGACAACTGTACACTGACAGCCAACAGCAAGTGACACATATATGTATGCGTACACTTACCGTGACTCTGAAGAGATTGATCAGGCCTCGGGTCAGTGGACAGATGGCCGGCGTGAGAGGTCCGGTCTGGGTCGATGGTCCTCGATGGTCAGTTGGCCTGGCCCCACGTTGGGCGCCATATGTTGAGTTGAAGATTCAGTTAGATTAGAAACTCGTCGGTCACTCGCTCCAAATCATTCAAGCATGTGCTAGCATACTAAGAAGGAGTCTGACACGTGGTTCAGTTTCAATCTCAGCTCATGCATAAGGCACTCAGTGGCAGCACGGCAAGAAGTTCTGAGCTTTATTCACAGTGTAGACACTTATTATACGAAAAATAGGCGTGATTAATAGGCAGGCTTTAAGCATATACACACAGTAGAAAAGGTGGGGGCCTCGTTCACAGAGTTTTCTGTCTTGGTTAATACACCCCACCGCAGCGTCCTGGACAGGTGGGCGGGGGAGTCGAATCCGTATCAGGATGTACCAGGACATAAGCTACATTTTGGACACGCTGCAAAGCTGTATTACAAAAGCATATATGTCTTGTATCCGGTAGAGTTAGTATCTTCTGATAGGTTCTTCTTCTGTGTGATTCCCTTTGTTCTGGGCTCGTGCAGGCTGCGTGATCAAGGCAGGTACTAGCAGCCCCCTAGGTCTCGTTTTCACTGAATCGAAACTCAGTTTCACGTGAATCACATGGTGCAGTCTTAAGTGTAGTCCCGGATACAGGCGTCATCTTAATATCTAATGTCTACATGTGCTTTATGTAGCAGGCAGAAAGGAAAATATGATTTGGAAATTCAAACAGTATAGTTCAACCTGACACTAAAATGTTGCATAATGTGCACTGCATAATTTGTCCTATATGGGCTGTACAAGAATAAGAGAACATCTTAGTGGTGCATTAAATACTAATGGGAGGAATCCTTAGAATGTATTTAAACATTTTAGACAAACACATGCAAGAGATATTTCGAGTCTTAGAGTTTCAGGTATAGAGAGGGTTAAAATTCATAGATGAGGTGGTATTACAGAGACATTTGAAGCAGCTTTTGCGCATTCTCAAGAGGCTAGAAGGGGCCAGATTCCTGTGCACCCTTCTGGAGGTGAGATGACAAATTCCTTGTATTTTCAAAATCAAAAGCTACCTTCCATCGATTTCTCAGGAAGAACACAGATAAAGGCATTGTGATTCTACAATATCAGACATTCAACCAAGTGCCAGTGCCTCTCTAGAAGCATTTACCAGCATCGACAAATTGGTTGTTGACTCTCCAGACCTGCAATTCAAAACTCATTCAGAACTTCCACCAGTAATGACCCAGCAGAATGTCATTATAGAGGACATTACAGAGAGGTACTGACCTGCATGGATGTGAATTTAACACTTGGGCTAAGGCAGAAACGGTCTATACAGTCTTTCTTGATGTCCCTGTCTCTGAGTTTCTGCTCACTCCTCTTGCTCCCCTCTCCATAGACTTGTATTGACATGTGTAATATAATCCCTCTGTGAGTTGGTTCGTCCTGGAAGTTTTCAAGAGAATTTTCAAAGAGTGGGGTAAACAGCTGCTAACACGAGAACTGGACATTTCTTTCTGATAAGATATATTACAACAGTGTTCCCCAACTCCAGTCCTCAGGGCCCACCTAACAGTCAGGATTTGAGGATATCCCACAGAATGAATACCTGTGGTAAGTCCTGATGCAGTTAAACTAATTATAATACCTTCTGGGAATAATAAGGAAATCCTGAAAACCAGACCGTTAGGTGGGCCCTGAGGACTGGAGGTGAGGAACACTGCAAGGTTTCTTATGGTCGCTTGTATTATTGGTTTATGCAAAGTTCTATGAAAAGTTAGTGACCATTTAATTTGATCATATTGATTACATAGGTGACATCTTTGGGCAGCTTTACTGCTGCTTGTGGCATAATTGTGTGCAAAAGGTAAATCACAAGCTCAAATACCAAAGGCTGATAACCTAGACCTGTGGTTGGGCATTTTAAGTTTACTCAAGCAATTAGAAAGTGACACAAAAAGGTCCATGGAACCATGAAAGAGGTTGATCCCATACATTTTTGTGAAATCTTTTATTGCTATAATTTAACTTGGACCAGACTACGCCCCACAGGAACAGTTAATTTGCAACCAGTTTACTCTCAATTGCCAATAAGAATGGCTTAAATAAGTACTTATGGCCTTTTAGTAAATTAGAGATAAGGTTTAGGCACAAAGTGAAAGTAAGAAGATTCACACAGTTAACCCTATGTCACAGAATTCTCTAAGGATTTTAGGAGTTGGAAGGGATTCCTTGTAAATAAAGTTCTCCTAGATACATATCTCAAGTTAGAACTGTGGTGACTATTTGTAAGATCCAAACCTGCATGTTTTCTCCTTGCTGTAATACATAGAGAGCAGTAATATTAATGCTCAACCTTGGATATCTTCTATAAGTACATTATAACCCAGATAACCAACAGGTATGCTTCTGCCATCAGTTTGCATAGCTCAGTGTATTATAGCAGGCTTGTTCAGTGTAATTCAGTCTCTTCACTGGGGCCAAGGCCACTAAAACCAAATGGCGGTGGCTCTCTTAGGGCTGTATTACATTAAAAGATTTAGCAAACAATTGTCGGGAAGGAAGCATTCCTTCCCAGCAATCACCTCTTTGTTAGTGGAGTATCCACAGTATGGGGAGGAGTGATCGCTAATGCCATCGCTCGTCCCCAGACTGACTCATTGTTTGCTGGCAGCAGATCATGATTAGACAGCATGACCTGCTGCCGGCAAACAATAAGTTTTAAGCACTTTTAGGGCTGTATTACACATCCAGATCAGCGCTAATGAACGTTCCCACAAATTCTCGATAGCGATAATCTGGCCGTTTCAGAGTACTTCAGATAAAATGGAGGAGGTTTTCTTAGTGAACCTGAGAGTTTTTTGTGCCTTTGCTTGTTTCCAACAGCCCTGCTCCTGATCCACTCCATTCCCCTCTCCATAGACTTCTATCTAATCTGAACCTTCAGTGGACAGACAACCTGTCTTTACTGAAGATTGATCGGAGCAGTGAATTGAGAGTTAAAGGGGTTGTGCAGTGATTTATATTGATGACCTATTCAAGTGAAAGGACTGAGTACTCGTCATTACACTGCACTTCCACCTCCTCTTCAAACAGCTGATCGTGGGGTGCCGGAACCAAGCGGATCAGATATTGGTGACCTATCCTGAGGATAGATCATCAATATAATTCATTGCACAACCCCTTTAAGTTGCATTTAGATGCTGTGAGGAGCAAGTGATTGTCGGGAAGGAAGAGTTCCTTCCTGACAGTCGGCTGCTTGTTCAGTGGGGGTGAAGAGCTGCAGTTATACGCAGCAATCACCTCCGCGGTATGAGGGCGAGCAGTTGCTATTTTGCTCGCTCCTCCTTATACAACTGCATTGTTTCTGGTCAGCAGAGTCCTGTTTAGACACAATCTCCTGCCCAGGACTGATGATGATTGAGGTGTCCACACCTCAGATCATATCACCTGATGAACGAGCGTTTTGCGGAGCATTTGTAGGAATATTACTTCCTGATAATTTTCCCAAACATCAGCCCATGTAAATCCAGCTGTAGTGAAAAGGAGGGGGAGCAGAAGAGGAGCTTGATAAGAGAAGAAGGGAGCATCTTTCTCTGATGAGATATATTATAAAGTGTCTTATTTTTGCATGTACTATTTATTTATGAAAAAAATGAATCCTTTTCTCTTCCCTCTTCCATAAACTATTTATGTCAGGATCCCACTCACATAAAGTCTGCTGGTCTCTGTACAGTCTCTGCCAGATTTATCATTTAACATACGCCACCGATCTATGATGAATCTGCCCCATGTCTTTAATCCCTCTATTTAGCCTGCTGCTATATGCTGGCAGCTGCTCAGTGGGGGTTATACTCCAAAATTTAAAAAAGAATCAAGTTCCTGTTACATACCCTCCCTAGTGGCTATTATTGGCGAAAGGAAAGTCATCCATGACAGCTCAGAAGTAATTTATCCTGACATTCTTCTCTGGAGTATTTTTTAGGAAGAATTAATTCTACAATATTGAATTTTTCAGTTGTTTTTAGGAATTGTATGAAATAAATGTAGTCAGGGGATGGGGGGACGTGCAGGGTCGGCTGAGAATACTATCACAAGTAGTAGTATATTATGATTAAGAGATGAGGTAGGGGGTGGAACTTGAAGAGAGAGGCATGTTTTTTTCTTTTTTTACCTTTTTACCCATATCCTGGTTTGTTTAAGTGAGATATGGTGTGAGTAATATCCTGGAATATAAGTGGTCTGGGGAACATGAACGTTATAATCCTGATGATGTTTGTTTTCAGAAATCCCACCTGAATAACACCAATGAGTAGATTACCCAAATTTTTCAATTCTTGAAAATTGACCACCAGTCCTCTGGAATAAGAAGAGTAGCATGCACTCATTATATATACCGCACACATTTTTTTAAAAACCATGGAAGTATCCCACCTGAATAAAGAGATACTTCCATGGTTTAAAAAATATGTGTGCAGTACATTTAATGAGTGCATGCTACTCTTCCTATTCCAGAGGACTGGTGGTCAATTTTCAAGAATTGAAATATTTGGGTAATCTACTCATTGGTGTTTTGATTTATTTTAGTCTTTCTTATTTCATTACACATTTATAACTATTCTAGTGAAGTAGGATCTTTGCCCCTGTCTATGGTGGAAGCACTTATTGTGCCTATTTTAAAAAAGGATAAAGATCCTTTGAATATAGATTGATATCGACTCTCTGTTAAAATCAGAGAATAAAATATTGGCAAGGATATTGGCTACTAGACTTGCTATGATGATCCAGACAGTCATTTACTTCTTAATGGCTGCTGCTATGTGTTTGTATGGCAGTCATTAATTGCCTTTATTCTAAGAAGCCTAGAATAAGCGCTGCACGGATCTCCTGTGCAGAGGAGAGAAGGGCCTTGGCTCTCACATAAGATCTGAGCTCCTGCTCTAATGGCCCAGATCGGCAGAAGCGACTAGCAGAGCTGATTAACCCTTTAGATGCCATAGTCAATAGCAACTGCGGTATCTAAGCAGCTACAGAGGGGGGAAGACTTCTTTTGCGCTCCTGGAAGCACTGCTGCCTTCTCTCAGCTCACCAAGCACAGTGCCGTAGATTGTATAGTGGCTGTAATTGGTATTGCACTCAGCCACATTCTCTTCGGCTGAGCTGCTACTAGGCCATGTGACTGACAAAGGTGTTGTCACTGGGAAACGCGTCAGAAGCTGTGGCACTCACAGGAGCACCGCTGCCTTCTCAAACAGCCGATCGTCGGGGGTCCCATGTGTCCGACCCCCACTTACCAGATACTGATGACCTATCCAGAGTTTAGGTCATCAGTAGATGCCGCATAATACAAGTGTATGGCCTGCAGAACGGAACTCTCGGAGCTGACCATACACTTATATTATGCGGTGTGCCGGCCCTGATGGATTTTGTGAGAACTTTGAACTCGCAACTGCCAAAAGGCAAGTTCGCTCAACTCTAGTCATCAGTATTAAAATCTTGAAAAACCCTTTTAAGCACCACTGAGAGTTATACTGTCGGTGCTATACTAAAAGTAACCAGCAGGCTGTACCAGAGAGGCAGGCAGGGCTGGAGCCTTCAATAGGTCTCAGCCTGCCATGTACAGACATTATTACCTAGAAATCTCATTTGTGGGATGACGATGGGAGACAAAAAGAAGTCTGACTGATGAACGTGTCATCACTAACCTAAGAAAAGATATGAGAAGGGTGTGGTGCTCACAGGAGTGCCATTGCCTACTTAAACAGCTGATTGGGGGGTCCCACGGAGATACTGATGACTTATCCAGAGGATAGGGGATCAGTATAAAACTTCCGGAAAACCCCTTTGAGCAATACATAGAATTATAGAAGTGTTTTAACCCTTTCACCCCCGGAGGTTTTTTTGTTTTTGCGTTTTTGTTTTGCGCTCCCTGCCTAAATTTTTTGGTTTTTTGTTCACATAGCTGTATGAGGGCTTGTTTATTGCGGGACAAGTTGTACTTTCCAACGCCACCATTTAATATTGCATAGGATGTAGTGGGAAGCGGGAAAAAATTCCAAATCGGGTGAAATTACAAAAAAAAAGAAATTCCGCCATAGGTTTACAGGTTTTTATTTACGACGTTTGATGTGCGATAAAACTAACCAGTTACTTTCATTCTACAGGTCAGTACGAATCCGGCTATATCTAATATGTATCGTTTTTCTTGCGTTTTAATAGTGATAAAATAATTATAAAGTTGGGGAAAAAAAAAATTTTATTGCCAAATTTTGACCCCTATATCTTTTTATATTTATGTGTACGGATCTGTATGGGAGCTCATTTTTTGCGGGGCAATCTGAACTTTTCATTAATACCATTAATACCATACCATTCACTGATGGGGTGTGTATGACTTTTAAATCACTTTTTATTTAATTTTTTTCAGAAACATGGCTCAGAAACTGGGTTCCCAAGGGGAACCGAAAATGTGGGAATTGTAATTATTGTAGATACAACCCTCAGTGGAGCTTTTTGTCTTTCGGGGGCATTGAACATAAAGTTAATACGTTGATTACCTGTAAAAGCAAGTTTATTGTCTATCTCATCTTTGTGTGTGTGGTAGATTCTACATCGGCAAAACCATTAGGAGTCTAGGTGATCGGTTTAGAGAACATTTGAATTCTGTTACTATTATACTATTACTATTATTATTATTAATTATAGAACACGTACGATCTGAGCATAAAGGAGATAGTACAGTTTTAAGGTTTTCCGGTATTACTAGTAATCAATAACCCACCCCAAGGGGGAGATAGACATTTACTTCTATTGAGAGAAGAGGCCAAATGGATTATTCACTCCGCTGCTATGGGCCCGTTAGATCTGAACGATAAAAATGACCTCAAGCTTTTTCTGTGAATGTACGCACAAATTTATTCGTATTGTATTCGCATATTGCTTTTGTTCGCACAAATGTACGCAAAAATATACATTGGGCTTCTATGACGTCAGTTGCGAGCGCCACTTAGGCAGCCCTACGTATATAGCTGGAGCGAATACTCCAGCGTACTCGTGGCCAGAGAAAGCGCTGACGCGCGAAACGACCGTCGCCGCGGCTTGTTGGTGCCTGCATTGTACGCTATCCATCCCCTTGCCTGTGTTTGTTCGTCCACGATAAAAATAAAGAAGATTTAACGCCATTGGTGAGTGCCACCTGTGATTTTCTCTTTTTCTACTTTGAACACTTTTTGTGTTGTGATTTGTATGGTAGAAGCACCACAATTTCTGGCATTTAGAGGATTGGTCTGATTGTCACATTTTCATACACGATTTGGACACATAGTAGTAGTGCCACACCTATATAAACCCTGGACTCTTTTTTCTTCATTTATTTATTTGATTGTTTTACACTTTTTTATAGTTCCCATAGGGAACTATAACAAGCAATCATCTGATTGCTATTCTCATAGACTCCAATGCACTTACATTGGAGTCTATTGTGATTTTCATAGTTTACTGTGGAGCACTATTACAGGCAAGGGCTCCATAGGAAATACTATACAGAAGCCTTCTGTCATTCACAAAGACAGGGACTGCTGCAGACACACTCCGGCTCCTCCGATCGGCACACGGGGGAGCCGGAGCAACACCGGAAGCGCGTGCTCAGGATTGACCTCGGCATCCGAGGGGGTTAAATGTCCGTGATCGGCATTACTGCCGGTTGCGGACATCAGCCGCGTGTGTCTGCTATAGGAATCAGCAGGCCACCCGCAGCTATGGCGCTCACTCTGCTCAGGAGCCGGCGCCATCTTTAAAGACCCGTCCAGCGCCGTACTAGTATGGCGCTGGGCAGGAAGGGGTTAAAAGATTGTCTATTAAAGTCCCCTTGTGGGACTATTAAAAAAAAAATTAAGTTAAAAAGTATACTTTTTCCATTTTTTTCAATGGAAAAAATGTAAAAAATAATCCCCTCCACATATTTGGTATCACCGGGTCCATAAAGGACCACACTACACAGTTATCATGTAATTTATCCCGTATGGTGAATGCCGTAAAAAATTATGCCAGAAATGCTGTTTTTTGTTATTTGCCACCAAAAAAATGGAATAAAAGTGATCAAAAATTGTTATGTTCCCCAAAATGACACAGATGAAAACATCAGGTTGTCCTGCAAAAATTAAGTCTCACATGGATCTTTCGAAAGAAAAATAAAAAAGTTATGGGTTCTTGGGATGCCAGGATGCAAAAACATAATTTTATTTTATTTTTTAAAGACCTATAATTGTGCACAAATAGAAAAACTTAAAAAAACCTATATATATTTGGTATTGATGTAATCGTACTGACCGAGAGAATAAAGTTAACATTTTATTTTTGAAAAATTAACACCACACAATTTATAACGTAAAAACTCAGTGGCATTATTGCTGTTTTCCCTATTCCCCTACAGAAATAAGGGTTAATAAGTAAGTTAAGTGTACCCCAACATGGCACCATTAAAAACTACAACTTGTCCTGCAAAAAACAAGACCTCATACGGCTATATTGACAGAAAAATAACAAAAGTTATAGCTACTGACTGGGAGGTGATGATCAAAAAATGAAAAAAAAAAAGATTTTGGTCACTAATGCCAAAAATCCATGTAGGGGGAAGGTGTTAAAAGTAATCAGGCTGGATTTATTCCTGGCGAGTCTAATGCATATAATATAAGACATTGTTTATTGGCCTACATATCCCCAAGAGGGTGAGGAGGACTATGGTTTGGCTCATACTTAATGCAGTCAAAGCTTTTGATAGTGTTCAGTGGGAGTATATATTGATGGTCCCGGAGAAGTTTCGGACGGGGCCTCATTTTGTATCATGGGTTAAGGTTGCTATCTATACAAAGGCACCTGTGCCAGATTAATATAAACCACAATGGTTCCCTGTTATTGTGTGACATCAGGGTACATGGTAGGGCTTTTCCCTGCTGTTTGTCCTAGCAGATTATTAGAGAAAGACAGGATATAGCCTGATGTAGAATAGGGAGGTTAGAAACTAAAATACTGTTGTATGTAGTTGATGTGGTTTTATTTACACAAGTAGTCCCTAAAATTATTAAAGGGATTCTCTGTTTTTTTTTTATAACCCTGGCATTCTCTGTCTTGAGTAGGAAATATAGTATGGTCAGTACTTACCCACCCATCATGTCACCACTGTCTCCGCTGTCATCACAACGGCAACTGTTCAGGTCCTGACCGGATGTGTTCCGAGTCTTCCTGTTCAGCTGCACATAGTGCTTACACAGTCACACAATTGGGCTGACTTTTATTTTCAGCTGTGTGTCTGACTTCCCTGTTTCCCCGAAAATAAGACCTACCCCGATAATAAGCCCTAGTGCTATTTTGCCCTGTTTTTTGAGTAGGCCTAAAATATAAGCCCTACTCCAAAAATAAGCCCTAGGTACATTGAGGATACACTGAGAATAGGTCCAGGCCCGGGGGGGGGGGTTGGGTGCAGCCCGCAAGTGATTTTAATGGCCAGTCAGGGCCTCTGTGCTGGTGGCGCTGCCTGCGCAATGCTGCACACTATAGCACGCAGCTCTGCGCAGTTAGTTACCTATACACACCCCTATACCCATACCCTATCCGGCAAGACGTCTCCCCTGTGATGATCCCGCTAGACATGACTTCAGTGCCGGGTCTTGCTGGATCACGCTGTTGACGGGATGACGCAGCACACGTCCGGAGCAGAGTTGAGGTAAGTATATTTTTGTCTGTGTGTGCACAGGGGCCCGGGGGCCAAAAAAATGACATACCAGTATATATTTAGAGGGGCCAAAAATGACATATATATTCAGTGGGGGCAAAAATGACATATATGTTCAGTGGGGGCAAAAAAGAAATACCGGTATATATTCAGTGGGGGCAAAAATAAGACCTACCCTGATAATAAGCCCTAACCCTTTTTTCAGAGAAAAAAAGAAATAAGACCCTGTCTTATTTTCGGGGAAACACGGTAGTTACCATAATATCACTAAGTGCACTTTGTAACTTGTCACATTAGCTAAAGGGGTTTTCCAGGTTATAGATATTGATGACCGATTCTTACCATAGTAATAAAAGAAATCGAGGAAGCACTCTGAATAAAGAGCCCATATATATACATAATGCACCATTTCAGTTCATTTTCTCAAGCCAAATATTCAGTGTCAGCTGAAATGTCGCATTCTGTGAATAAATAGGATCTTTATTTGGAGTTTCCTCGATCTCTTCTTTTACATTGCTGATGGATACAGGAACTAGTACTTAATGTGGTTTTCCAAGGTTCTTTAACTGATGACCTGTCCCCTGGATAGGCCATCAGTATCGGTGGGGGTCCGACACCTTGGACCCCTGCCGATCAGCTGTTTGAGAAGGCACCAGGGCTTGCAGTAGCATGCACCATTTATCTTTTAACTGGCACTGCTGACTTCCCCCTTTGTATCCTTAGTATAGGTCATAAATATCAGACTGGAGGGGGGTCCAACTCCCAGCACCCCAACCGATAAGCTGTTTGCAGCAGCCACTGGGGTCGGAACATTTTTCCCATTTTTTAAACGGGAGTTGAGCTGCAGTAATCTAGCACTGCCACCATATAGAGCTGTGCTTATGGCTCCATTGTCTATATTAGTTTCGACAATGGTGGCTGCTGGGATCAGCTGATAAGTGGGGTAGCCAGGAGTCAGACAGCCACCATCTGATATAGATAGGTCATCTATGTACATAACCTAGAAGACCCCCTTATGATGGACACTTATAGCATTGTACTGTAACTTGCTATGCTGACATAGCGTATAACCCTTGAGTCAGAAACTCTGTTGGGTCCTATAGCTGTCTTGAAGCTTCCTGTTGTTGGAATCTTAGCTGTCTCCTGCTGCTTGTTCACTTGTGATCTGCCCGGTGTGGTTCTAATGTCAGCAATGTTTTTTTTTGATGTGTATTTGCTTAGATTGCAGCAAATCACTGAGATGAACCGAAAGGTAGAATTAAATATATTCATTCATTTTTGAACTTCTGCTCCCCTTTTAAGCGCAATTACCTTATAAAAAATATCTACATTTAGAAACCTGCGCAATGATCGAAAAATAAACACATCAGAGAAAATGTGTGCCGTATAGGTTGCATTCATTTCAAGGTGCATTTAAAGTGTATCTGTAATAAATGTACCACATCTGTCTTTCATGTTCTTCTTTAACCACAGGTGTTGATGCTTTAAGTCATTTTGAAAACTCACATCAAAAGAAAAATCTAATTTCTATTTCAAAGATTTACAGGGAAATTATCAATGAGTATCTGGAAAGTCACATATTTAGCAAACATCAATCACATTGAAATAATCCAAGACACCATACAATACAATCTTTGTCATGTGTATGGGAATCCATTAAACATTCCTGTGGAACTGGTGTGCAGTCAGAATCTTGGCACTCTCTAATCCTTCTATTATGAAATAAATATTTAGTAAATTGACAGTAAATGGTAATCTGTGTATGTAATAGATACATTTAACTCTCTTTGAAAAAGAGCATGGGAGCAGAAAACTATTAACATAATTATATTTAATAGTCATAATGCTCAAGCACTTTATGGAATTACACCTGTGCTACACTTGCTGTACTCAGTGGCAGACTTCCAATATGGTTTTTGTAGCCACAAAATGTTCTCCACATAGATTCTATAAGAGTATAGGAGGCGTCAACGCGGTCTACATGCCAACAGACCTGAAAATATAATTGGTACTCACTTCGCCGGGGAGGGGGTTAGCATGATAAAGTTCAAGACACATGCATACCTACTCTTCCCTCACCAAGGTCCCACGTGGATGTCAAATACACAGCACATCCATGGATGGATAGTAGGGCTTCACTTGCATTCAATGTATTTATTTGCAAAGCTTAATTGTGTTTTGTATATGCCACTGCACAATGGAATTGAAAAAGGCTTTTTATGCCAGAAAACTGGTATGGGGCAATGATACTGGTAATGATAGATGGTACAAAATGGGCTAAAGTCAGTAGTGGGGTACCACAAGGATCTGTGTTAGGCCCAATTCACTTTAATCTTTTTATTAATGATTTTGTGGACAGGATCTCTCAGTAAAGTGTTGTTTTTTTGCTGATGACACAAAACTGTGTAAGATACTTAAAGGGAATGTGTCATTATCTATTATCTATTGTTTAAATCATGTCTTCATTAACAGTATTTTTTCAAGAATTTTTGGTGGTTATTTTCAATTGTCTATGTAAATGTCTATATTTTAGAAAAGTTTTCATACGGGCCACTAAGCCTAATAATAAGCACCACTTCTTTGTCTGTACAGATCACTTTAATGCTGTTATCTGCATATCTTTACTGGCAGGATTAGAATGACAGTTATCACATATGTATATATATAACACAAGATCCTCCATTCACAATATATGATTGTTAAAGCTTATATACTCCTTCCTGACCTCTATCCAGGTCACAGAACATGCCCAGAAAACTATTCTATAGAAGTCAGTGAGTCAGGTCCTGTCCGTGCTATGGGACATGCTGGTTGCTGAAAAATATATCTCTAAATCCTATTAATAACAACAGGGGAAATGCCAGCCCCCATAATCATGTTCAGGAAATAGAATTTTAAAAATCTACAATCGGAAAATAAAAATAGAAAAAAGCATATGGATTATTATCTGGTTTTAACTGACAGAAAAAAAAATCTGTAACAGATTCCTTTGAAAGAGAATATCCAATGCAGTGTAGCCTGCAGGCAGCATGTTATAGAGCAGGAGGAGCTGAGCAGATTGATATGTAGTTTTGTGGGAAAAGATTCAGTAAAACTTCAGATTTATACATTTAAATCTCTGCTCTTTCTGAGCTCAGTAGTATATGGAGCTCAGGTTGATAGTATCCTCTGTGCAGGTTTGGAATACAGAAACAGCTGTCAGTCACTGATACATGGGGTACATAGGGCTGGTCTAAATAAGTCATTAACTTTTCAACAAACTTCACAGTAACCAATAATGCAGTGTGTGTACATGAGGAATAACACTATGGGCTAATGCACATGGCCAGTGCCGGCCCGTGCCTGTATTGTGGCCTGCATACGCTGGGTCCACAATACACGGGCACCGGCCGTGTGCAGCCCACATCACGGATCGCGGACCCATTTACTTCAATGGGTCCGCAATCCGAGAGATGCGGAGCGTAGGCACGGATCAGAACACCACGCAAGCACTACTTTTTTGCGGTGCGGACCCTCGGATGCGGATCATGGACCCCATTCAAATGAATGGGTCCGCGATCCGCATGCGGTGGCCCCAATGTCAGTGCCCATGCGTTGTGGACCGCAAATTACGGCCCACAGCACAGGCACTGACTGCACAAGCTCGTGTGCATGAGCCCTATTTCTCGCCATTATATCACTTGTATTTGGCATTTTTAGCAGTTTTCCATTGTGCATTCTGAATGTCTAGTTTGCTTTTTGATAAATGTAAAGTAATGCACCTGCATAAGGAATAAAACTGGGGACCACAGAACAAGAGAAGGACTTATTGAGTATTGAGCACTGCAGGGCTACCTCTCCAAGCGTCCCTATTATAATCTGCCATTGCATGGGGCCTGAAAGTGTTACTGTTTTCAATGGGTTACACTTTGGTTAGTGCCAGTGGGTTGAATAATTAGATCGGGGTTTTTCATCTATATCAGATTTTTATATTTAAGGTCCCGGGACAATTCAACAGGCACTTGTCAGGAGGGAAGTGTTCCTTCCTGGCAATTGCCTGCTCGTCAGTGAAGGAGGCCGTTGTATTTACATGCAGAGATCTCCTCCACAATATGTGGAGGAGCGACCACTAATGCCATTGCTTGTCCCCATACAGACTCGTTGTTTGCCGACAGCACAGCCTGGCACCCTATGCTGCCAGAAAACGATGATTTAGGTGCCTACACAAGCGGTCCAAATACCTGATGAATGAGCGCTTCGGGTAACTGGCGGCACCTTTACACCGCCAGATAAATGCTAACGAGCATTCCCATGAACGCCTGTTAGCCATTATCTGGCAGATTCTCATCCTGTGTAAAGTGACCTTAAGTATATGGTTAAAAAAAAGTTTTATAAACCTTTCAATGCTGATATTCATTTTCATGGGGGGAATGAGTGGAAAACACAGCACACCTTGCACTATAATATTAATGAAAGCTCCTTACAAACTTCACATTTCTAGTTAAGCTTCTCCAAAAATAATTTAATTGTGCAGTCACTTCTACTTGGAGGGAACATCTGGCTGAATGTTTATTAAAGTCGGTTTCTTGCTCATAGCTGGATGGTGTTAGTAGAATAATTATTTAGACTCGGAGTTTATTCCGTGGATTAACAGCAATCGTGACTTTCATTTAATCTTATTCTGAGAACACTGCTGCCAGTGTGAGGCGAAGCATGTTTGTTCTCGCGCACAGAATTTCCCCAAACCCTTTGTTTTTCTACTTAATTAGCCGAAATGTCATTTATGCTAATTGAAAAAACAAAGGCGTATATAAAGCTATTTGTTTCACTGCAATAGTTCCAACAGTTTGACAGTTTTATATTTTTTCTTAAGGATTTATGGCGTAATGGCTGCTGCTAATGACTCGGCTTTCTATATTACCACAGTTTTTCCCAGCACTTTGCTGACCTCTTCAAACCTCAGGAGAACTGCATATTTCTTGCCTGGCAATCATGTTGATTTTATCGTTTGTTGTGGTTATATTTCACCTTCAGATGTAATTATGTATAACATAGTATCTGTTTTCAGATAATTAAACATGTGGTTATCTGAAAGAACTCTTCCAAAGATCGTCTTTTGGATGAACACTACACTGCCTTGAAGTATTTGTAGGTCGGAGATAAAAATACTTTATTCATATTCTTGACTACATTAGTAAATGACGGAACGGTAAAAAAGTATGACAATGGCCATTTCATTGAAAAAAATGTGCCCATGTGCAGTTTATATAGCATCTTACAGTATCTCCTCTTGAGCACTTCATCTGCACCCACTGTCTGCTTCTCATTAGCCTACTTAATGTTTGAATGAGCTTTATATGAGGAAAACCCTTAGAGTACCTGCATACGGTACGAATAACGCATATTTTTTCCATGCTGATTCTCGTGCAGAGAAACAGAAGCATAATACAGTACCAGCAAAGTGTATGAGGTTTGCTTTTATCTTCCATTCAGAAACTGACCTGCCGTGTGGATTTTGAAATCTGAAGCATGTCAATTCGTCAAATTTTTGTAAATATTTTATTAGATCTTTTCATGGGACAACACTGAAGATATGACACAATGTAAAGTAGTCAGTGTACAGCTTATATAACAGTGTACATTTGGTGTGGCCTCAAAATAACTCCACACACAGCCATTAATGTCTAAACCACTGGCAACAAAAGTGAGTACACCCCTAAGTGTAAATGGCTAAATTGTGCCCAAATAGCCATTTTCCCTCCCCGGGGTCATGTGACTCGATAGTGTTACAAGGTCTCAGGTGTGAATGGGGAGCAGGTGTGATAAATTTGGTGTTATCACTCTCACACTCTCTCATACTGGTCACTGGAAGTTCAACATGGCTCCTCATGGCAAAGAACTCTGAGGATCTGAAAAAAAGAATTGTTGCTTAAATGGAAGGTGGAGGAGCGCAAGGTCTCTAACATCCACCAACTCCGTATCTCATCATTGAGGAGTGGAAGAGGATTCCAGTGGCAACCTGTGAAGCTCTAGTGAACTCCAGATAGTTAAGGCAGTGCTGGAGAATAATGGCAGCCACACACAATATTGACACTTTGGGCACAATTTGGCCATTTTCACTGGCTTCCTCAGGGATAATGGGCAGAGGCAACTCTGCCCATTACCCCTGAGGAAGCCAGTTCACTAGTGAAACATGTTGGGGAGCAGAAAGACTTTTTAATGATCCGGTGTCTGTCACATGCAGTCCAATAGTTAGTCAGACGTCAGTGAAGCGAGTAAAGCTTTGACAATATGATGCACTAGTGAAGAAACTGGTGTCATTACCTTTGAGAACAGCTGTTAGGTGTAGTGATTTGGGAGTAAGCGCGCACTCCCTTATTCACTGTTACACCAGTACAAATAAACAGGGACTGCATGTGATGACAGTAGTTTTTTTTAATGTGATATGGCTGACGTAGCAGGATTTTAATTGTCCTCATTAAAGGTTATATTTTATTCACAATTAGTTATTAGTATCTGGGTCAAGTGGGGTAAAGTGAGTTATATTGAGGGCACACCAAATTTACACTGTTATACAAGCTGTACACTGACTACTTTACATTGTATCAAAGTGTCATATCTTCAGTGTTATCCCATGAAGAGTATAATAACATATTTACAAAAATGTGAGGGGTGTAGTCACTTTTGTGAGATACTGTATATTGACTCATTGACAAATACTGACTGTGTTAAAGCAGCCTTAGGTGGAGCTAATGTTTTTAATATGGGGTCATATTCTCTTCATATTCCATATATGTAAATACATGTCATAGTTCCTGAAGATTCTGTTATGGCTCCACTTTCAAAATAGAGGTGATTCAAACCTATAAAAAACGCACGCACATCTCTGCTACATCCATATTATGTCTCTTTTTGATGCGCATTTGAATCTGGAATGTAAGCAAAACAAAACATTACAGATGTAAATTTAAATGAAAAACATGATACCATAATATGGAACCAAATGTCTACTTCAATAAGGAGCCATGCACAGACCAAACTATCCATATTTTGTGTTTGTACTGATATAGTCATATTGTGATGAGATATTGCTTCGTGTCTGAAAACTGCAAGTTCTGTAGGAACAGGGGAAGAAAACGCTGGCTATGCTGACTGTGGCATTATCATTAGGCTTCAGCAAATCGAGCTTCCAATCAGAGGTACAAAGTCGATTCGTTCAAACAATACGGTTTGAATGCTGTCAGAGACCTGTCTCTGTACAACATTGAAATGTATTGTATATATGTGTAGGCAAACTTCGTTTCACCCAAAGTAGGGCGAGACTTCGGTGAATTAATTCGGTATTCATAACCCTTCCAGTTGACAAGGAAGTAGGGGAACCCCTTCGATATTTTAAAATCCAAGATTTCATTGACCTCATATTCTTCCTGCTGTTCCACTGTGACAGGTTTGGAAGGTGCTTTGTAGGCCGAGAACCTATTGAGGACCACAGGTTTCAGGAGTGATGCATGGAAGACATTGGAAATGCGCAGAGAAGGAGGTAGCGACAGCCGATAGGCTACCGGATTGATGACTTGGGTGAGGGCCGATGAATCGAGGGGCATCCTGGGTACCCGAAGACGGATGAAGCGAGTAGAAAGCCAGACTTTGTCTCCTGGGGCCCATTGAGGAACTGCACGTCTCTTCTTGTCTGCTTGAACCATGTACTGAGCTGAAGCTTTTATTAGATTAGCCCGTACTTTGGACCAGATGACAGAAAACTTCTGGACCTCAGAATTAGCTGCAGGGACATTGGAGGATGGCAGAGTTGGAAGAAGGGGTAAACGGGGGTGTTTACCGAAGTTGACGAAGAATGGAGATTTCTGGGTGGACTTGTGAAATAAATTTTTGTGGGCGAACTCAGCCCAAGGTAGCAGTTCCACCTAGTTGTCCTGAGAAGGGGAAATATACAGTCTGAGAAATGTTTCCAGGTCCTGGTTCACCCTC
The DNA here is from genome assembly GCA_900303285.1 of Rhinella marina. NCBI lineage: Eukaryota > Metazoa > Chordata > Amphibia > Anura > Bufonidae > Rhinella > Rhinella marina. The sequence goes on along the minus strand of ONZH01024495.1, from coordinate 262,322 downwards.
TCGGTTTGCCCATTAGACTGTGGGTGGTGGGCGGTGGAAAAGTTCAGCTTGACGTTGATTAGTTTACACAGAGCTTGCCAAAATTGTGACATAAATTGGGTTCCTCTATCGGACACAATTTCGAGAGGACAACCATGCAGACGGAAGATGTTTCGGATTAAGATAGACGCGAGAACTGCTGCTGAGAGTAGACCCGTCAACGGTGTAAAATGAGCCATCTTTGAAAATTGATCGACCACGACACAGATGGTATCGTACCCCTTAGAAGGTGGAAGGTCTGTGATGAATTCCATGGAGATATGAGTCCACGGTGAGTCCACGGACTATCCGGAATGGGAAGGGGGTGTAGAAGACCAATGGGACGTCCAGGAACCCCTTTGTGCTGGGCGCACAAGTGACAGGCCGCCACAAATTCTCGTACATCTCGGTGAAAAGAAGGCCACCAATAGTTTCTTGCAAGTAGATCGCAGGTCTTCTTGAATCCAGCATGTCCTGAGAATAGGGAGCCATGAGCCCATGCCAGTAGTTTAGGAACAGGAATAGGTTAGGACTCCAATGGAACAAAAGTCTTCCCCGGAGGGGTGGCTTCAGGAGTGGCGGCTGAGAGTAGTATCCGCTTGGGGTATATTATGTGTTCAGGACCCACACCTGGTTCCTTGTCCGCGGCGTTGAACGATCTGGAGAGAGCGTCTGCTTTAACATTCTTGGTGCCAGGACGGTAAGTGATTAATAAATTGAACCAGGAGAAGAACAGGGACCACCGAGCTTGACGTGGGTTAAGCCGTCTGGCAGAATGAAGGTAGAGGAGATTCTTGTGGTCAGTGTATACCGTAATGGGATGCAGGGCTCCTTCCAAAAGGTGTCTCCACTCCTCCAATGCCAACTTAATGGTGAAAAGTCCCCGATTCCAAAATTCTTTTCAGAGGCTGAAAACTTCTTGGAGAAGAATCCACAAGGGTAAATCTTCTTATTGGGTAATCGTTGAGAGAGAACCGCCCCAACAGCGAATGAGGAAGCATCCACCTCCAGGAAAAACGGCAAGGAGGTATTCAGTTGGCTGAGGATTGGGGCAGACAGGAACCTGTCCTTGAGTAGTTGAAAGGCTTGGTTGGCCTCCGGGGACCACTGACGAGGATCAGCTGATTTGTGTGTTAGTGCTGTGATGGGAGCAATAATGTAGGAGAAATCTTTGATGAACAGCCGATAGTAGTTGGCGAAGCCCACAAATCTCTGAATAGCTTTCAGTCCCGTGGGCTGTGGCCAGTTCAACAGAGCTTGAACTTTATCCAGATCCATCTTCAGGCCGGTACCAGACAAGATGTATCCCAAGTTAGGAACAGATGACTGCTCGAGGAGGCACTTCTCTAGTTTGCAGTAGAGTTGGTGGACCCTCAGGCGTTCTAAGACTTGACGAACGTGGCCACGATGATCTGAGAGGGAGCGAGAGAAGATCAGGATATCATCCAGGTATATGACCATGAAGGAGTACAGCATGTCCCTGAAGATCTCGTTGATAAAGTTCTTGAACACTGGAGCATTGCAGAGGCCAAAGGGCATGACCAGGTACTCATAGTGGCCATCCCGAGTATTGAATGCCGTCTTCCATTCGTCCCCGGGCTTAATACCGATCAGATTATATGCACCGCGCAAATCCAACTTAGTAGATACAGTAGCACCCCGAATTCTGTCGAATAACTCGGAAATCAGTGGCAATGGGTACTTGTTCTTGATGGTGATCTCATTCAGACCCCGATAATCCAGCACCTGCTGGGGAGGAAGAAGGTCTGATGAACCCCCGAGCGAGATTGTCCTTGATGTATTCGGACATAGCCTGCGTTTCAGGTAGAGACAGATGGTAAGTACGGCCCCGAAGGGGAGTTTTGTTGGACAATAAATGAATAGCACAGTCCCACGGACGATGAGGTAGGAGTTTCTCAGCCTGTGACTTGCTGAAGACATCAGAATATGCGGAATACTGCCGGGGAACAACTCCTTCAGTACTGCAACAACAGAGAGTGATGATTCCGGGAGGAGACACTTTTTGTAAGCAGGACACCTGACAGTCACGACCCCACAACATTAATTCCCCAGATTTCCAATTGAGGTTGGGGGAGTGCTTCTGTAGGCATGGTAAACCCAGAATGAGTGGACTGATGGCCTTGGGAACCACTAAAAATTCTATTTCCTCTTGGTGCAGAGCTCCCACTCGCATGACAAGGGTTTTGGTGCTGGACAGAACAGACCCATTTGGCACCCGATTACCATTGATGCCCAACAAGGACATGGGACAGGAAAGTGGAACCCATGGAATTCCCCATTTAGATGCAAGGGATAAGGAAATGAAGTTCCCAGCTGCTCCGGAATCCAGGAAGGCAGGTATAGACAATATCCCTTTGGGAGTAAGAATGGACACCGTAATGGAAAAGGAATTTCTTTCTTCTTTGCAGGAGAGAGACACATGGGACCTAGGACAACCTCTCCTGACTTGCCTAGGTTCTGGCGTTTCCCGGCTTATTGGGACAAGTCCCCACTTGATGGCTGGGTCCAGCGCAATAGAGACATAAATGATTCTTCATATGGTTTTCTCTTTCCTCCCGAGATATCCTAGCACGCCCAAGTTGCATGGGTTCCTCCTTAGGGACCGCCGGAACCTGAAACTTAGGATCGAGCCTGGTATTAAACCGTTTGGACCCTCTTCCCTCTGCTGCACGTTCTCTAAACCTAATATCCACTTTATTACATAGGGATATTAGGTCATCCAATGTCAGGGGTAATTTTAATCTTTAATGGGATCGGACAGCCCATCCCAGAATACGGCCACGAGAGCCTCCTCTTCCACTTTAGTTCTGATGCCAAGGTTCGGAACTGGACTATGTACTGAGCCACGGTTAGGGATTGTTGGCGAAGGCGTAGTAGGGATGTGGCTGCAGATGAGACCCTACCAGGTTTGTCAAAGATTTTCCGGAAGGTCTCCAGGAATGCCGGACAGTTGTAAAGAATTGGAGCATTCTGTTCCCAGAGTGGCGAGGCTCAGGCCAATGCCTGCCCGGTAAGCAGGGAGATGATGAAGGCTACCTTTGCTTTATCGGAAGAAGAGTTTCCAGGAAGAAGCTCAAAATGGATTGAGCACTGATTCAGGAACCCGTGGCAATTCTTAGGGTCTCCATCGTATTTGGAGGGAAGCGGAACCCGGAGGAGATGCGCCGTAGCCATCACGGATGAAGGAGGTGACGGGGTAGCGACCACCGGCGGTGGCTGCAACGAGTCTAAACGTGTGGAGAGAGATTGCAGACACTGGAGAAGCTGCTGTTGGTTCACCTCCTGCTTGTTGACAGGCTCCACTACTTGCCGTAGCAGGTCAGAGGTAGAAGGCGCACTGGCAGCTTCCATGGTTAGTGGGCCAGAGTATACTGTCACTAGCCTTGCTGGCTGGATATAGCTTCGTCTTGCCAGCTTCCATAGAACTAAAAAGTACTGGCGTGGGGAATCTAATAAGCCCCCGGGTTTTCACCTGAGCCCGCTGCAAGGCAGGTTGGATTTGTGTGGCCAGGGACTTGCAGGTCGCGTTGCCACTTGGAAGCTGTATAGGGTTCAAACCGAGGACCGGATCACCAGCATGTTATCAGAGGCGAGGAACGAGCACAAGTCTGGATACACAGGAGCCAAACAGAAGAGGACTTCAGAGCTGGAGTACACTGGAAAAGACCTGATACTCTGGCATCAGTCTGGTGCACAGAGCTACCTTAAATAGGCCTCTAGATGAGAATAAGGTGCTGGACTAATGACACAGAAGGTGTAGGAGCTGCAGTACCGGCTGCCAGCCCCTAGAGGGGGCGAGAGTACAGGCTACTGCAGAGTCTGTGCTGAGAAGCGGCTGCTGGAATCACCGCAGCGGACACTTGTGTAGGGCATCAGACAGAAGCCGCCGAGGGGGGCGGCCCCGCCGACGGGGTGAGTGTAGCGGCGTCATGCGCCCAGATGTGACAGTCTGCAACAATGTTTACATAGGTGATACATGTGGGTGCAACAGTGTTTAGGATGGACCAGAAAGCCTAGTCTTTGCTTCCCATGCAAGCCTTGGCTCCCATAATCCTGTCACTGGTTCACCAGTTGTCCTCGTTGACCACTTTTGACAGATACTAAACATTCCAAAATATAAGACTGTCAGAAAATAAACACCACACACCTAGAACATCCCCAAAAGATCTGTAAACTATGCACCAAAATCAATAAGAGGCCTGCAGCTCTCAATAAATTTGGCACATCTTAGCCCGCTGATTGAACTTTTTACTAAGGCTAGTTTCAGACTAGCGCTAGCGATCCGGCAGGGAACAGCCTCCCGGATCGTTGTGCATTCATGAAAGTCTTCTTTCCGGCCCCATTAACTATAATGGGGACCAGTAGAAATCCAGCTGCAACCTGGGAAACATGCCGAGAATCAGCCGTAAGAAAACTGCTCCGTGGTTTTCTTGGATATGAGAAAATTACCAGAAGAAAACACCAAACCCACAGTATACTTTGTATTTAAGTCACCAAAAGGCTACAGACCATTACACTTTCAAATTAACATCTGGCCACACAAGAAAATACTAAACAAAAGTGCTACTAAAAATGTCATGAAAAACTATATAAAAATATGGCAGAAAATGGCTATGTATGAAACGAACCTAAATGAGGTATTTTATTATCTGATTACAGAAAAGTAGCCTAGCAAGTGTAGCTGGGTCGACAAGTTGTGTTTGGATTACCTTTGCTTTTGTTTCTACATGAAAAGTATGATAGGAAACTTCATAACATCAAAAGTTTTTATGGCTCTTTTTTGTTACAAAGGTGCCAAAATACCCCCTTTTCCATTTACTTAAAAGAATCAATTTAACCAAAGTTTTAAAAAAGGTACCTCTTGCAATATTTTCATAAAGCCCTAACCTAAGTTCATGAATAATCACTTGATGTCCTCAACAGAGGCAATGAATATAATTCCTCTAGCTACGTTCTAGGACACTTCCTCTAGGTGGAGCAGTTACATCTCTAATAGCAGGACATATGTGTGTCCTTATGACTTGGCTATATTTCTGTGTACTTTGTTAGTGTTGAACCTTGTGTCTGTATATAGCCAAATAGAACAGTGTTTCTCAATGTCCCCAACCCATGTCTCCTACTTAAATAAATTACAATGAATAACCCACCAACTTATTATCGAATTTATCGTTCAATGTGATATTAAATCAAAGCTTAAAGTCATATCTACTTTGCTGGTATGTAAATGCTGCATGCAGCAAAACTACAGCATCTATGTCCTATGTGACAAGACCTACCCTAATATTTACATATAGCCAAAGAGTGGGCACCCTAGAATCAGTTCCTCTGGGGGGCTCTAGGCACCCCAGTTTGACGCTGGATCTCAGTACCTGGAAGCAAACAATGAGAATCTGGTCATGCCAGAATTTAGGAGCATAGCTTTGCATTACACCATAATGGCAAAAAGATAAGGGGTATACTGTAATAACGCCTAGCAGTAAGGATGAAGGACCTAAAATAAAATAGCTTATACTGTAGCGAACCAGAATTCAAGTGAAAGGTTCACTCCAAGTGCACATAATAACATTTCCTGTGTGTATATATTCAGGAACAGGATCAACAGTTTTATACAGTCTTCACTCATAGTTTGCCTTGGTGCAGGAACACAAGTCATCCCAGGAATGTTACTAATGACTCTCTTCTAATTAGCTTTCATTCCTGGTGAGTTCAGATTTGGGTGTCTTTCACTAGATCATTAATCAAAGGCTTAATAACAGTCTATAGAAACTGTAAATTGTAGAACAGCTTAATCTTTGCTCCAACATAGCTGTTAAAATATAACCAAGTTCTTCTAAGGACGTGTTTATCTCTTGTGGACAGTTAGGGCTCATACATAAGACAAAGCTGTGTGTGCTGGCCTTCTACAGTGATGCTTGGGGTCTACATTCATATTTCAGACCCATAGGCATTAGGTGACATTGTATGACACAGCACCTTAGGAAGGACCTATGTTCTGTTCTTAAAGCAGAGTCTGCATATTATGATATTGATGACATATCCTGAGAATGCGTCATCAATATACTAGCACTGCACAACCCCTTTAACCAGTTTAAGACTGGTTCATTTACCCCCCTTCCTGACCAGATTCATTTTTTTTTGTAGTTTCTCTTAATTTTGAGCTGAGTCTACCTTAAATAATGATAAAACGTAACTTTTAATTAGTACAAATTTTACAGGTGGTCCGGTGTTCCTTATCAATATATTAGCATGTAAGGCTGGCTGGTCGATCTCCCCATAATTTTTGGAAAGTGCTCTTTTAGTCTAGTAGCCATACACTGTCCCTGAGAGTGTAATAGTCTAAATGCAGGGAAAAACTCATATGGCTGTAGTCGGAGCACTCGCCCTGAAAAGGGCGAACCCCAGCCTCTGGAACCTTGGGCCTGCACACACCTTTGCTTAACACCTTGCCGACCTAGGACGAGAATGCTTGTCCTAATATGGCGTTACTTAACGCCCTAGGACAAGCATTCTCGCCCTAGGGTTAAGGTGCTGCTCCTGCCCCGCTGCCGCAATCTGCAGCAGGGGCCCGGCTGATACTAACAGCCGGGCCTCTGCTGTATCCACCAGCACCGGTGATTACACCGATGCCGGCGGATTAACCCCTTGTATGCCGCGGTCACGCTGACCGCGGCATACAAGGCAATTGCGGCAGCTTTTAAAGCCATCGGGTCCCCGTGAGGCGTGGGGGGCCCGATGGTTGAGATGGAAGCCCCGATGCCTTGCCCAGAGGCATCGGGACTCCCATCTCCTAGGCAACGGTCAGCGTCTCACAGTTTGAGACGCTGACAGTTGAATGCAGCACAATACAGATGTATTGTGCTGCATTCAATCAGGGATCAGACACTGAAATTTTAAAGTCCCTTACTGGGACATAAGTGAAATGTTAAAAAAAAGTTAAATAAAAGTGTTTTAACAAAAATAAAAAAAATAATAAAGTTTCAATAAAAAAAAGCCCCTTCCCCATAAAGAAACACATAAAAATAGAAAAAAAAATATATACATATTAGGTATCGCCACGTCCGTAAAAACCTGCTTCATTAAAATATCACATGATCAAGCCCATTCAACACCGTAAAAAAATAAAATAAAAACTGTCTAAAAAAAGTCATTTTTTGTCACATTTCATCACAAAAAATGTAATACCATGCAATCAAAAAAGCGAATGCCCCCACAAAAAGTACCAATCTAACCGTCATCTCATCCCGCAAAAAATGAGCCCCTACCCGAGACAATCCCCCAAAAAATAAAAAAACTACAGCTCTCTGACTATGGAGACCCTAAAACATGATTTGTTTTGTTTCAAAAAGGATATTATTGTGTAAAACTTAAATAAAAATAAGTATACATGTTAGGTATCACCACGTCCATAAAAACCTGCTCTACAAAAATATTGCATGATCTCTCCCCTCAGGTGAACACTGTAAAATAATAAAAAATAAAAACTGTCTAAAAAAGGCATTTTTTGTCACATTTCATCACAAAAAATGTAATACCAAGCGATCAAAAAATCGTATGCCCCCAAAAATAGAACCAATCTAATCGTCATCTCATCCCGCAAATAAATGAGCCCCTACCTGAGACAATCGCCAAAAAAATAAAAAAAATTACAGCTCTCTGACTATGGAGACACTAAAATGTGATTTTTTTTGTGCTTCAAAAATATTGTGTAAAACTTAAATAAATAAAAAAAAGTATACATATTAGATATTGCCGCGTCCGTAACGACCTGCTCTATAAAAATATCACACGATCTAACCTGTCAGATGAATGTTGTAAATAACAAAAAATAAAAACAATGCCAAAACTGCTAGTTTTTATTACCTTGCCTCACAAAAAGTGTAATATAGAGCTACCAAAAATCATATGTACCCTAAAATAGCACAAAACTGCCAACTAATCCCGTAGTTTCCAAAATGGGGTCAGTTTTTTGGAGTTTCCTAGTCTAGGGGTGCATCAAATGTGACATGGCAACTTAAACTTTTTCCAGTGAAATCTGCCCTGGCGTTCCTTTCCTTCTGCGCCCTGCAGTGTGCCTGTACAGCAGTTTACGATGACAAATGGGGCATTTCTGTAAACTACAGAATCAGGGTAATAATTACTGAGTTTTGTTTGGCAGTTAATCCTTGCTTTATTCTCAGAATAAAATGATTCATATGGAAAATCTGTCAAAAAAGTGAAATTTGGAAATTTTGGCTACATTTTCCTTTAATTCTTGTGGAACACCTAAAGGGTTAATAACGTTTGTAAAATCAGTTTTGAATACCTTGAGGGGTGTAGTTTCTAAAATAGGGTCATTTTTGGGTGGTTTCTATGATGGAAGCCTCACAAAGTGACTTCAAACCTGAACTGGTCCTTAAAAAGTGGGTTTTGGAAATTTTGTGAAAAATTTCAAGATTTGCTTCTAAATTTCTAAGCCTTCTAACGTCCCAAAAAATAAAATGTAATTTTCAAAGTGATCCAAACCTGAAGTAGACACATGGGGAATGTAAAGTCATAACTATTTTTGGAGGCATTACTATGTATTTTAAAAGTAGAGAAATTGACATTTGGAAATTTGCAAATTTTTCTAAATTTTTGGTAAATTTGGTATTAGAATGAAATATTTTGACTCAAATTTACCACTGTCATGAAGTACAATATGTGACGAGAAAACAGTCTCAGAATGGTCTGGATAAGTAAAAGCGTTCTAAAGTTATCACCACATAAAGTGAGACATGTCAGATTTGCTAAAAATGGCCTGGTCCTTAAGGTGAAAAATGGCTGGGTCCTTAAGGTGTTAATGCTACCTAAGTCCTAGCTTACCCCCAAGACAGTACTCTGGCTTTTTTATTGAGTGACTTCGAGTTATTATTTTGTACTAATTAAAAGTTAAGTTTTATCATAATTTAAGGTAGACTCAGTTCAAAATAAAGATTTACTAGGCCACTGAGTTATTATAAGGAGGTCTGATACGCAGTTTAAAAATCCTTCCTTTTTGTTTTTCTTTTTTGTAGTTCCCTTGCATTTTTTGTTCCCTTAACATTTTTAAAGGGTTTTTCCTGTAGTTCAATATTGATGGCCAGTCTTCATGACAGGCCATCAATATCTAGTCAGTGGCAGTCTGACTCCCAACACCTCCACCAATTAGCTATTTGAAGAGAAAGTGGCACTGTGAAGAACAGCAAGGCCTCTTCCTAGGCCACTGACATTATGTTCATTGGTCACATGACCTATTTAGAGCTCAGTCCCATTTAGGTGAATGTGCCTGATCTGCTATACCAAGCACAGCTATTATACCAGAGGTTGTACTACATTTTTTCCAGAAGAGTAAAAATACTCCTCTCACCATTTTGAGGAGTATTTTTTAGCTGTGGGGGAGTATGACAGTTGCAGTTATTCAAATACATAATACGTAGGCCTACACTTATTCACATTTGCGTTGGAGGTTCTGTTCAGTGCCTCTGTTGCAGATTCTGTCAAAAAGACCAGACAAAAAAGCCTTGCATGCAGAACTGTTTTGTGTGGTAAAAAGACAAGATTCCGATCAGAAACTGAACCGGCTCCATCATAGTCAGTGGAGTCTGTTCAGCTCTGTTTGTCAGTTATGTGCCTGATCCAGCACTTCCGTTATTTTCATTGTTCTGCTCATCTAACAGAGCAGAACAGCAGAAATAAATACCAGTGGTGTGAATGTGCCCTCCCGTCAGCTTCTCCAACATACAGTCCCATGTAAATAACATTGTTCCGAACAATTTTGTCCACATGTGTATATATCATTCTGCTCAGCTTTTCCTGCTTTATAACATTTTGCCTGTATCTTCTTTCCACCACAACTTGTCTCTGCAGAGTTTGCCACATGTACATCGTGGATTCATCACTTTTTCATTGTCCTCCTGAGCACAAACTCCCTATCCTGGTGGCCCAACTGTGTCATCCTGCTGCCACCATCAATGCTATTCCCACTGTGCTCCTCCATGCCCCCAAATACTATAGTGCCCCCAATAATAATAATTCCCCACTACAGTGGCCCCAGTAGTTAAAGTGCACCCGGTAGTAGTAATACCCCTATAATGCCCCTAACACCCCTATATTGCCTCAAACTATAATAATTCCCCTATTGTGGACTCAGTAATAATACCCCTACAGTGCTTCAGTATTAAAAATGCCCTACAATACCAGTGTCCCCAATTGTATACTCAAGTAGTTAAGGAAAGAAAAAAATTAAATTCCTGAGTCAAATTCCATGGCACCACTGATGCAAACCGAGCATAAGGCCTCTTTTACATGGTCAGTATTTTGCTTCAGTATTTGATCAGCATCTGTAAGCCAAATGCAGGAGTGTGTCCAAAACACAGAAGAGATGCAAATATTTCTATTACTTTTTATCTGTGTTTTGGACCCCCTCATGGTTTTGGCTTACAATTACTGATCACATACTGACCATGTGAAAGACGCTTTATGGATGCCCAAAAATACAGGCTTGGTTGTTTTTAGTTTTCTGTTCTTCAGAGAGCTCAGATAACATAGTAACATAGTAACATAGTTTGTAAGGCCGAAAAAAGACATCTGTCCATCCAGTTCAGCCTGTTTTCTTACAAGTTGATCCAGGGGAAGGCAAAAAACCCCTGTGAGGCAGAAGCCAATTTTCCTCACTTTAGGGGGAAAAATTTCTTCCCGACTCCAGTCAGGCAATCAGAATAACTCCCTGGATCAACGACCCATCTCTAGTAACTATAATCTGTAATATTATTACCCTCCAGAAATACATCCAGGCCCTTCTTGAACTCTCTTAGTGAACTTACCATCACCACCTCCTCAGGCAGAGAGTTCCATAGTCTCACTGCTCTTACCATAAAGAATCCTCTTCTATGTTTATGTACAAACCTTCTTTCCTCCAGACACAGAGGATGTCCCCTCGTCACAGTCACAGTCCTCGGGATAAATAGATGATGGGAGAGATCTCTGTACTGGCCTCTGATATATTTATACATAGTTATTAGATCTCCCCTCAGTCGTCTTTTTTCTAAAGTGAATAACCCTAATTTTGATAATCTTTCTGGGTACTGTAGTCCACCCATTCCAGTTATTACTTTAGTTGCCCTCCTCTGAACCCTCTCCAGCTCTGCTATGTCTGCCTTGTTCACAGGAGCCCAGAACTGTACACAGTACTCCATATGTGGTCTGACTAGTGAACGGAAAAATAAACAGTGATGTGAACACAGCCTTACTGCCACTGCTGCCCCCCCCCACTCTGTCATGGGGCCACTATTGTCACCATTACTGCTGCCACTCTACCCACTCTGTCATGGGGCCACTATTGTCACCGTTACTGATGCCACCCTCCCCACTCTGTCATGGGTCCACTATTGTCACTGCTGCTGCCACTGTAATACTTCCACTGTGGCCTATGAGGGTGAACGGCACAGCAGGAAGCCTTGGGCTCTCACGACCCACCTCAGTATTCAACTGTATCTCCATTCTAAAAACAGCAACACAGTTGAATTCTACCTGATACTCCCAGCAGTAATTAATTTGAGAGCATCGGATTGTTATGAGTGTATGGTCGGCATAATATAAATAATAGGGAATGCAAAAAAAGAAAAAGGTATCAGCTCATCACCATGATAACAATCAAGTGAATGCATCCTTTTGAAGTGTATGGTGTGTAGATGGTGCGGGCCCAGTTCCCAGGTATTCACAAGGTAAGACAGAAGATATTTCCACCAATCCACCTACCATGAAGTATAGAACAGTTAAAATCCAAGGTTTTTTAAAGATACATTAAAATATTCTTAGTCATTACCAAACTAAGACTCCTATACAGATTCAACATGCATAAGTCCTCTTTGTATCTTTAATAAACCTTGGATTTTAACAGTTCTACGGTTGGTTCTTGAAGTATCTTCTGTCTTACTACATGCTATAAATGTCTAAGGTCGAAATGTCCCTTTAAAGTATGATACCATCAAATAGGAAATAATCTTCGCTATGATTGTGACTAATGGCTCTAATCCAGAACTGTAAATTTGGGAGGCAACATAAAAAACCATCCCATCAGAAGTAAATACTTGCCATATAGAGTAATATTGCTGCTGCGCTAAGCTTTGGCACAGAAGTGGAATGTGCCAAGTTTCAGCCAATGCTTTTAGTTCCCTTTACAGCTGTCATACATCAGTTCTTTGACGCCTGCACTGCTATGGGATGACTGCCGTTGCCCAACAGAACAGAACACAAGCCTGACATACTCTGGACATTGGCAGTGCACCATACCATCATAAATTTGGGTTTGTTATTATACATAAGGTTAGAGCAGGATAAGGTATCAAAGCAGTGAGGATTTGGTGGTTGGCAAAAATCTCAACTATGAGCTAAGTTACACAGAGAAAGGTTCACAGGTCTTGCTACAGCTATTTTAATCCTGTTCTTGCAAGAGCACTTGGCATTTTTCAAAAGTGTGTGTTGCTAATCCCATTATTATCAAAGGGGACATGTATAACATTTTATAAATGGTGAGACATGAAATTGAAGCATGAGGCCACATTTATAAAGACAATTATGACAAAATGATTTGCACTTACTGCATAACATAAAAATGCATGTTAAAGTCAAAGGCAATGTTTCTGGGTTCTGAGAACTGGAGTAGTGATCATGGCGACAGAAGTTTTCTGCACTTCCTTTCAGTAACACCAATAAACACCAATAAAGACTAAGACTAAGATATTGATGACATGTCCATGGAATAGGTCATCCGTATTAGACTGGTGGGGGTCTAACACCTGGCAGCCTGACCAATCAGCTATTAGCGGTAGCTGCAGTTCTGGAAGTAAACAGTGAACTGAGCCGTTACACCACAACTCGATACACCGTGTAGTGGCCAATCGGGGGTATTGCAGTTCAGCTCCTATTCAAGTAAATGGGAGCTGAGATGAAGTACCTAAGAACTACTGCAGCAATGGGGGTGCTGGGTTTTAGACCCCCACTGATCTGATATTGATGACCTATCCCATAAATAGGTCATCAATATGAGTCCCTTTAAAGATTGTTTGATGGAAATTAAGAGAACATAATGAAATAAATATAAATATATCTTTAAAGGGCATATCTGATGTCATCAGTATAAGTGGGAGTTTGACACCCAGGGCCCCTGCCGATCAGCTGTTTGAGAAGGCACCCTCACTTTCACTAGCATTGTGGCCTTCTTACAGCTTTTCCTAGACCAGGTGACGTCATGTTAATTGGTCACATGGTCTTGGCGCAGCTCAGCCCCATTGAAGTGAACAGGGCAGTCGCTATACAATGGACAGCGCTGTGCTTGGTGAGCTGAGAGAAGGTAGCGGCACAACTACGAGTGCTGATGCCTTCTCCAACAGCTGATGGTGATGGTCCTGTGTGTCGGACCCTTACCGATCAGGTACTGATGACCTATCCAAAGTCTCAAAAAAAACCTTAAATGGAGAACTCTAGGAAAAACAAACGTACTGTTACACTACCTCTGCCTTGCAAAGGCTTTGTGCTTTCCACATTCACTGTTACAATTTGGCATCTGCATTGTTGCAGCTTGTGGCTGCTGTTTACATGATACCTTACAAACCAGAAATCTCCATGTAGGTGAAGTTGGCAGAAGCCACACATAGTCACGATCCAACTAGACATGGTCCAGGGTAGGAAAATGTAAAAAAAACAGCTTGAGATGATGAATGATGTGACCAAACTAAAATACATGATTTATACATTTACACTTTACAATTGCTGGAGAGAGACTTTTCATCATCACTGGAGACCTTGTGTCATCAACGTGCCATTAAGTAATTACTAACAGTTTCCTTTAAACAAGTAAAAGTCTCTAATTGTTTCACCAGGATAAAAGTGATCTAGGATGTGTTTTATATATAGGACAGATGGAAATAACTGAATGTTACTACTGTGACTGGTCCAAATATCAGCCAGTCTACAGGACAAGCTCTTTTGTATCCACTTAGAAAGGGAACATCAAACATGGCTGCAGTTGCAAAGAAGATAAATGTGCTAACATCATTGTACTAATTAAAACTAGCATTCCCATTATCAAGAATCAACAGAAAAGAATTAACGTGCAAGTGGAAAATTTGGTGATGAATGAGTCAGTCACTTATGTATATCAACAAAAGATGGAAGCCATTCAGGGGCTGAATAAGTATGCATTCTGAAATGAGCTAACTGCTAAACAAATGTATGACCACTAGGTGTCCTCTGTGAGTGCTGTAGGGTTCCTACTGTAGACATCGGTGTCACCAGGAGTACTGAAACCTCTAAATACTAAAACACATTAGATTTTACACCACATGTAAATACTACCTACAGAATAGCGTGATAAGAAAAAGTAAGGACAACTCATGTAAAGTTTTATTACTCTGTTAAAAACAAAATACATTTTAAGTACGGTATTTTTAAAGGGTTTCTGTCATCAGAAATCTTGCTATAAAACCTTGTGTCATTTGCAATGCGCAAATGACACCTGATGACAAAAATGTTATTTGTATAGCTGTCTGTTGCACCGTTTTTGGGAAAATTAATGTTTTAAAATATGCAAATGAATGTTCCTAGGTGCAGGGGGCGGTAACCCTGCACCTGGTATCGCCGTATCCCCACCTCTAAACCCTCCTCCGTTCAGTTGATTGACAGGGCCAGGCAGCTAGCTCTGTGGGCTGCCGGCCCTGTCCGAGTCCGAAATCCCGCGCCTGCGCAGTGCGAATAACAATCCACGCAGGCGCGGGATTTCGGACTCGGACAGGGCCGGCAGCCCACAGAGCTAGCTGCCTGACCCTGTCAATCAACTAAACGGAGGAGGGTTTAGAGGTAGGGATATGGCGATACTAGGTGCAGGGTCACCGCCCCCTGCACCTAGGAAGGTTCATTTGCATATTTTAAAACATTAATTTTCCCCAAAACGGCGCAACAGACAGCTATACAAATAACATATTTGTCATCAGGTGTCATTTGCGCATTGCAAATGACACAAGGTTTTATAGCAAGATTTCTGATGACAGAAACCCTTTAAAGCGCATATTTTCCCATATTAATGTTAAAGTGTCACCACCATTACATTTTTATAACCGAAATAAATTATTTTGTTTACACTGATTCCTATAGTTCTCTGCCAAGCTAATTTGAATTGAATTGAAAAGTAACAACTAAAATCATGCAATGACATAAGTATTCAGACCCAATTAGTTGAAGCACCTTTGGCAGTGATTACAGCCTCCAGTCTTCTTGGATATGATGCCACAAGGTTTGCACACCTGGATTTGGGGATTTTCTGCCATTCTTCTCTGCAGATAATCTTAAACTCTGTCAGGTTGGATGGGGACAGCCATTTTCTGGTCTCTCCAGAGACGTTTGATTGAGTTCAAGTCAAGCCTCTGGTTAGCCCACTCAAGGACATTCACAGAGTTGTCCATAAGCCACTCTTGAGTTGTCTTGGCTGTGTGTTTAGGGTCATTGTCTTGTTAGAAGGTGAACCTTGGGCCAAGTTTGAGGTCCAGAGAACAATGGATCAGGTTTTCACTAAGAATATCTCTGTACTTTACTCCATTCAGCTTTCCCTCAACTCCGACCAGTCTCTCTGACCTAGCCGCTAAAAAAACACCCACAGCATGATGGTGCCACCACCATGCTTCAATGTAGGGATGGTATTGGGCAAGTGATGTGCAGTACCTGGTTTCCTCCAGACATGCCGCTTAGAATTGAGGCCAAAAAGTTCATTCTTCATTTCAACAGGCCAGATAATCTTATTTCTTACAGTCTGAGAGTTCTTTAGGTGCTTTTTTGCAAACTTTCATTTGTCTTTTACTGAGGAGAAGCTTCTTTCTGGCCACTCTGCCATAAAGTCCAGATTGGTAGAATGCTGCAGTGATGGTTGATCTTCTGGAAGCTTCCCCCCCATTTGCACACAGGATCTTTGCCGCTAATGCAGAGTGACCATTGGATACCTCTCTTACCATGACTCTTTTCCACTTAGTTTGGTGGGACTTCCAACTGTAGGAAGAGTCCTGGTTGTTCCAAACATTTTCCATTTAAGAATTATGGAGGCCACTGTGCTCTTGGGAACTTTCAGTGTAACAGACATTTTTGAGCCTCCACACATCTCCTGTCTCTAATCTCTACAGGCAGTTATTTCCGCCTCATGGCTGAGTTTTTGCTCTGATATGCATTGTCAGCTGTGACACCTTATATAGACAGGGTTTTGATTCCCAATTGAACTCCAATGAAGGTGGACGCCAATGAAGGTGTAGAAACATTTAAAAGATTATTTAAAGAAATAGGAGACCCTAGAGCTAAATGTCACAGCAAAGGGTATGAATACTTATGTCCAGGCAAAAATGTAGTTTTTCCTTTTTAATAAATTTGCAAACATTTGTAAAATTCTGTTCACTTTCTCATTATGGGGTATTGAGTGCAGATTGATGGCGAAAACTTGATTTTTATTTTATTTTAGCACAAAGCTCCAACATAAAATGTATAAAAAGTGAAAGGGTCTCAAGACTTTCTGAATGCACTGTAGTATATGAAGTCTGAATTTCATTTTTTACATTTTTACATTTTTACATACATAAACATAGCATAACCCCGTTCAAAAGTATTCCTTGTGAGCCTGGATGTTAGCCAGTATATGCAAAGTCACCTAACAAAAATGTCACTCTTAGATGCAGCATCAGGTGGCCACCTCTTCTGGTGTGATGGAGGTCAGGGGAGCCCCGATCTATCAGACATTTACAGTGATCCCTTTAAGATACAATGGCCTCAGGATACAATATTTTCGACATACAATGGCATTTTCTGGGACATCGTAAAATGAAACTAGACTTACAAACAATGTCTTAGACTCAGATCCAACCAATCAACCTGGCCATTTTATTGGTAAAACACCATAACTCGTTATCTAGTAGCTCCTCTATGGTACTAAATTTTCTTTATTGCCCCCTGTCTGTGCCAGGATGACTTGCCTCCTTGGACACTAGATAAACCGCAGCTTCATTTTATTTTTCTGATACATGTATGTACTATGCAAGAAGCTCCTGCCCTCACCACAGAAAATCATTTACAGCTTCCAGCATCTAGTCTTACCTGTTTTATGTCGGTGCTTGCTTTATCTGTCTTAGTTATCTGCTTATTTTTCTTAAAACATACCCTTTTTGTTATTTTGGGATGACATATTTGGGCTTTGGAACCAATTACTGGTTTTTGATAGAGTTATGGACACAATGGTTTTAACTTGCAATGGTCTTCCCAGAATCAATTAATATTGTAACTTGAGGGATCACTGTATAAAATAACATGGATATGCCATGGATATGACAGGCTGATGCAATCTTTGAATGTGAGAGGAAAATTTCTACCACAGTCGTTCCTTCCTCATTCTCTTCTACTGCTGATAATCGGGCGTGTTGCATCCTGATGAAAGATGCCCATCAGCTGATGAATAAGTGTTTGCTCATTCATCAGCTGATCAATTACTTGGGACAATTATCAGGAACAAGCTTGAATCCGATAATTAGCCCAAAAATTGTGCAGTCTATTACGTCCTTAACTCCATATTAACTATTGGTTGACTAAGTTTGAGACAAAATATTACTCTAGAATTGTGGCACTATTTTGAAGCAAAATGTTGCATATTAGGTCACGACCCCTGTTAAAGGGGTTATCCAAGACTATTAAATGCCCCCCATATACCCAGGACCCTCACAAAAAATATACATACCCCACTCTCCGCGCCACTCCTGGTCCTTGTACGCAGATGAAAACATTCAGTGTCGTGGGGAGCAGCCAGTACCTCCCTAGCATCGCAGGTGATGCTAGGGAGGCTCGTCCCCTTCCCTGCCTGACATTGGCTGCCTCCCTCGTAACCGGATGTTTTCATCCGCACACTGGGAGAAGCAGCAGCGGCAGTACGGGGACCTGGAGCAGCGCAGGGAGTGGGGAGCTAGGTAAGTACATTCATTGTGAGGGGCTTGGGTGTATGGGAAGCATTTAATAATCTTGGACAACCCCTTTAAGCCACCCACCTTGTTAGACTAGGTGCAGAAACTGTAAACCTAGATTTGCCAAGCTATGCCACATTTTGGTGCAGTTTTCACCAAAATCTAGGAGGACACATATTAGTAAAAACAGGCAAGTGTCTAGAAAGCCTAGAACCTATATAGGATATTATTACATTCACCTACGCAATGAATAAATGTGATGACAATGACATGTGCATTTTCTTTCTGAAATCTGTAAGAGTGATATTAGTACAATAGGTAGCATAGTGATGTTATAAGCCACTTGTTAAATTCAAAGGGTCATTCATCACTTGTATCCTGCTTTTTATGTTTGTGTCCCGGATACTGTTTCTACTTTACGATAAAACTTCCTTAGTTTCCCATAAGTTACCAATGAATTATCCAGACAAAATAGCTCAAAAGTTGAAACAATAGGTCTGACATAACAAACACAATGAAGAACTAAAATAGTCCTGGTAGGTCACAGGTCAGACCAGGATGCCTCTGCATGTATACAGTGCAGAAAGAATAAAGTCTAGATTCTCTAGCAACAATATCTTAAAAAAGTCTATTTACATTGCTCACTGAGTTACAGACTCATGAAAAGGGCATTACCATATTACTAGTTTAGGCCTCGTCCACATTTCCGTGTCAGTGACCCATCCGTGAAAAAAAGCGTACGTGTTTCATCCGTGAAGCTGTCCGTGAAGGATCCGTGGTGCGTCTGTGTGTCCGTTTTTACCATCCGTGTGGCATCCATATTTCACTGACGTTGCTCAGCTGAAAAATGATTTCCAAAGAATCTCCTATTAGTCATCAGTGAAAAACGGACGCACCACGGACACAACACGGATGTGTGTCAGTGATTTTCACGGACCCATAGACTTCAATGGGCGTGCTTGGTCCGCATCACGGATCAAAGTAGTGCATGTCCCCGTGATTTTTTTACTTACCTACGCTCAGTAGAAAAATGCTGAAATGTGAACAGATACATTTAAATCAATGGGTACGTGTGCTGTCCGTGAAAAATGCGGACAGCACACGTCAGTGAAAAACGGAAATGTGGACGAGGCCTTATACTGTTAAACAAATGTAAGCAGGACCATTTTTCCTAATGTCAAATGGTTTTATTTACCATGATAGAAAAAATATATTTTTAAGGGTGGGTTCACGTAATGTTTTTGCCATCCGTTTAACATGTACAAAAAATGTGTGTATACCAGACTCTGAATGGATACAAAAGCATGGTATGCAGCGCTTTTTTTTCTTTTTTTTTTCTACAAGTATCCATTAAACGGATAGCAAAAACATGATGCGAACCCACCCTAAGTCGCTTTATTAATACAGTTCTGTACTACTAGATAAGTTATAGTTTCTCACAACAGAAGTCCACCTCTAGAAACTGATGTTTGTAAATACTGGTCCAATAAGGCTCTGTTCACATGTAGGCTGGAGGCTCCGTCAACATTTGAAAACTAAAAATGTCAAAGGGTACTCCCATCTGGGACACTTATGACGTATGGAAAGGGTATGCTATAAATGTCAGATAGGTGTGGGTCCCACCGCTGAGACCGACACCTATCTTAAGGATGGGGCCGCAAATTGAATGACGAGCAAGCCGTGCATGCGTGTGGCGCCACTCTCCATTCACTTCTATGTGACTTCTGAACGTAGCTTGGATATTTTCTGAAATCTCATAGCAGTGAAAGAAGAGGATGCACCGCATGCGTGGTGTACTCTCCCTTCACTCCGAGGCTCCATTCTTGAGATATTGACATGCTATAAATGTATCAGATGGGACACCCCACTAACCCCGCCACTTGTATGACCCAGGAATGTCTACAAAATGCCATTCTGGACATGGCTTACAGAAGAGCCACCTCTTTTGCAGCCTTGTTTCAGCAAAATTAGTCCTGTTGGTAAGTTTGGTTGCATAACATATAATGGAATAAATGAGCGCTGTAGGCCACAATATTTTTTTTCTGGTAAAACAGACCCAATAGACTATTTTATACGTCAGTAGGGGTCAGTCATCTGAAGGATTCTTTACAGCTTAGTTTTTTTCCCATGAACATTAAATGGATGCAAAACTTAGTACTGTGGTGAAATACATTCAAAATAGTGGTGTGTAGTTAAGGCTACTTTCACATTGGTGGCACAGGTGTCCGGAAGGCTGTTCCGGCAGGTGAATCTGGCAGCAAGTGGTCAGAATCTGGTCCTATTTGAGGTCTGAAAAATGAGAGCTGGAATCTGATTGGTTGCCATGAGTTGTTTTACATTTCATTTGCACCACTTTTGATATCTGCTTCCCCACCACAAATATGTTTTCCGTTATTTCCTATTGAGCTGTCATCTAATACAGCCTTTTCAGGCTATGGTTTTCCCCATCCTGTAATTTTTTCTTTAAAAAAAAGTATTTTAAATTCTTACATCTTTGTTGCTGCAAGCAACCTGTATTATTATTATTTTTCATTTTCAAGTACTTTGTCAGTTCTTCTCCATAAGGTTTCCATTGCTTTTTGGCTAAGATCAGTTCCTACACTATTCTATCCAGAAACAAACTAGAAGCAAGAAAGTCAGAATCATTATAATGAGATTCATTAGAATAACAAATCCATCATGGCTTCTGTAAAAATGGATGCCACGACACTAGTGCAAACAGAGAGAAACGTACATGTCTACATAAGGACAAACACAGAGAGTTTCTGATGGTACATCATGGGTGGGAGGTTGTTAACTCCCCATTACATAATATTATGTGATGGTGCAGGCTCAGTAGTGAGTGGCAACTTTCAACATCCCATTGTAAGAATATATATATATATATATATATATATATATATATATATATATATATACACATACACAGTTGACTTACATTATTATGACCACCAGCTAATATCCAGAGTAATGGCCCAGCATAGACAGCAGCTAGACAGGCTGGGAGTGACTCAGTAAGGTCCTGGTAGGTTCTCACAGGAGGATCCATAGAGCAAACACGATGACTAAGGTGGTTCCACAGATGCTCAATTGGGTTCAAGGCTGGGGAATAAGGGGGCCAGGATAGAACCTGAAGTCTTGGTCATGTCCATCCAACCAGTGTCAGACATTTCTAGCCATGCGACATGTTGTATTGTCCTGCTGGAAGATCCCATCTGCCTCAAGGTAGACAGTCAGCATGTATGGGTTTACGTGATCTGCTAGGATGGATTCATATCCAAATTGGTTGAGAGTGCCTGCCACATGGATAAGTGGGCTCAGACAATGCTATGAAAACATTACCCAGACCCTATCGCTGCCACCACCAGCTTGTTCTTCCAGCAATGGTTGCAGGGTGTTTATTCTCTGATGTTTCTATCCTGACACACCAACATCCATCCATTTGATGAAGCAGAAAATGTGACTCATTAGAGAAGGCAACCCTTTGCCAATCAGCAGAGGTCTATTTGCTAAACTGCCGCAAAAAATTAAAGCCTTTTCAGGCCAATGCCATGTCATTACCAGAGGTGCAGTGACCATCCATCTGCTTCGGAGATGAATAAGCAGTAGGGTTCGCTGAACAGTTTTAGACATATAATTGGTAGCCCCCTAGTTCATTTTGGTGACGCGCTGCTCCACTATAGTGAGTTGGTCTGCCCTCCGTAGCGGACACTCACCTTCACATTAGTGGCACGTGGTGCTCTGCAGTTTCCATAAAACTTATTCACAATGATGCCATTTGTCCACTTAAAATATGTGTGTACCACAGAAGAACATGAACAGTTTACAAACTGCGCAGTTTCAGAAACACTGTCACCCTTGCCCCAAAAGCCAATAATCATCCTTTTTTGCAACTGATTAATTACTCCACCTATCGCGCACCTTTTATACCCACCAAGCCAGCTCATAACATGTCAGGCTTTCCCCCCCAGTGCCATCAGGCTCACTGCCAGTGCGATCAGGTTCCCTACAAGTGCCATTGGTTATTCCTCCAGTGCCATCAGTCCCCAGCGCCATCAAGCTCCCCCCAGTGCCATCAGGTTCCCCCCAGTCCCATCAGCTCCCCACCCCACAGTGTCATCGGTTACTCCCCCAGTGCCACCATCTCCCCTTCCTAGCCATCAGTCCCCAGCACCAGTGAAATAAAATACCATTCCTGTAGGGGTACCGCTGACACTCTGCAGTTGCATCGTCTTCACGCACTGCACTGTCCTCCTGACGTCACACAGAGTCAGGTCATAGTATGCGCTTACGTGCACTACATCCTGATGATGTGTGTATGTCAGAATACAGAGCAGCGTGGTGCGGGCTGGCGGGAGACCATGGAGCAGTGAGTAATATCAAGCGCTTCACTCACACTCCATATTCACATGGAACAAACAAATCCTCGATTCCCGATTTTTTTTTGTGTCAACTTACTAGATTGAAATGGATAACATCTTTAAAACCTATAACCGAACTCGGCTTCCGTTCCGACTGGAACCTTAGAACCAAAGCGGAGTTTCATTTCAAAGAAAAACAATTTAATTTCATGTTTTTATAAGGAAAAACATGCAGAAAAAAGGAGGGCTACAAGAGCAGTTTTAAAGCATTTTCCCAACCACGGCCATCCATTCTTATTTAAGAATATAATTAGTATGATAACGGAAAAACATAGTACAAAAAAAGGTACACAAAAGAACAGTTCAGCAAGCAATCAGTTTTGCTTCCTAGATGCCAGAGAGCTGAGAAAAGCACACAAAGCTCTTTCTTATTACAGATTAGTTTTTTTTTTTTTTTTAATAACTATTTGCAAAGCCTCTTCAAATGGAAATGAGTGACATGTGTCAAATTCATTACAGAACATCCAAAATATGAGCAGTAATCTCCGAGCACAAATAAAATGAAATTGCAGGCAAACTTTCAAGCGTGGATTAATAATAAAACATTAGGTACAAGTGATCACAGTATTCATGAAGATTTGATTTGCAATTGTAAAACGCTGCAATAATATTAAGTTTATAGCTTGTATAAATGGAAAAAGAAAGCTCAAAGGTACATGAATATTCAGATACAGCAGTGCCGAGGTTCTCTTTTGGCAAAATATGCCCCATGATAACATGTCTTGTTCCTCTCTGATTGTCCATAATACTGCATGTAAAATTACAAAATTATTTTAATTCAATGAATTATCATCTTAAAAGAATGTTAAATGACTGATTCAGCTGCTAATTGTTCATCTTCATTGTGGAGTCATTTACAAGGGAGAAGAACATGAGCCTTAATTCTGTGTATAAAGAGAAATTTAAATGTGGGTCTGAAAGAATCATATTATTGGGCACATCATGAACTTCCATCATCTTAAAAATGAACAAATAGGATATGGCTTTTCTCATACAACCACACATGATGACTATTTTTAGCTAGTCTACAATCAAAAGTAGGTCATACCTATTTGTGGGATATAAAAAACACATTGGGGGAGATTACAAGGTCAAAAATTATGGTGCATTTCAAATTTGCAACTTTTTGAACTTCTCACTACTTTTTTACAGTGGTGAAAATAGGAGTGTGTCGTAGCAAGAGATGTGGAACCTCATCAGCTTGTTCAATTTACTAGAAGTTGCGCTGGAAACTGGTGTAAGTTATAGCTACAGTCTACACCTGCCTTTAAAAGGGAGTCTGTCACCTCATTTTCACCTATATAACTAACAGCACTGCCCCACAGAAGATTGCAGACACATCCCAGACATACCTGTGTTCACTGTGTGTCTGTATTACATGTCCAGAAAAAGCACTTTTAATCTGCAGGAAAACAGCTCCCAAGTGCCCGGCTGAAAATGAAACTAAAAACAGCTTTCTCTCCCAACTCAATTTCTAACAGCTATATCTTCTGATATACTGGATATAATGCTGTGCTTTTGGTATCATTTTAAAGCTTGGAATGCCAGATTTCAAAGAAGGTCAGAATCATTTTTCTATCTGCTACCAATCCCAAGATACGAGCAGCTAAAGCAGCCCTCCCCTCTTCAGTCTGGTTTGCAGCAGCAGCAGAGCCGGGCACTTGGGAGCTGTATTCCTGCAGAATAAAAGTGCTTTTTCTGGACATGTAATACAGACACAGAGTGCACACAGGTATGTCTGGGATGTGTGTGCAACCTTCTGTGGTGCACTGCTGTTAGTTATATAGGTGAAAATGAAGTGACAGACTCCCTTTAAATGCTGCAGGACAGAATACCCTTTCATGTTAAAATCAATACTGTGGCCCTGATTTATCATGTCTTCACGCCAGAATTCTGGCTTTAAAAAAAGTCACAAAATGGGGCTTGTTAGGCTAAGTGTTAGGCTTAAAGAATACCTGAATTAAAAAAAAAAAGTTTACATAATGGCTCTGCTTCTTTGTACAATCATAACTAAAGGAACTGGTGTTTTTTGAAGATTCCCTAATCATTTCTTCAGCCATATTACTCTGTTTCAGTTGCATAGCTAGATGCATTTCACTCAGAAGCAGGGGGTGTCTCCCTTCTGCCAGTAGCATATGCAGTGACCTCACTTCCCACTATGTTTGTTTTCTTCTAGGGAGCTCATGATGCAGATAGGGAGGAAGATAAAATCACACTTGCAGAACGGCAGGAGACTCCTGTAATGTTCAGAAGCAGTTATATCAGGCTTGGGATCTCAGCTAGCACTGGCACATCCCCCCCTCTCAGCTGTCTTCTGAGTCTCTGCTACCAAGGATGGATCATGACAACAGGCAGTGAACTGCAACTTAGATGGAAGTGAGACCCCTAGTGGCCATGAATTTAAGGCTTTTTTTTCCGGTGGACGCAGGCATATTTTTTAAATTAAGCGATTTAGAAATTTGCTATTTCTACCATTCTCTAATTAATGAAATGAAATTGTGCGAAAGTACAGTGACTAAGGAGAAGACACATTTATCAAACAGCACGAGACATTTGATAAATATGGTATAAAGTACGCCAGAGTCAAGAAAAACTAACTTCAAATATTCCCCTCATCATAAATTTCCCCGTGTGCGTCTATTAGTAATAAAATTATGTTACTGCTGAAATCTAATACTGCAAAATTATTTTTGAATAAAAAACGTAAGGGAATTGGATCATAAGACTTAGGAAGCTTTACAAATACGCACATATGGTAAAATACTTCAGAAGAGTACAGATCTACTAAGTACTGTACACTTACTGCAGCAAAAGTGCTTTTTGAAGGCATGACCCCCTATTTTATATAATAGTATTGGCAGATCTCCTTTTCCTACATTTACTCTATCCACTATAGCATTTGGACAAAGAAATCACCACTCATGATACGGATGCAACTGAATTCTTTATTCAAGATAAAAAATACAAAGAATATTCTTCAGTTACTTTAACAATGACACCGACAAAACAATGCATCAAACATACTGAACAGATACTACTTTGCATGGAGAGACTGACTAAAATCTTTCAGTCTACGTTATTTCACCTTGGTAAAGTCTTAGCTGTTAACCATGCAGATCTACAACAGGCAGGCTGGACAGTGTAATATTCATAAAAAGACACTTAACTCCCTATATATACAAAAATATCATCTACACAAAATGAATCCAACATGCAAAAGCCTTTTAAAATGAATAAAAACCTATTTTTTGGTCTACAGCAGAGGTAGACAGCCAGCGACTCTACAGCAGCTGTAGAACTACAACGCTCATTATGATCTGACAGTCTAAAGGTTCGTTCACAGTTTAAACTCTAAAAGATGTCGGCAAACAAAAATCTTCTCTCTGTTCGGAAGTTAAAGAGGACCTTTCACCACTCCTGACATGCCTGTTTTAATGGCTTCATGCATTCTCCACTTAATAACCATTCTGGAACATCTGTTCTTATGGCTCTGTGTTGTACCATTCCTTTATTATTTCTACTAGGAGGTTATGAATGAATTGCTAGCAGTCTGCAGTAAGGGTACAGAGGGGAGGTAACCAGTTGGGGCATGTACCTGCACAGACTCGCTCTATCCAATCAGTTGTGACATTGTCAGACTGTGCAGGTACACACCCCCAACTGGTTACCACCCCTTCGTACCCTTACTGTAGACTGCTAGTAATTAATTCATAACTTCTAGTAGAAATAATAAAGGAATTGTACAACATAGAGCCATAAGAATAGATGTTCCAGAATTGTTATTACATGGAGAATGAATGAAACTATTAAAACAGGAATGTCAGGAGTGGTGAAAGGTCCTCTTTCAAAGAGCTCGTCTCATTACAAAACGTATCCCGTATCCTGTGGCCTGGGCCTGACCATTGACTATAGCATTTTTAAAGGGTTGTTCCATTACAAGAACAGGATATGGGATGTGTCTGACCAGTGGGGGTCTGACTGCTGCTGATCACGAGAAAAGAGACTTGCATTCCCCCGTTTGAATGATGCGCCAGAGACGCATGGGTGTTCGCTGCTCCATTCAACTCTATGGGACTGCCAGAGACAGCTGAATTGCACTTGGCTATCTCTGGCAGTGACACAGAGTTGTGGACACGCATGAGTGTCTGGAGCTTCATTCAAATTGGGGAACACAAGCTCCTATCATCTGAGCCCCACTGGTTAGGCATTTATCCCATACCCTACGTTCTTGTAATGGAACAACCCTTTAAAAATGCTATAGTCATTGCTCCCTAACACAAATAGCAGAGCATGCTGGGTCCTGTAGTTTCACAATGGTATAGAGCCCAGGGGCAGCTCCATATAGACATTATACAACTAGGCACATTATAATGGTCTTATAAATATGCCGTGTACGCTACTAGCATTGAAAAATCTGACGTTATAAAACGCTATGCAAAACACACCTCTTCTACATAATTGCTTTCTAACACACAAAAAAAAGAAAAAAAAAAGAAACCTCTCACAACTCCCTCATAAAAGCAACGAAAAGGTAAATTAATTTATTAATAAATTAAGCTGTGCATCACAAATACATTATCAAGGTGAAATACAGGCACTTAACAGTTAATGTGCAAGGCAGATACCCTTTACTGGTAACAGTATAAGGCGGTCTAAATTACAACCAGTGTAGACATTCGCTAAGGAATTACTGTTTTTGGTAAAACCAACTTTCATTTCAGTTATGCAAGTATTATGTAGGCACAATCAAAGCAACCCTAACATTTTCATAAGTGGGTTTTTTTTCACATGAAGGAAAAGTGAGCATTTTAGACAATGTTCTAATACAAAAAAAAACAGAATATGAGTGCAAATTCATTTTGGTAGGACTCATTTAAAGGGTATGGACACCTCCAGGGGCATTTTTTTTTCCCTATGATCGCATTTTACTCGTTTTGGGCTAAAAATCATTTTTTCTATTGGTCTTTATTAAAAACGTTCATCCGTTAATGATTAAAAATCAGTCTGTTTTGCAAGCTGTCACAGTCTGCTTTTAATCTTGTCACTTGACAGCTCATGTGTACCTCTTATCTCTAATCTTCTGACCTCACAAACACTCATTGTAGCTCAATTCTTATCAGACTGATAAGAACATGGCTTAGATAAGTGTTTGAGGACAGATAGGAGCTACGCATGAGCCTTCAGATGACGGGATTGCAAAACAGACTGATCTTTAACCCATGTTTCTCAGAAACAGACGAAAATGTTTAATAAAGACCAATTGAAAAAATTACTTTTTGCCCAAGACAAGTAAAATTCTGTCATAAAAAATGCCCCCAAAGGTGTCCATAGCCTTTAAATATAAAAGTACATAGGTATACAATACTTAGAATTTGGTATAAAATGACATGAAATCTATGAAACTTGTGAAAAGATATTGCATATTAAGAGATTTCTAGCTATGTCATTCTAACTCTTCCCAATTTTCGGTGAGGTTGCCTTTGCTCCGCCGTCTAATACTAACTAGTTTGCCGGCTGACTTAATACTCCACCTAGAACTGTTTCCAGAACTAGCCAAATTTGTATACTTGGAGGATCCTTTGCTTTCTTCTTCCCAACCTTGCCAAGAGTGGTTTTCATCTAAAGGGTCTTCTGCAAAGGACGGGGGGTCTTCAACCATAATTTGTGGTGGCTCCCAGCCCTCAATCTCATCAGCTTTCTTTGGTTGAATATTTTGTTTAATTGCCAAACTGTCCCAAAAGCCAGATTTCTTCTCTGTTTTTACTTCATCTTTTGTCTTCACAGAAGGTCTATATAAAAGAAGGATACACAATGTGATTAAAAGGGGTTTAAGAAGTACGTAAAAGCCCCTTCTTTAGCAAGGGTAAAATCACTTGTATTTAAAGGGAACCTGTCACATGAAACATGGCACCTGAGCTAAACAAATCAGATTTGTCACAAATTCTTCAAAATCTGGAGTTCTGGTAATTCACTTTAGACGAATCATACAAAACAGTGCTCGTTATTTTACTTTTAAAATTCAGTACACTAGCGAGTCAAACAGGGCAGGGAGGATGAAGACGGAGAATCACATGACCATGAAATCAGCCCTGACTGGCAAGCTTGCCCACAGTACTTTGAAGGCAGCATGACAGCCAATCAGGAGGAGAGTTATTGGCTAGTCTATCAGGCTTCATGTTAGCTATGAAGCTCAGATGTCATTGCGCATCACTGATGTGATAGAACTTGTCTGCCATGTCTGACAGACACAAGGCATAATCCCGGCATCACCAGCAGCATATATTTCACCGCATATGCTGCATGCTTGCACTTTTTTCTTTCCACAAACCTGCTGAAATGTTGCTATTGTTTATAAGTGTGCAAATAATATTATTTTAGTGTGTCAATACCAGTGTACAGTGTGTTCGTAGCAGGGGACATTAACCATAATATTTAGACTATAAGACACATCTTATGGTCTGCAGAAAGGGTGGTCCAGCAATGCCAGACCTCTTTGCCTGCTTCAATAAATGATCTGGCATGACCTGACAATCACATGACCATGGAATGTGTCCTGACTGACAAGCTTGCCCACAATGCTTTGCAGGCAGCATGACGGCCAATCAGGAATAGAGATATTGGCTGGTCTATCATACTCCATATTAGCTTTGAAGCCCAAATGTCATTTTGTGTCACTGATGTGATAGGACTTGTCTGCCTGGTCTAACAGACACCAATTACAGACATAAGGCATATTCCGAGCATCACCGGCAGCATATATTTCACTGCATATGCTGTGCACTTGCACCTTTTTCTTTCCAAAAACCTGCTGAAGTTTTTCTATGCAAATAATATTGCAAATAATATTATTTTAGTGTGTCAATACCCGTGTACAGTGTGTTTGTAGCAGGAGACATTAACCATATTTTTCCGACTATAAGACACATCTGCAGTAAGGGTGGTCCAGCAGTGCCAGACTTCTCTGCCTGCTTCATTAAATGATCTGGCTCTTTGAGAGAGGTATGCATCTGTACACTTCACTCTCTCCCTGCCAGACACTGATCTGTAAAAGATCATTGCAGGCAGGAGAGGAGAGTCCTGCTTTCTTACACCATCTTGAATGTGCCCTGCTGCTTTTTCTCAGCACATTATAGCCACTTTAACTACAAATCTCAAGGTCCCTTTTGGCTGTGGCTCATACAGGGGCGAAGCTACAGCACAGAAGTAAGAAAACGGAAGTCTCCCTGGCTGAATCAGAGGCTAGTAAAGTCCATATGGGGCCGCATAATAAGGGTGCTGTAAGGGTCAGCACAGCCTGACATATGTGTTTTTCATGCTGGCTAATGGCCTTCCATCCACATTGTAAGGTTTTATTGAGGTACAGCACAGGCACGTGTAAATGCTGCGAACGTTATCTGCTCTGTAAGGCAGTGAAGTGAATAATGAATGGCTCCACTGTGTACTCAATGCTGCATTCTTTGTGTCCTTTTCACTAAAAACAAATGTTCGTTGAATATTCCTCATCCCATCAAGTTACTCCTATGTGCTGCCCATTGTGCTAACCATGTGTATGTGTACAGACTGTGTTTGTTGTGTGCGTGTAGCGGAGCAGTGTTCATTGCGTGCATGCAGCAAAGCTGTGTTTGTTGTGTGCATGTAGGACACAGCAGCTGACCAAAACTAATAACTCGCTCTACTCTAGATGCCAAAGTTAATAACATTGTCCCCTCCACTTCATTAAACCACCAGGGAAGCAGAAATATTTAAAAATGTTCCGACAAAATTCTCTTCTGAATTTTTTTTTTGATTTGGGAAGAATCAATTTGGACCCGAATGAAATTTTTGGACCAAACCCAAAACGAATCATCTTTACTCCTGACATCTGTTTTAGTAACTCATTTCACTTCGGGTTAAATTGAAAACAAAACAAAAACCAACAATTCTGTTTTGGCACTAAAAATTACACAATGTCCTTATTCGTTGGCTGGCTCAATACGAATCAATACCTCAATAGGTTTTATTTGTTTGACTACTTTAAAAAAAACAAAAAAAAAAAAAACACCTTTGAAAAAATAACAAATGTTATAATTTTATTTTACATTCTAGATTTCTGCCATACACATTAGATAAATGTCAGTGGGAAGCACTGACCATCTAATATGTATGGGGGTCTCTGAAACCTCTCTGATGGCTGATGTCCAGGGAGAGAAAGACTGGTTATATTGG
Source organism: Rhinella marina (assembly GCA_900303285.1). Taxonomy (NCBI): domain Eukaryota; kingdom Metazoa; phylum Chordata; class Amphibia; order Anura; family Bufonidae; genus Rhinella; species Rhinella marina. The sequence continues at coordinate 231,682 of ONZH01024495.1, read as the reverse complement.
ATTTCACCTATCCAATCCTTTTGTTTTCAGGGAGATAGTATCTGGCACACAGTGACTTTTCTCCCCGCTCAAGACACATGCATGCTCAAATAAGTGTGCCTTACACTTTTGATTTCGGAGACTTTGATCCTTTCAGCAGTTGCTGTTCGTCATCTTTGTTAAATATGGATGTCACCTCCTTCCACCCTCGAAAGCTGGCACCCTGGACCTGAAAAAGAATGGCAAACACTTATTCATATAACCTGAAATTGGCATAAATATTCAGGCAGTATGTGGTTCACTGTCCCTCTCCTTCATTTACAAGGTAATATATAAATTCTGCACACAGCTCATTTCCAAAATCAACACGCAGTCAAACACAGAGCGTTTTATTCCAGTGCCCGGGATACTGGAAGTTTTAGAGCCTCCTGAAGAAATCATTTTCAAATAACAATAACCACCTTGAAGAATTTTAAAAGGTTGGCCCAGTTATCAGAACAATACAGAGTAAGTAGTCTGAAAGCAAACCTCTTATGTAGACAGCAGCAAATAAAGGCTCATTTGTTCACTTCTCCTATTGCATGTACTTTCATTTACTTGGCATACAAATCTGGTAAGGACAGGGAACTGTGTAACGTGAAGGGGGAACAAATCCATGCAGGTTTATTTTGGATTAAATTTACATTTACATTTCCTTTTGGAAACACCTAATCGACTCAAACTGTCAATAAAGATAAATTACAGCAGAAACCGATTTCATCACATTACATTATTATAATAGAGATTATACATAAGAAAGCGTAAAGGGGGTTTATTAATGACCTATTCTCAGGACTGGTGGAGGTCTGACTTCTCAGGCCGCAGCCCTCTAGTGAACGCTGTGGCTTCCTCACAGCATACCAAGCACAATACCATACAGTGTATAGCGACTGTTTGGCATTGCAGCTCACTTGACTGCACACAGGCCATGTGACCAGTGACTGGCCTAGGAAGAGACCGCAGCCTCTTCAAACAGCCGACCGGCAGGGGTGACGGGAGTCCCGAGAAGAGCTATCAATACTTTACTTTTCAGAAAACCCCTTAATTAGATTTGATTAAAGGGGTTGTCTGGGCTTTTAATATTGATGACCTATGATATCAGATCAGCAGGGGCCCAATACCCGGGACCCCCGCTGATCAGTTGTATGAGGAGACGGCACACATAGTGCGCACATGCCATCTCCCGTCTCTCTTCCCGCTCACCACTGCTGTCTCTGGCAAAGACCACAGCAGCAGACAGCTGATTGGTGGGGGTGTCGGGTTTCAAAGCATGTGAGCAGACATTTAGGACCGAATGCATTTTGGGCTCTTTCAGTAGACTGGTCAAACTGCTGCGTGCTTGACATATCCAGAATAGAATTATATTCTAGAATGAGTTAAAGGACAGAGGTTGTTCCCTCCAGTCCAAGAAGTGCATTATGTGTATCCCAAATGTAAGCGCCTTTATTTTATTGAGTGTACTAGAAAAATAAAGGGTAGACTGAACCAGACTTAACCATATGAGCAGGGGCGTAGCTATAGGGGGTGCAGAGGTAGCAGTCGCTACTAGGCCCAGGAGCCTGAGGGGCCCAAAGACCCTTGTGCTGCATAAGAAGACACACAGAGCACTAAGGGAACTCTTGCACCAGGGCCCATGAGCCTTTAGCTACGCCCCTGCATATGAGTCTTTAATACAGGCCATGTGAAAATATTCACAGTATGTTCGCACAGAGAGGATACATTGCAGATTATCTGCCCAGATTTTGGGACTGATTAGCGACAAATCTCAATGCAGAAAAAAAATGCATTGTGCATAGGAACCAACTTTTAAATCCACAGCATAGCAATTTATATTGTCAGTTTTAACAGCAGATCACTCCGTTACAATGCATACAGTGAAATCTGTTGTAAATCTGAAGCAAGATCCACAACTTATCAGCATGTAACTCTTATGCCCCATTCACATGTCCTGATTTTTGCTCCGCATCCTATCCGCGAAAAAATGCAGACATCACTCCGTGTGTTGTCCACATCCGTGTTTCCGTTCCGATTGTCCACAATAAAAAACCCAGCATGTCCTACTTTCATCCCGAAATTGCGGTCCGTAGCCCAATACAAGTCTATGGGACGTCCGTAGATGCGGAAGACATGCGGAAAGGCATCCGCATGTCATCCGCATTTGCGGATTCCGTTCCAGGAGGGTAGGAAAAAAAAAAAAAAAAAAAGGATTCTTTCTTCCTTCCGTTTTTTTTGCGGATGCGCAAAAAAAGGAATGACATATGGATACATCCTTTCTGTTTTTTACGGAAAAACGTAACGGATGTGCTGGAAAAACTGAGTTTTTTGCGGAACAACAGATCCGCAAAAAAAAAAAATGACCGTTTTCCAGGATGTGCACAAATACAGACGTGTGAATGGGGCCTTAAAGGGTTTCTGTCACCAGTTTTGGGCATATAAAACAGGATGACATTTGCAATGTGCAAATGTCACCTGATGCCCAAACTGGGGATCATTTTTTTACTGGTGCCCCCGTTTTTGAAATAAATCAACTTTTGTCGTATGCAAATGAAGCTTACTAGGTGCAAGGGGCGGTAACCCTGCACCTAGTAAGCGCCGTTTCCCTACCTTTATTCACGCCCCCTTTGTTGTGATAGACAGGGCCAGGCAGCTCGCTCTAGCTGCTCCTGGCCCTGTCCATGCTGAAAATCCCGCGCCTGCGCCGTTCGGACTTCATTCGGCGCAGGCGCAGTGAGTGCCGATTGCTGCCGGGCTCCCGGCTTCCTCACTGCGCCTGCGCCGATGACGTCACAGAACACCCAGAAGAGAAGGCGGCGCAGGCGCAGTGAGGAAGCCGGGAGCCCGGCAGCAATCGGCACTCACTGCGCCTGCGCCGAATGAAGTCCGAACGGCGCAGGCGCGGGATTTTCAGCACGGACAGGGCCAGGAGCAGATAGAGCGAGCTGCCTGGCCCTGTCCATCACAACAAAGGGGGCGTGAATAAAGGTAGGGAAACGGCGCTTACTAGGTGCAGGGTTACCGCCCCTTGCACCTAGTAAGCTTCATTTGCATACGACAAAAGTTGATTTATTTCAAAAACGGGGGCACCAGTAAAAAAATGATCACCAGTTTGGGCATCAGGTGACATTTGCACATTGCAAATGTCATCCTGTTTTATATGCCCAAAACTGGTGACAGAAACCCTTTAATTGTAGAATTTCTGCAAAATACATCATGGATAGGTTTAATTCAATTCATGTCCCATGGAAAACTTTGACACAATTTTTTTGTAACAGTAAAATATTTTACTATTAAAAAAGCGTCAAAAACAACAAACATGAGCTCATTTTTACATTAATGCAGACTAATTCCTATATACATGCAGACTTTACTTTGCCCAGTCCACTGGACTGAGGGCTTTCCCTACCTAATGCGCTATCATAACAGACCAATGACAGATGAAAAGGTTACATGCACTTACAGGATTTGCTCATGTTATTCGTACTCTGGATGAAAAGTCTGCCGGAAGCCTATTACAGAAGCATACCCTTGAGGATCATAAAGATTGCATGTCAGTTACAGCCTGGCCGCCTTAACTCTGCTTCTCACTTTGTTGTATGTGGGCTCAGGATATTTCCTTCCTTTACTTCCTGAAAGTAGCAGAAAATTGACAATACTTTTTAACTCTACAGAGTAAACCTCTCCAGTGCTCAGTCATACTGAGAAAATACATGCCTCCACATCCCTTGCCAAGTGTCTGATTATAACATGCTGTGAAAAACAGCACCCACAATAGGCAGGAAGAAGGAAAGGACAAGGAGGGATGAAAATGGCCAGATCTCCTTCCAGGAATTCTCCCAGCACTACTTATACAATCAAGAACAACCTTTTGTTGTATACGAAATCCAAAACAGAGACCATTAACACACAGTAGTGACACGTAAAGGCGTCTTACGCACAGCATTCAGCTCGCTAAAATGTATTCAGGTTTTAATGATCTCAGACTAAATGTGCATGTCCATGTGTTGGCCACATCTCCTGGCTTCCCTGACCAGAATTAGCTGGCACTGTATTATGGAAGAGCGAGTGCTGGTTGACAGTCTAGTGACATCTCTCTGTGGTCAGAGCTCCAGCTACTGAACCTGTAATCTTCTCTTTCTATGCCAGGATGAGCTTTGCACAACAGGTGATGGGTAGTTAAAGGGGTATTCCGGTTACCATAAATATAACTATTATAATTATAATTCATCATCAATAATTACCTAATATAATGTCAATTTCACATATTTACCGTTGCTACCCACTGCGTTCTTCATAAGTTACCATGGCACCGACCTGTAGTTCTGAGTCTTTGTCAGGTCAGGCATGCTCAGTGTGTTGCTATCAGTTCTATAGCTAATGTCAGTGTGCTGCAGCTTAGTGAGTAGAGGGGCGTGACTGGACTGGAATGTCAGGCAGCCAATCAGTTATCATCAACACTCATGAACAAGCAGAAACTCACAGCAGGAAAGCTAAGCATTGTGGGAATTGTAGTTTTGAGAAGGAAGATCAGGAGCCATGATACTCTCAGTGTGTTGCAGGCTCACACAGGAGCTAGACTAATGGATTGCAAGGTAAATTGAAGCTCTGGTTATATGTATAGCTATGGGTTCTGGTTGAGTCACAGCTTGCAGCCTTAATGCAGTTTATCAAAAATTAAGTTACGTTACCGGAATACCCATTTAAGGTAAAGCCCTCCACATTGTGTCCTGATTGACCCTTGTCTTCCAATACATCCCCACACATAATCTCTGGTCCTCAAAAGACTTTCTTCTTTGTGGTCATCTGCTCCTTACACAATCCTCTACAGGATTTATCACATGCATCCCCCATATTCTGTAACTCATTACTTCAGCACATCAGACTGCCCAAAGTCCAAAAGCAACCTAAACAGTCACCTCTTCAGGAAAGTCTACAACCCATAGTAACCCTGCTGCAATACACAGTCATATGTACCCATAACTAGTGCCTTCTTACCCCGACCCTTGTAGAATTTAAGCCTTCATGGGCAGGGTCCTCGCCCCCTTTGTATCAGTCTGTCACACAGTTAATCCATGCTTATCGTACTTGTTTGTTTCATACAGTATGTATATATACCATGTTACATATGTACAGTGCCCTTGAATAAATGGTCCTTTAACATAATGATAATCTTTATTTTTTCATATTTTGGGTTGACATTGTGTGGCTTCGGAACCATTTACTTGTTTTTCATATAGTTCTGGTCTCAAGGTGTAATATTTGCAAGTTACAACGGTTGTCCTGGAACACGTCTGGCCCCGGAAATGATTGCTGGAAGTTACATGCCCAAAATCTCAGGCTGCACTAATGCCAGGTTCTGATGGCACTTAGTATTCCAACGTCAAGAAAGCTGGAGCATTTATCCAGAAGGAGATTAAAACAAATATCTGATATCCATGATATGAAACATCAAGTTTGGTGGGTGACAAGGAGGATAGTGGACATAAAGGGCATTACTTAGGTCAAACCTTCTTTGAGGAAATTCTTTTTGTTCTCACCTAAATAAGGATCTTGGCTGGAATTCTAAAATAGAAATGATGGGAAGGGGGGGGTTGGTGGAAGGTTGGTCCGGATATTAGATTGTTCCTTCTGTGGGGAGGTGGCCTGGAATTTAATAGTTTTCATGTGATTATTTTACTATCTGAACTAAATAAAAAGATTGGGGAAAAAAAGAAGACACTGAGTGGTTTAAACACACACATATCTGCCTAGTAGTAAAAGCAGATAACATTTCATATAATAGATTCACCATAACAGTAGTGTTTGACATACAAAGAGAAAACTGAATCCAGCCCCTTCACATAAATGGGTCTTTATTCAGATGTTTTGATACAAAACATACTGTAATTGAAAGCTTCAATGCCGGAAGACTATTTGATAAGTAGTGTCCCTTACAATGCAAATTAGTAGCGGCTCTAAAGGGTGACTGATCAACAGGATGGAAGTGGAATTTTCCTATATTATCCCCATTTCAAAAAATTGATCACTTTGTGCTCTCTTACTGTAAAAATACACTCTCGGCTACTCACACAAGAACCCAGGACTGCGGATTTCAGTGTGGAATACACCCTGAATGCTGTGTCAAAATTCTATAGTGTGAACACAGGCTAAGGGTGATGGGACACAGTGCAGTTCTTACATGCATTCAGGATGCAGTTTTTATTGTAGCTAGCTGAAATTATTTAAAGGGTTTCTGTCATCACATTTTACCATATTAAACCGGATGACATTTGCAATGTGCAAATGTCACCTGAGGTCTAATATGGTACAAATATACCTCTGTGTACCCGTTTTTATAAAAATTCATCTTTACTAATATGCAAATTAGCCTTACTAGGTGCAGGGGGCGGTAACCCTGCACCTAGTGGCGCCGTTTCCCCACCTCTATTCACGCCTCCTCGGTTGTGATTGACAGGGCCAGGCAGCTTGCTCTTTCTGCTGCCGGCCCTGTCCATGTTCTAAATCCCGGGCCTGCGCCGTGCGCGCTTATTTCGGCGCAAGCGCAGTAAGTGCCGCTGGCTGTCGGGCTCCCGGCTTCCTCACTGCACCTGCGCCGCCTTCTCTTCCGAGTGTAGTGTGATGCCATCGGCGCAGGTGCAGTGAGGAAGCCGGGAGTCCGACAGCCAGCGGCACTTACTGCGCCTGCGCCGAAATAAGCGCGCATGGCGCAGGCCCGGGATTTAGAGCACGGACAGGGCCGGCAGCAGAAAGAACAAGCTGCCTGGCCCTGTCAATCACAACCGAGGAGGCGTGAATAGAGGTGGGGAAACGGCGCCACTAGGTGCAGGGTTACCGCCCCCTGCACCTAGTAAGGCTAATTTGCATATTAGTAAAGATTAATTTTTATAAAAACAGGGACACAGAGGTATATTTGTACCATATTAGACCTCAGGTGACATTTGCACATTGCAAATGTCATCCGGTTTAATATGGTAAAATGTGATGACAGAAACCCTTTAAATAATTCCCACAATGCACAACATCAGGGTTTAATGAGGTTGCTAAACTGGCTAAATTGAAAACTGCCTCCTGAATACATGTCAGAACTGCACTGTGTGCCAGCACCCTAATAAAGAACAAGGCAGCAGTAACGGATGGCTGCCATGACCATGACACAGAGAAGGCCATCAATGACTGATAAGAGTGCCTCCCGTATACAAATGAATTCAGAAAGAGCAGAGATTTAAAGAGGACCTTTCATGGGTCCACACTTTGCTAACTAAGTAGCAGGTTATGGAGGGCATGTGAGGTGGAGTTGGGGGAACTTACTATTTCTTCAGGGAGCAGCTCCGTTCGCCCGCTGCGCCCCTGTAAAGATTCGGCGCGCGTTATGCAAATGCATAGAATCGGAACAGGGAGGAGGAGACGCCAGGGATTCTTAATGGGCGTCTCCTTCTCCCTGGCTGTAGCGCTGTCCAATCGCAGTGGAGAGTATCACAGCCAGGGAGAAGGAGACGCCCATTGAGAATCCCTGGCATCTCCTCCTCCCTGTTCCTATTCTATGCATTTGCATAACGCGCGCCGGATCTTTACAGGGGAAACGGAGCTGCTCCCTGAAGAAATAGTAAGTTCCCCCAACTCCACCGCACATGCCCTCCATAAGCTGCTACTTAGTTAGCAAAGTGTGGACCCATGAAAGGTCCTCTTTAAATGTATAAGTTACAAGTTTTACTAAATCTTTTCCCACAAAACTAGATATCAAATCTGCTCAGCTCTTCCTAACTGCAGATTACACTGCATTTCATGGGGACAGATCCGCTTTAAAATGAAGAGAAGAATGCAATTTAATTTTTGATTAAAATTAGTCAACAGAAAAAAAATGTAATATCAAGGTGAAAAGAAACCAAAGTGGGTGAATATATAAAACACACTCCTGTGACTAGGAAACCTGCAAGGCTGAAAACACCCAATACTTTATACAAGTCACACACTTCACTGAAACTATAAAAATCCCCTCCGTTCTATTTAAGGCTTTCAGATTATGGTAAAATAACACATTAAATTATAAATTAAATGACACATTTAATAAATAAATAAAATAATAATAAATAAATACATAAATTAGAATCTGGGTGAACACCTTGATGTCACAGACTATAAATCTGCCTAAAAAAGGAGGAACAGCTCAGTATGGGCCTGGGAACATTTTATTACCACATTAAAAGAAGGATCTTTTAATCACAACTTTGCCTGATTTCCTATGACAGCACTGCAAGAGGTCCATTTTTTTTTCTGGCTACTTCACCAAAAGAGCTAGTGTCTGACGTCGTCACATTCATATGTCAGTCTGGAGAAGCTAAAAATAACAATGACTGCTGCCTATATCCTTGTCAAAGATTTATGGGACAGGAAGAGAATTCTGCAATGACTTCTGAACTATAAAGCGTGGGGTGGCATCACGTTGTAGGAATTTGACACTGAAGGTAACGGCTAGAACGAATAGATTACAACGCACAGTTAAGAGTTTTCTGAGATTTTTATACTGATGACTTATCCTCTGTATAGGTCATGAGTATCACCCGGGACCCCGGATGATCAGCAGTTTCAGAAGGCAGCGGCGCTCCTTTCTTGCAGCTGACCAAGCACAGCGCCATGCATTGTATAGAGGCTATGCTTGGTATCACGCTCTGCCCCATTCACTTCTATGGGGCTGAGCTGTGCCCAGGCCATGTGACCAATGAACGAGTCGTCACTGGCCTAGGAAAAGCGGAGAGAGATGGCCACATCGCTGATTTGTCAAACAGCTGATGGGCAGGGGTCCCGGGTGTCGGACCCCCACTGATCTGATACTGATGACCTATCCAGAGGATCAGTATGAAAATCTCAGAAAACCCCTATAAGCAATCCTGAACAATGAAAGTTATGTGGTAATGGCTTAAAAACAGTGTTCAGGTCCTAGAGTGACTGAATCAAAGTTCAGACTGCAAATTATGTGTGAATGGACCTTAAAAACAGCTGCTCACTCACATTTTCCAAGGAGCTTGAATAGTTTTGATGATGAAGAATGAGGAAAATCTATACAGAACTCTGTAAATTGCTGCTAAACATGCATCCACAAAATAAAAACGTTTTATTCAAAACATGAAAAAGTTCACATGTGACAATTTTTTTTTTACTATGAATAAGCATGGAAGCAGGTTTTGCTTTGTTGCTTAGAGGAGACCAACAAATCTTAGCCAGGTCTACAAACTTTAGGAGTCAAGAACAATACACTATAGCGACCAGGAGGTGATGCACATTAAAGAAAATACTGTACAGATGTACTAGAGTTTGCGCTCACTGAATTCGTGATTCGTTGCTAACTTGAGGAAATCGGGGCTGTGCTGCTGTTTTAATACCCCCCCTCCTCAATATTAAAACATTGGTGGCTCAGTGCACCCTCTCCCGCCCTCCTTAGTAGTAAAACATTGGTGGCGCAGTGCGCCCTCACCCCCAACCCCCCCAAGCCTTCTCCGTGCTTACCAAGCACATCGCCATTCATTGTATAGTGGCTGTACTTGGTATCAAGCTCTGCCCCATTTACTTCTATAGAGCTGAGCTGCCCATAGGCCATATGACATATGAAACGGTCCTAGGAAAAGCTGGCACCGCTGCCTTCTCAAACAGCTGATCGGTGGGGGCCCGGGGGGCCCTACCTCTTGAGATAGTCCGTGTAGTTGGCAGCTGACACCGATGCTAAGCATGGTGTCAGGTAAAATTCATAGTCTGGTAACCGGCCGAGTTTGGGGCAGGCTGTATGCAAACGAATCTGAGAAACAAGTAGGAGGAAATGGGCAATACGAGAAACAGGCTCAGGTCAGGGCAGGTGGCTCGGAGACTAAGCTGATAGGCTGGAGAACGGCACATTTGTAGTCAGACAGAGAATTACACCTTACTAGGTGTAACTAGGTACTAGGAACCTAAAGCTCAGACATTCCCCCATTGGGAGGGCACTGTAAATACATAGGGCTGATCAGCCATAGGCTGGGGAAAGATTTGGAGATGTACTGGGCCCTTTAACAGGCCAAGAGTGAGCATGGACGTGCCCTATGAAGCAGGCCAGGAAGCCTATAGACCAGAAAGGCTGACTGTGGCCTGCATAGGACACTGCCAGATGGAACTACCAGGGCCAGAGGAATGGGACCGAAGAGAGGGCATGTTAGTAGTGAGGTACCTGTGCCCACAGAAAGGAATGAAGCAGCACCTAGTAATCAGCGGTGTAGTCATTATAGTGATTAATACTTGGTGGCTGATGTGTAATTTAAGCTTGTAATCTCTGGTGTACAGACAGCATTCTTTCTGGATAGCAGAGACCTAGTAATCCCTGGCGTGCAAATTTTTGTATTACCTATTGGCTCTCATTCATTCTTATAACATTCAGGAAAAAGTCTCATGCACAAGACCAAACTATGACTTCAGACAATGACCAAGTTGTACAAAGCCATAACAGCACCCGTAGACCTCTACAAAGTCACACTGCGGATCTATAGGCCTCTAATTACATATGGAGGCATAAAAGGTTTTCATGTTTATTTCTATGTGAATCAAACAAAAAAAAATGTGCCATGAGCCTTTTTTTGTGCAATGCTTCTAGAAAACATGATATATATGAAGGGTCCATAACGGTAACAAATGAATTGCCTATGGCTCAAGATCAAACAAACAAACGTGAATACGCACCAGTTGTGTGCTATACTGTCACGGGTTAGTTACAAGTAAAATAATTTTTTTCACTTCCAATAACCGTGCAGACAAAAAACACAGAAATTTAAAAAAAAAAAAGCTGGAGCACAGCTCCCACCCACACGCACAGTTTTGCTGCATACTGCCAACGTACTGGCACATGAGCACATCCATGCACAGTTACTTCACAGTCAGGGATGAGAGAGTGTAAAGAGTAATGTATGTTTTTTTAGAATTTTCTTGCACTACCCTGTTCTACCTCAAAACCTGAGCCCCAGCAGTTTTTTTTCTTTTTAACCTTTTGTACAAGTTTCACTGACAGTGACTCTTGCCAGCAGTGTTCTCATGCATTACAAATGTGTAGCGACAAGATAGTTTTTATGTGCCGCTATGTAAATAAACCGCATAAAAATAATTGGAGATTTGGGCACCTTGACAAAAAAAAAAAAAAAACACTAAGGGCTTATTATAGAGACTAACGCCCAAAGTGTTTACATTGGCATTGTCATTAATGGCCACTTAAAATTTGGAACCATTGCAAAAAGCAAAGAAAATATACACGGCTTCATCCAAACAGGCAGGCTAGCGACGGATGCAGATGTGAGGCATGGTGATTAGTCTCCTTTAAAGTTGCCTGACTACAGAATTCCAGAGATAAGTTACTTCCAGAAGCTTGCAAAAATAGATCTCAATTTATCTAAATATTATTATTAAACTGTGTCAAGGGAAAAAAATATGCAATCTAACCCAACATCACAGAGCAAGAGAAAAGCAAATAGGAGGGTTACATATGCGACTGCCACTGCGACGATTATTACTAAAAATGAAGTTGTACATCTTTCAGGAATGGTTGGTGTTAGGTATGAGCGAAGCAAGCTTCAGATCCTAGATCTGAAGTCACTTTACTCGCAACTTCGAATTAATGCTGTAAGGAGATCCCTCTCCATAAAGTATTAAAATGTACGGTGACACTTTGGTGAATAACTTCAGTATTTGATTTTTAAACTGAAAAACCATTTTAAAACTTGGATCCGAACTCTGCTTCGGTTCCGACTGGTACCTCGGAACCAAAGCAGAGTTTGGATCCAAGTTTTAAAATGGTTTTTCAGTTTAAAAATCAAATATTGAAGTTATTCCGGAAGAACTGACTTCGCCTCATCGGAGGCTCTTCATTTTAATGCTGCAACTTTGGATCTAAGATCTGAAGCTCGCTTTGCTCATCCCTAGTCGGTGCACAATATATCAATATAAAAATTAGATTGTAAGCTTTGTCTTAATGGGTTTGTCCCGTGGATTGCTGGAGATAGCTGGACACTTGTAATCAGTCATCTCTGACAGTCCTGTAGAGTTAAATGGAGTGGCAGACATGTATACATATTTGCTGCTCCACATAAATGTCTAAGACCGTACACAAAAAGTGCACACAGCAACACCGGGGTAAATAAAAAGCAAGGTGGAAGGTATGAAAACCACTTACCTTGGGGCGTTGTGCAACCCGATGTGCAAATAGCTGTTGCCTCACTATCTTTCCAGACAAAACCCAGTTGAAGAACATCAATAGAAAAAAAACAAAAAACTTCTCGTGGGCATTGCTTGCCTAAAGAATTTACAACTGTATAAGGCATCATGCAAGCGATTGTAGGTATTTTGTGGTCCACAAAAAACGGATCCGCAAAAAATACGGATGACGTCTGGCCCCTAACAGAACAGTCCTATCCTCATCCGTAATGCAGACAATAATACGACATGTTCTATTTTTTTGCGTAATGGGCATACCAAAATGGAATGCACATGGAGTAACTTCCAATTTGTTTGCGGACTCATTGATATAAATGGTTCCGTATACAGTGCGCAAAAAAAAAAGAAAAAAAATTCATGTGCATGAAGTCTAACCTTGGTGCGTCCATTTATTTGTGTAAAATAGCAAAACATTTCAGAGCTGGATTAGCCCCTTTTTCAGGCATCACACAAAAGTAAGCTTGTTTGATTATCTAATGATTGCTTGTTATAGTCACCTAGGGCGACTTAAAAAAAGTCAAAATAAAATTAAAAAAAAAATTAAAAAAAAAGCCTCTGCCTAGTAGTGTTAAAAACATAAACAAACAGCCCTTGTCCTGCACAATCCAGAGCAGGGCAAGGGAGAACATCGGAGCATGAAATGCAGGGGGGTCGGAGGGGTGAAAATGGTTTCATCCTGCTCAGTTATACAGGCCAATGATTGTGATCGAGGGTGCCTATGAATGCTTGTTCCCGATAATTGACCCAAACATTGTTCAGTCTAATAGGACCTTTAGTCTATTATTAAGGCAAGTGCTAATAATGCTAGTTTTTATTTTTATAACATAAAAAAACACCGAAAAATATTGAGAAAGCGGATCATCATAAAAACATATGAAAAGTAGGTCATTGACATGATGCCATTGTAATCAGAGTACCATGTTATCTGATAAGAAGCTACTGAAAGGTGAGTATCATCCTGTAGATGGTGTCACTTAACTGTGACGTGAGTTGATAGATGGAACAGTCACGGTTTAATAAGGAGATGTGACCAAAGATTGTAAGAGCACGTGGCAGATCTCTCTGCTCTGGCCTGATGAGGGACAATCACCTTGAAACAGTTACCTGCAGATGAGGGACTGGCTTAGCTTTAACCGTAAAATATGTATCAAGGCCTGGACTCAGTATGGGACATGTATTAATGTCTTTATGCCACAATAGTAGCATAAAAGAGTCACACATAAGGGGCCACACCACATAAGCACCATAATTTGCGACTTTAAAGGGATTCTGTCACCAGGTTTAGGCGTATAGAGATACTGACACATCTGTATAGCTATTAGCGCTCTCATAGTAAATATATTATTATTCCTAGAGCTGTACTTTGCTCAAAAAATCTTTTTTATTCATATTATATTATAATTACTTACATAAGGAGCCCAAGGGGATGTACTGTGGGCCATTGGAGCCTGGCCACGCCGTATATTGTCGAGCCCAGCACCACCCTCCCGCTAATTATTCATCCCTGTGTTCTCCTCCTGGTGCGGCGTAATCTCGTCCGTGCAGTCTCCAGCACATACGTACTTCATCCGATGAGGCCATGCCAGGAGACCGCACGGGCACAGAGTCGGGTTATACGGCGCATGCGCGAGATTATGCCGCACCAGGAGAACACAGGGATGAAGGCGTGGCCGGGCTCCAACGGCCCACAGGACATGCCCTTGGGCTCCTTATGTAAGTAATTATAATATGAATAAAAACGATTTTTTGAGCAAAGTACAGCTCTGGGAAGAATAATAATATATTTACTATGAGAGCGCTAATAACTATACAGATGTGTCAGTATCTCTATACGCCTAAACCTGGCGACAGAATCCCTTTAAGCTTTTCTGCACTGAGAAAGACTGTAATTACTCTTACCGGTAATTGTTTTTTCCAGTAGCCTCCACAACGGCACAGATAGGAGGATATCCCGCCCAGGGACAGGAAACAACACGGAGAATCTGTTTAAAATGGCCCCTCCTCCGTACCTTCTCCAGTTGATACCACAGGAAAAGATGCCCACGAGAAACAAAAACAGTTAACACAGGCAAAAAAACATCCTATTTTACTCTTCATAGGACCTTGAGAAACTAACCATATACACATAACTAAATTTTCTCTTTTTTTTTTTCCGGGGGGGGGGGGGGTAAATAAGGGTGCCGTTGTGGAGGCTACTGGAAAAAACAATTACCGGTAAGAGTAATTACAGTCTTTTCCAATCGCCTCCCCAACGGCACGGAGAGGAGGATATACCAAAGAAACTCTAGGGAGGGACAGAAGCAGATAAAACCTTTCTACCGAAGGATAAATCTGACTGTCCAACATCCAATTTATAGTGTTTAAAAAAGGTCAACGGGTTCTTCCAAGTGGCAGCCCTACAGATCTGTTCCACTGAAGCTGAAGCCCTCTCCGCCCAGGAAGTGGAAACAGCCCTAGTAGAGTGGGGCTTTAAGACTCATGGGTGGGGATAAGCCCTTTTCCTCATAGCATAACGAAATGGTAGATTTTATCCATCTAGCTATGGAGGTTTTACTTGCCTTAATCCCTCTATTTTTTCCCTGAAACTGGATCAACAGGTTGTCTGAGGACCTGAAATCACTAGTAGCATGAAGATAGGCGAGAACACATCTCCTAACATCTAAATGGCTGAATTCCACTTCCCTCTTAGATGTAGGATTTTGGCAGAAAGAGGGCAGAGTGACCACTTGCTGACGATGAAAAGAAGTGGCTACCTTTGGCAGGAAGGCTGGATGATGCTTTAGTATAATACGGTCCTCCAACACTTCCAAGTAGGGGGATCTACAAGAGAATGCTTGTATCTCACCGACCCTTCTAGCCGTGGTGATGGCAAGCAGGAAGGCCATCTTAAGGGTTAACAACTTGATAGAGATGTCAGATATGGGTTCAAATGGACTATCTGTCAAGACTGAAAGCACCAAAGAGAGATCCCAGGGAGGAACTGTAGAATGAATAAACGGTCTAATCCTCTCTGAGGCCCTCAAGAATCTTTTCACGTAGGAATCTTCGGCTAATTTGCGATCCAGAAATACGCTGAGTGCCGAGACCTGCACTTTCAGTGTATTTGTTTTTAGTCCTTTATCTAGCCCCTTCTGTAAAAAGTCCAGAATATTTGAAATGGTGGCAGAAGACTTTCCTTCTGAAGTTAGGAACTGTAAAAAGGCTTTCCAAACCCTAGTGTAGATCTTAGAAGTAATCTCTTTCCTGCTAGAGAGGAGGGTGGAAATTACCTGCTCCGAAAAGCCCTTTCCCCTTAATATCAGCCTTTCAGATTCCAAGCCGTCAATTGTAATAACGAAAGGTTCTTGTTTAACAGAGGACCTTGAGAAAGCAGATCCGGGCTCTGAGGCAGCTTGAAGTAGTCTCCCACAGATAGTTTCAGGAGTAGAGGAAACCATGACCTCCTTGGCCAAAAAGGGGTCAGCAGAATTATTGAAGCTCTGTCTTCCTGAATCTTCTGGAGGACCTTTGGAATAAGTGGGACCGGAGGAAATGCGTACAGCATTCCTGTTGACCAATTCTGGGAGAAGGCATCCACCGCTAGAGGATTTTCGCTTGGATGGAGAGAGAAGAATTGTCGAACCTGCCGGTTTGCTCTGGTCGCAAAGAGGTCTATCAGCGGACAACCCCATCTCTTGACCAATAACTGAAAGACGCCTGACTCCAGTCTCCATTCTCCTTCTTTGACCGCAACCCTGCTCAAGTAGTATGCTTCCACATTCGCAGTTCCCTTCAGATGAACCGCTACTAGAGAACGAATATTCTCTTCTACCAAAAAAATATTTGGGAGGCTATTTTGCTTAAGGCTGAGCTTTTGGTCCCACCTTGCCTGTTGATGTAGGCCACTACTGTGGAATTGTCCGAAAAGACCTTTACGTGTTGATGGAGTAATTCTCTCTTTAGGGCTTGAAGAGCGCACCAGACTGCGAGAAGCTCTCTGTGATTCGAGGACTGTTCCTTCACTGTCTCGTCCCACTTTCCCTGAATAATCGATTTTTCGGTGTGGGCTCCCCAGCCACTGCCGCTGGCATCTGTTGTGACCACTACTTGTGGAGTTAATATCCAAGGCACCCCCTTCTGCAAATTCGTCCCCTGTTGCCACCAATTCAGAGACCTTCTGATCGACAATGGGATCTGAACTGTTTTGTCCAGGGTCTCCTGGTTCTTGTCCCACCTAGAAAGTAGAAAAGACTGGAGGGGGCGAGAGTGGGCCTGAGCCCAACTTACTGCTGGGATTGTCGAGGTCATTAATCCCAGGACGGCCATTATCTTTCTGAAGGTGCTGGACGGGTTCTGGGACAGCTGTTGGAATCTTGGAGGCAATGAGCCTAGTTTCTCTGGAGGAAGGAATGAAAACATCATTACTGAGTCCAGTTGGATTCCCAGGAAACATTTCCTCTGTTCTGGGAAGAGGTCTGATTTCTCTTGATTTATTTTCCACCCTAGGTGATGGAATTTTGATAGTACAAATCCCAGATCGTCTAACAACTTTCCCGGAGACGGGGCTACTATGAGAAAGTCGTCGAGGTAGGGAATTATCAGAATTGAGTGTAGATGGAAAAATGACACTACTTCTGCCATGACATTTGTAAAAACCCTTGGAGCCGCACAGAGGCCGAAGGGGAGGGCTCTGAATTGCAGATGCTGGACCGTCTTGTTCAAAACTACAGCTATTCTGAGGAATCTCTGAGAATCTGTGTGGATTGGGATGTGGTAATAAGCATCTTCCAGATCGACTGTCACCATGTATGAATTTTGATTTACTAGCCTGGTGGCTGACTTCACTGTCTTCATTTTGAACCTCTTGTATCTCAGGAACAAATTTAATTTTTTCAAGTTGATGATGGTGCGGAAGGTTCCGTTTGGTTTCTTTATTAAGAAGACTGGAGAATAAAATCCTTGACCCTCCTGGGAGGGAGGAACAGGGATTAATACTTTTTTCTGAATTAGGAGATTTATTTCCCTTTCCAAAGTCTTCTGTTTTTTGCCCAGAAAGAGATTCGTCTGGCAGAAGTACGTTGGGGGGGGGGGGTTCTCAGGAACTCTAGGCGGTACCCCAGCATGCTGCCTAGAGGAGGTCTGAAAGGCCTGGTCTCTCTTCCCTGAGCCTGGACGAAAGCTTCTCTGATTCCTGGCTGCTTTTCTCTGGTTATAAAACCTGGAGTCCATAGGGAATTTTTTCTTCTTTTCTGAAGCTTTCTCCAGAATGTCATCTAGGCTGTTTCCGAATAACCTATCCCCCTCACAGGGAACAGCTACCAATTTATTTTTAGACCCTGTATCACCTGACCACGATCTCAGCCAGGTACATCTTCGGGCAGAATTTGACAAGGCCGCTGCTCTGGCCGAGAATTTAATAATATCTGCCGAAGCATCTGCAATGTAGGTAGTAGCCTTTTTCATAAGGGGAAGAGATGCCAGTATGTCCTCCCTAGGTGTACCTGATACCAGGTGAAGTTCCAGCTCATCTATCCAAAGAGACATAGACCTGGCGGTACATGTGGCAGCTATACTAGGACGTAATAAAGCCGTAGATGTCTCCCAAGACCTTCTCAAGAGGGACTCAGATTTCTTATCTAAAGGGTCCTTTAATAGACCAACATCTTCAAAGGGCAAAGCTGCCTTTTTTGACATGCCGGCCACAGGAGCATCCACTTTTGGAATTTTATTCCAAAGAGCTGCGTCCTCTTCTGAGAAGGGGTACTTTCTCTTGAAGGAATCGGTAACAGGGAATCTCTTTTCAGGCTCTTTCCACTCTTTTTTAATGAGCTTCACTAGGTTTTCATGGACCGGAAAAACCGCTCTCTTTTTTTCGCCTAGTCCCTGGAACATTTTATCTGGGACTGACAGTCTCCTTAGGGTCTTGCAGCCCCATGGTGGTTCTGACTGCTCTAAGGATTTCATCCGTATCATCTAGGGGGCATAAGGGTTGCCCAGAACCATCTTCTATATCTGAGACTTCAGAATTAACATCACTGTCCTCCATTAACACCTGGCTGGGACCTGCCACAGCCGTATCGGTAACAGGAGACATTTCAGAGGAAGAGGCCGTGGTTACTAACGGCAACGCGGTCTTAAATGCTGCATTGACTTCATCCTTAATCATAGTTTTGATATTGGAGATGAAGGACGGGGATTCTTCTGACACGACATGCTGAATACATTTTAGACAAAGCGGTTTTTTATGCGAGGAGGATAAGGACTTCCTGCAAATCCCACATTTCTTAGATAGAGTTTTCTGAGACTCCTAATAAGAAAACAAAAAATAAAACATAAGGAGAAAAAATTCCTTCAAAAAAATCTTTTTACTCACAAAAAATTGTCCAGAGGAGGGGACCGACCTGGGCAGGGGCATCCTGAGGTTCTGCGGCTCTTTTAGGGTCAGGATCTGACATTGCTAGCAGGCTCCACACACAACTAGACACCCTTCAGAGTGTGAAATACACCATCATTTGAATTTGGCGCCAGAAATTTAAATTCTCCCGGGGAATGACGTCATCACGTACTCACCGCATTTCTGCGCATGCGCGCGCCAGATCTCTCATAGCCGGAAGTCTTCATGGAACGCATCGGCCCTGATGCGTTCCACCTGCCGCTTGTTCGCGTGCGGCGAACGAACCTTCGCAACCACCCCACCAGGAGGATCGTGCGCTGCCCAGAGGCTGCCTTCCAGGGAAGGTCTTATCGCCAGGAGACGGAGAGGCCGAGGACCAAGTATCCGCTCCCTGCACAGGCCCTCCGGAGGACCGGGAATCCTAGGCCTGTGCGCCAGGTAAGCTCCCCCACGACTGGGAAGGAGCATATCTCCGTGCATCCCAAGGGACAGGAAACAACTGGAGAAGGTACGGAGGAGGGGCCATTTTAAACAGATTCTCCGTGTTGTTTCCTGTCCCTGGGCGGGATATCCTCCTATCCGTGCCGTTGGGGAGGCGATTGGAAAAATGGGGCCTTCCCATTGGTTTTACTACAACTTTTGCCAGAAAGTCATCAAAGTTATAGATCAAGTCTGCGGCAGTGCCTGGCTGGTATAGACTTCAGTATCTAGCGCATGGCAGGGCAGAGATGTGCCTATTTTATTTAGAAGCATCTGCCCCTTACTAAATGAGGTGAGTCTTATGCCGGTACAGGGAGATCAAGACTGGAGTATGGGTATGCCAGTCTTGATAAATGTCCCTCAATTTGTAAACAAAATGTGGACATCATAGCCTTGCAGTGTCAGCTGGTGAAAAACTCTCTGCAGGATACAACTTTATATGAATTCTAATCAAAAATCTTGATTTATTTTTTTATTAACCATTGTAATTATGAATAGCAGACAATTACAACGCTTAGTCTTATAAATTACACCTCTCGTGTCAGTTTTTCATCAGTCACATAATTATATCGATAAACATCCACAAAAATAAACTCACTGATTAATCAGCCATGTCAGCGATTTCTCAATAAGGGCTAATACAATGCAAAAAGCCATTCCGATTACCCACTTTTCATCCATCTGTTGTTCGGGATAACACATTAGGCTATGCATAAAAAGTACTTTTCAATACAGCCTTTAAAAGGGTTTTCCCATCTGAGACAATGGGGGCACATGGTGAGGATATGCCCCCGTTGTCTTCTGATAGGTGCAGGTCCCAGAGGTGAAGGTTCTACACAGAGCCCTGAAAGTGGTGGAGGACGCATGCACAGCCGCCCTCCATTCATTTCTATGAGGTCGCCCAAAAATAACCGAGTGCTGGCCCAGCTTCTTGCATCGGGCCCATAGAGGCGTATGGGAGCAGTGGCTACGCACTCTCATTGACCTCTATGGAGAGAGCGATTGGTGGTGGCTGGACCTGGGGTCCTCCAGCCATCACTTTCCCTGCTCAGTTCTTGATATAGGTGTGGGTCCTAGCAGTGGGATCTGAGGAGGTACTTGTACCCAAAGTGGATCTCTGTTTCTGGGCAGGTAATCCCTCAGTACAGAGGTTGATCTACTGTCAAGAACACGTGATTTTGGGTGCTGCATCAACTTCAACCAATGAATGAGCATTTCTTCGTTCATCAAGTGATTGTCCTGTGTAAAGATGTTGCCAATTATTGGGAACTAATGTTCAATTATCAGACCATGTAAAGAGGGCTTTACCCAGACATTGACTTCCACTTCATGACTGAAAATTTGTCTCTGGCAAATTGTCACAATTTCCTATGGTTCATTTGAGAAAAAGAAGGAGAAAACGTCTGCAAGGTTCTGTTCATATCAGCTTTGGTATACGCAATGGAAAAACTTAGCATACTGGATCTTGAATACACTGCCCACAGATATCTATGGGCCCATACTGAACCGTAGTCCGCTGTATGTGGCATGCTGTATTACAGGGCTGTTCTCCCATAACAATATTGTATCCAGGGTGCCTCACCAGACCGGTAATATACACCGCTATGCAGGTACTTGCACACAACACTGTCAAGATTGCAAATGGCAAGTAAAACAGATTTCCCTAATCCATAAGATTAAAATATCTGCTGTGTATAAGAGCTCTATATTACGGCCTGCCAAGATTACTACTATGTAAATACAGAGATGGAAAGGGGGATATTCCAGGAAGTATTTATACATTTATGAAATCTCTAGTCTTCAAACTGTTTATAAAGCAGATGTCAAAGTTATGAATCATCACAGAACCACTCTCCTGTACAGCTAAACAGGACTCTGCTCTGCAAGTGGCTCTTCTACAGTATACGAAGCAGTGGAACAGGATAGAGCAGCATGGGATGCCAAAGCTGCCCATACACATTATACTTTTGTTGGCCGAACCCACTGACAATGGCGCGTTCAGCTGACACACTAGTGTCAGGGGAGACTAGGATCGTCGAAAGGAATACTTTCACCTAATCTTTTTGTCCTAAGCTGTCAACAGAATTGTCCGGCAGCGGATTTCTCTGCTCTCCCCATAGCATACACTGACTCGTTTGGCCAAGTGTACGTGTATGGGGCGAGCCAGGAGGGAGACAGCTTATTTTAGCAAGAAAGTTTTTCTAATCTTGCAATGGAGTGGGTAAAATGAGGTCCCCAATGTGTCCCCATTCCTTTTTTTTTTTTTTTTACTCAGATGTAGTAATAATAGTAATAATCTTTATTTGTACAGCGCCACCATATTCCACGGCGCTGTACAATTCAAAGAGTTCATGTACAAAATAAAACACATCCCAAAGTTACCTGCTAATATACAACTGAAACACTAGGGGTGTGGGCCCTGCTCACAATCTATGACCTTAGAAGTGCCACACCATACATTATAACCGAGAGGTACCTCTATCTCACTCATATAGAGTAGTGTAGACAGCTACTACAACCCCCAGTATCTCACAGTGACCATAATGTATAAATGTCCACACTGCATCTATTATCCCTCGTAGCTCACATATCAGTACTATATATCTATACACACTGCATCTGTACAGTCAATGACAGGTCCTTATACCTCTCACCCATGAAGCTACATTGAACACCAGATCATTTTTAGCCCCACTGAACCAAAACCAAAAGGATGGCATCAGACTATGTGTATTCTAAAAATCAATATCCATTTGTCTGTCCTCTATAGGCATCCAAACACCTAACCCTCTGGACACCAGATTTGCCACAAGGGTGTCTGGGAATGTTTTTTGTAAAGGTCTCTGCTCTCTAGGATGTACCATCCTTGAGATATTCCCAAAAAATTCAAATC
The DNA here is from genome assembly GCA_900303285.1 of Rhinella marina. Taxonomy (NCBI): domain Eukaryota; kingdom Metazoa; phylum Chordata; class Amphibia; order Anura; family Bufonidae; genus Rhinella; species Rhinella marina. Next base: position 209,702 of record ONZH01024495.1, on the reverse strand, counting down.
TGGCACCATCACATGTCCCTTATTGGCCAATAGAAGCTTGCAGGTTATTCAGTCTTCGTCTCACAGACAGACACACACAAAGTTTTACACTAGGTTTCCAAAACAATTCAGCCATTTTTTTCACTGTTAGAGGTCACTGTAAGTGGGCGGGGCACTGTGGAGGTCAATGTTAATCGAACGAGGAGCAGTGGAGTTCACGTTTATGCGGGCGGAGAGCTGTGTAGGTCACTGTTATGGGGGACAGTTAAAAATAAAATAAACAGTGTGCAACTGCCGGAGTATAAGGCTAGTAGCAATTTGCATATTAAAATAAAAAATCTCTCTCTATTACCCCTGAAGGACTAAGGGACTACAAAGGGAAATTGATTTCCACAAGAACACGGTCAACAAACTCTACAAAGCTCTCTGCCCATAGTAACTGTTGGCATTGTGCAGACCAGAAGACTTCCCTTCTCTACACTCGGGTTGGTTTACTGTCATTAGTGTCAAGCCACAGGAGCTGTACCCAAACAGCAACACTCTTCTTCGGCGGTCATGTTAAGTTTTTCTGAAACAGGTAGGGTGAGAATGTCTTGTTCTGGAGGATTCACTAGCAGAAAGCAATTTCAGGCACCTCTAATATACGATAGTAATTGGCCATAAAATACAATGGAAAACATCCTCGTCAAAGCCATATATTGTAGACACCAAGCATTTTCAGACATTCAGTGAAGTATGAAGAAATGAAAACACTGCGTGTTACTGGGGAACATAATATTTCTCTTCGTAATATGACAGAATGTTTTTAACATGAGAAAGTTATCCAGATACAGTGTTCCATGGTTTTACCTAAATGATTTCATGCAGAGATAGTAAACTTAAAGTAGCAGTGCTGCAGAAAAATAGTTTCCTTGGCTGTAATGTATCTGTGCTGGAAAGTTCTTAGATAAATTCTAAAAATTAGATTAAACAAAAGACCACATTTGCTAAGTACGCTTTGCATTTTGGAATAACAGAGGGAACGCAAAAATATAAAAAAAAAAGTCCAATTGAGGTTTAATGATCACATGTACAAAACATCAGGACGATTAGTAAAAATGAATGGGACTGCTGCCTAAGGCCTCTTTGAAACGCCAGTGAATCCAAAAAAACATGACGTCTGTGTTCTCCTAGGACAGCACACAAACCCATTGACTTTAATGTGTGTATTCACACATAAGTGGTTTTCCACTGACCCAGAGGGTGACAAGCCCTCTTTCTGTCTGTGATTACGGATCCCTCCTGCACATTATAGTCTATGGGTTCGTGTAAACAGGGATACAACATGGATACCTTCAGTGTTTGGTTCATGGTTTTCACAGACTGTTGCTAAGAGATGCTCTAGAAACCAATTTTCAGCCTAGGGACCAAACACTGGTTTCTTCACCGACATCTTCATGGATGAACCACTGAGCATCTTGTCATGGTTGTGTGAAAGAGGCCTAACTAATATTGAAGCTGTTGCACAATATAGTTGTGTGTAACCCAGCCCTTTGTTTGAGGATGTAACTGACAATTTGCCCCTGATCCCATCAGCACTCCAGAATTTTTGATTATTATTTAAATCTGCAGCTCATTCAGTTGCAAAAATATGGCAGATTTTCAAAGTGAATCCGTAATCGGCATGTAATATGGAATTCTCATACAGTTGCCCTGGATTTGCAGTGGGTTCCACCACATGAGCTGTAAGTGGTGCAGTCCATGAACATAAAAGCATAAATCACTCACTGACAAAAACACAACACAAGAAGAGGTTGTTGGAATCAAATGAAATAATGTTTGTGAATGTCATGATCTGTAAGAGATTACAATAGTAGAGTGAAAGCATAAAAGTTTATTGTGGAAAACTGAAAGGGGGCTCTAGCAACCTGTTGGGCTGCCTGTAGTCTGGGTACAAGATGAGATATGGTTGGGCATGGAGGCATGCAGGTTCTGTATGGTACCTGGAACACATTTGCACACTGATGCTGTAGCTGGGCCTATGAATTCTGCAGACTTGTAGGTTAGCAAGACAGCAAAGGCAGGACCTTCATACTCAAAGCGGACTGTCATGGGAGCCTCAACAGAAACTGGATTTGTCACTAAATGTGATATGGTACCAGTCCAGTGCAAATGAAGGTGCCAGTGGCTGGTTGTCAATGGCAGCACATGTAATGGATGCTGAGACAGGGATGTGTAACGAAGGTGCTACGTGTGTCTGGATGGCGAACAAAGCATCTGTAGGAGCTACTTGTGCTTGTTGATGGATCAAACCATCCTCTCTACTGGTGGTTTGTCTTGTGTTGGGAGCTGTGGGAACCTGAGAGCACACACACATGGTGAACAGACTCCAAACAGTAAAGGCAGAAGGCCTAGAAAGCAGGTAATTCATCCAAACGACAACCTTGCTTCTCTCAGTCCAATGATGCTTGCATTTTAGATTTTCCTAGTAACCTAAACACAAATTTTGAATTTGCAAATCATTTTCATTACTTTGTTTGCGGTCATTAGAGGACCTGTAATCTTTCACGACATGGCTGTTTTAGGGGTATGTAAGGGGTATGTAAACTGCGAAGTACCATGTGCCACTGAAGTTTTTCAACAATGTTTCATCGACAGAAAATGCTTCAATTTTCACGGTAGTATCCGAATTGGACCTCCAATAACTGTCAAAGGGCTGCCTTGTCTGATGAGTCACATATTCTGCTTCATCAAACGCTGGCGTGTCAGGAGAGAAACATCAGAAAACAAATACCCTTCAACCACTGCTGGAAGAACACAAGCCGGTGGTGGCAGCGTTAGGGACTGAGGAATGGTTTTGCGGCATTCTCTGAGCCCACTCATCCATGTGGAAGGCACTCTCATACAGTTTAGGTAGGAACCCATCCTTGCAGATCATGTACAATATCCCCATACAATCCAATTGTCTTCTGTGGGACGGATGGGAACTTCCAGCAAGACAATTACACAAGTTACATGGTTAGAACTGTCCGACATTGGTTGGAAGAGCATGACCAAAGCTTTCAAGTACTACCCTGGCCCCAAGTCTGTGGGACCACCTCAATCATCACGGTCGCTCTATGGATCCTCCTCATGCACCCTCCAGCAGCTGTGGGATACACTGCAGTCAGCATGGCTCCAGATACCTGCGACATCCTACCAGAACCTTACTGAGTCACTCCCAGTCCATCTAGTTGCTGTCCACGGTGCAGATGGCAGTTACTCTGGATATTAGCTGGTGGTCATAATAATGTGACTCGACTGTGTATTTGGATTTTTCTTTCAACAACAACTCTGGAGCATATACTGTCCATATGCCATTCCTTTATTACTCATGCTATGTTATGAATGAATATCAGCAGTTTGCAATGAAGGTACAGAAGGGTGTTACCAGTTTTGGGTGTGTCCCTGCACATACTGACACTGGAAGCACAGATTGAATAATGTCATATTGTGCAGAGGAAAAAAACCCAACCGGTATCAGCCAGACCTTCACTGAGAACTGCTAGTAAGGTATCCCTAACTGTTATTATTCATAAGAATAAAGGCATGACACGGCACGGAGTCATCACAACTGGTATTACATGGGGAGTGCGAATAGTTACAGACATGTCAGGAGAGGTTACAGGTCCTCTTTAAGTAACATCATAACACCGTTCATTAACCGGCTTAAGATCTTCAACCATAGAACTAAATGCTCTGAGAACAAAAAGAACAGTAAAAGGACAGAAACTTTGTGTAAAAGCCGAAAAATACTTTGTCAACAAGTAAGAACCATTGAGTCAAAGGTATCTGCAGTCAGGTAAGGTTAATCATCTTATCATATAATCTGATCTCTTCAAGCAAATTGATCTGACTAGATCATTTGGTCCAGCGTCAGATCCCTGACACAAAACCTGAAGCCTGATATGGGATAAACCTATTCATTAAGACACTTTACATAATAATCCTATTCAGATGGATGGCCAAGTAGTTTTCTTTAAAGGGGAAGGAGGTTGTACTAAACAACTAACCTATACTCTGTCCGTTTTATTGATTAATGTGGGCTGCATGTAAGATGTATTTTATAATGCACTCATTTTTTCTGCCTTTCCAGTTATTTTCCACAGTAGCAATAATACTGTGCTACCTGGAAATTGTCAGTAAGCTTCTGTTACTTAGGACTCATACGGCATCTTTTACGTGCGGATTCAGTGCCAAAAACTGCCTCCTATTGTTCTCAGTGGGAGTCTGTATTGGTGTTCAGACCTACACGTGCGGATTTCCAGACATGAAGGGACATGTCCCTCGAATTTCTGAAATGGATTCTGCCGCAAGATATTTTGATGGGAAGAAAAACTAACATGTGAAAGTACCACAAAATACATTTTTTTAAAATTAGAAAATATTTAGCCAAGACAATTTTTTTTAAAAGAAACTATTTTACTCCACACGCCTACTATGCAAATAGATCAACTCATCTTCCCATCATGTCCACATCATTTTCCTGTAAACTCAGAAAGCAGAGAACGAAAAGACGCAACATCCGATCGCGAGATTTCGCGGCTGTGAACAGCAGAGTGCCACTGAATTTGAGGTGTAGCATATTACAATGTTAATGGTGCTCTTTGAGTCACAGTTACAAGATCTCTCAATAAGTAGGAAGATCTGTTTTTCTTTCTCTGCTGCCAGTGTTTTGGGGAAAATCACATGGGCCACGCTGAGCATGTTGTGACTAGAGGCGCCAACTTCAGATTTGCATAATAGTAGCCTGCCATAAAAAGTCTTTCCTTTTCTTTCTTAGTTATATTTACATACTTAATACGGTTGAAAAAAAGACATAAGTCCATCAAGTTCAACCAAGGGATGGGTGGGGACGCGAATCCCAGAAGGAAATGAGACTCGGATTTCTGTTACTTAGAGAATTCAATTCTTCGTAGAGGTGAACCATTAGTTCATTAAAAACAATCAGGAGGCGAAAAAAAAAAAAAAAAAAAAAAGACTCAGGAAAATCCGGGAGCATCAAAGCTGGAATACATAGGGAGAAGGACTTCCGAAGCACATTACAGACACTGTGGGATTCCAGCAGTTAGAGTTGGGGGTCACGGGGTATACCGGTGGGCCAGAATGGAGCAGATTACAGGATTACTATGGAGTGCAGAAACAGGATTTTTGTATAACTTACCGTAAAATCCCTTTCTTGTGGCTTCATTGGGGGACACAGCACCAGTGGGATATAGGCAGCTGCCACTAGGAGGCGACACTAGACATCAAAGAAGTAGCCCCGCCTGGTAGCCTATATCCCTCCTACGGACACCAGGCTAGCTCAGTTTAGTTAAAAAGCAGTAGGAGCCAAACAGAATGATACAAACCAGTCTGAACCCGGGAACGAGAACTCAAGGAACAGCAAACAAGCCCGGGAAAAAGAACAACCCAGAAAAAAATCAGGGTGGGAGCTGTGTCCCCCAATGAAGCCACAAGAAAGGGATTTTACGGTAAGTTATACAAAAATCCTGTTTTCTTGTGCCTATCATTGGGGGACACAGCACCAGTGGGACGTACAAAAGCAGTCCCAAAGGGTGGGGAAAAAGAAACCTCCCCAGTCGGCCAGCCTAACGTACGGCGGCCTGCAGGATCCTGCGGCCCAGACTGGCATCAGCTGAAGCCAGAGTGTGGACCTGGTAAAACCTGGTAAAGGTATGCACCGAGGCCCAGGTAGCGGCCTTGCAGACCTGGGACACCGATGCATGATGGCGAACCGCCCAGGAAGCTCCCACGGCCCTGGTAGAATGGGCCGTGACCCGGAAGGGGGGGGACCTGTCCCGAGAGCGGTAGGCCTCAGAGACGGCGGCCGTGATCCAACGCGCAATGGTCACCTTAGAGGCGGCAAGACCCCTGCGGGGACCCTCAGGAATGACAAACAAGGAATCCGATTGACGGAAGGGAGCCGTGAGGGACAAGTAGACCCGGATGGCTCGGACAAGGTCCAAACAGTGAAGGGAGCGCTCCCTAGGATGAGTAGGAGCGGGACAAAGAGAAGGAAGAACAATATCCTCATTGATGTGGAATGCCGAAACCACCTTCGGAAGGAAGGAAGGGAGAGGGCGCAAAACCACCCTATCCCTGTGCAAAACAAGATAGGGGGAGCGACAGGAAAGAGCGGCTAATTCAGATACACGGCGGGATGGACGTAATCGCCACCAGAAAGGCGACCTTCCAAGAGAGAAGACGCAGGGAAATCTCTCTCAAAGGCTCAAAGGGAGGACCCTGGAGCACATCGAGCACCAAGTTAAGATCCCAGGGCTCGACGGGGGAGCGGAAGGGGGGCTTCAGACGAAGAACCCCCTGTAAAAAGGTCTTCACCTGGGAGCGCAGAGCCAAAGTCTTCTGAAAAAGCACGGACAAGGCGGAGACTTGAGACCGAAGGGTAGAATGGCTGAGACCCTGGTCAAGGCCGGACTGCAAAAAAGAAAGGATCCTAGGCGTGGAGCAAACGAGAGGATGAACACGGCGTTGCTCGCACCAAGAAAAAAAGGACCTCCAAACCCGATGGTAAATGCGAGCCGACTGCGGCTTACGGGCTCTAAGCATAGTCTGGATGACAGACTCAGACAGGCCCCGAAACCTCAGCACCGCGGCTTCAACAGCCAAGCCGTCAAATTGAGCTGAGGTAAAGTGGGGTGGAGGATCGGCCCTTGAGAAAGGAGGTCGGGCCGCAGGGGAAGACGCCAAGGGGCGTCGGCCAGGAGGTGGATCACGTCGGCGTACCAGGACCGGCGGGGCCAGTCCGGAGCGATGAGGATGGCGGGAACGCCGAGGAACCTCAGGCACCTGAGGACCCGCGGAAGGAGAGGGAGCGGGGGAAATAGGTAAATCAGGGAGAACTGATCCCAAGGGGTCACCAGGGCGTCCACCGCGAACGCGCGGGGATCCCGAGCCCGAGCCACGTAAGTGGGAAGCTTGTGGTTGAGCCTGGACGCGAAAAGATCCGCATCGGGGAAGCCCCACCGACGGCAAATCTGTAGATACACCTGGGGATGGAGAGACCACTCTCCCTGGTCCAGGGACCCGCGACTGAGATAATCCGCCGCCCAGTTGTCTACACCCGGGATGTGGATGGCTGAGAGAGCCGGGACAAACCGTTCCGCCCAGCCGAGAATTCGGGCAGCCTCCGCCATCACAGAGCGGCTCCTGGTGCCTCCCTGGCGGTTCACGTAGGCGACGGCGGTGGAGTTGTCCGTCTGAACCCGAACAGGGTGACCCTGGAGAAAGACGGTCCAATGAGTCAAGGCAAGGAATATTGCCCGAAGCTCCAGTATATTGATGGGAAGGCGCGACTCCGGCAAAGTCCACGTGCCCTGGACCGTCAGGACACCGAAAACCGCACCCCACCCTGTCAGGCTGGCATCGGAGGTGACGACCAGCCACTGAAGGGGGAGGAAGGAGCGGCCCTGTAGAAGGGCTGGGGACGTCAGCCACCAAAGCAACTCTCTGCGGACTGCCGGGGAGAGGACGATCCTCCTGTCCAGAGAGAGAGGAGACCTGTCCCACTGGGCCAGAATCGCCCCCTGGAGGGGCCGAGAGTGGAATTGAGCAAACGTGACGGCCTCGAACGAGGAGACCATCTTGCCCAGCACCCGCATGCAGAAGCGGAGCGAACAGGGGGAGCCCGAATGGAGCTTGGAGACAGCCGAGCGTAGAGACGAGACCTTGTCGCAAGGCAGAAAAACCCGAGCCCTCTCGGTGTCGAACAACATCCCTAGAAACTCCATGGAGCGAGAGGGGCGCAGAGACGACTTCTGAAAGTTGATCACCCAGCCGAACCTGGAAAGCAGATCGAGCGTGATCTGGAGGCTGGACTGAGCATCCTGCAAGGAGTGGCCCCTTACCAAAAGGTCGTCCAGGTACGGGATGACCGCCACCCCTCTGGCATGAAGGAGAGCCATGAGAGGGGCGAGGGTCTTGGTAAAGACCCGGGGCGCTGTTGACAGACCGAAGGGCAGAGCGACAAACTGGAAATGACGAGAACCGATGGCGAAACGAAGAAAGCGCTGGTGACTTAGCGCGATTGGCACATGGAGATATGCGTCGCGTATATCTATGGAAGCGAGAAACTCGCCCTGGTCCAGGGACGCGACCACCGACCGCAGAGACTCCATGCGGAAGTGGCGGAGGCGGACATAATGGTTGAGGTGCCTCAGATCCAGGATGGGACGAACCGAGCCGTCCTTCTTGGGAATGGTGAACAGGTTCGAGTAGAAACCTTGAAACCGCTCGGAGGGGGGGACTGGGACTACGACCCCCTGAGCAAGAAGGTGATGAACGGCGCGGGAAAGCGCCAAAAGCCCTGCCGAAGAGTGGGGGATCCGAGACAGGAAGAACCGAGGAGGCGGAAAGGACGCAAACTCGATCCTGTATCCGGAAGACACCACCTCCCGTACCCATGCGTCGGTGACGTGGGCGAGCCATACCTCCCTGAAGGAGAGCAGACGACCCCCCACTCGGGAGGAAGACCGAGTGGGGGAAAGCCCTCAGGAAGAAGGCTTGGGGGCAGGGCCCTTGGAAGGGCGGGAGCGCGGCTGCCAGGACGGCCGGGGCTTAAAGGAGGGCTTCCTGGAAGAGGAGGCTGAGGGAGCACCCCTTGAGGACTGCTGACGGACAGGAGCTTGGAAGGAGCGAAAGCGACTAGAACGCCTCGGAGGCTGGGAGCGCCCGGGCCGGTTCTGCGGCAACAAGGAACTCTTGCCACCGGTGGCGTCAGAGATAATCCTGTCCAACCGCTCCCCAAAAAGCCTGTTCCCAGAAAAAGGAAGACCCGTAAGAGCCTTCTTGGAAGCGGCGTCAGCCGACCACGCCTTCAGCCAAAGAGAGCGACGAATGGCCACGGAGTTGGCCACAGCCCGAGCAGACAGACGAGCCGCTTCCTGGGAAGCATCACACAGATACTTAGAGGCCTGAAGGATCTGTGAGGCTAGGGGAAGGAGATCCTCGCGGGGAGCGTCCGAGGAGATGTCATGGACCAGCTGCCTGGCCCAAGCGGAGCAGGCCTTACTGACCCAAGACGCCGCAAAAGAAGGGCGAAGGGCAGAACCCGCAGCAATAAAGACGGATTTGGAGAACGTGTCCATCCTCTTGTCCACAGGATCCGTCAGAGACGCCCCATCCGCTAACGGGAGGGTGGTGGATTTAGACAGCCGGGAGACAGGGGGGTCCACCGTAGGTGGAACTGTCCAGGCGGAGACTAACTCCGCAGCAAACGGAAAGAGGGCCTCTGTCCGTTTAGAGGATGGAATGCGCCGGTCGGGGTGCTTCCATTCCTTGTCCAGGAGATTCTCAAAGTCCTTATGACTAGGGAATACCAGCGGTTGCCGCCTATGGCGACTAAACGAAACTTCGCCTCTGGCCGCAGAGGGAGATTCGTCCCGGATATGGAGTGTGTCCCGTACTGCACGGACCAAGGCTTGCACCGCAGAGGCCAAATGGTCCTCCCTGTCAGACTCTGAGGCAGAGTCGCAGGAGTCCCCCGAGGCGTCAGAGAGGTGCTGCTGGGAACCACCCGCAGCGGACCTTCCCGGGGAAGGGTCAGAGGAACACCGGGAGGGTGACCGAGAAGGGGAACGTCTACGCCTCTTGGAGGGCCGTCCCCTGGAAGGGGAGTCAGGCGACACCAAGGGAGGGGTCGCAGAGGGGGGCGCCTGGGACGGCAACCGGTCAATGGCGTGGATCATGACCTGAGACAGCTTAGAGAGGTCGCCAATCGCCTGGGTCAGGGACCTGGCCCACTCGGGAGAGGCCGCAACCAAGCCAGAGGGAGCAGAAGCCTCAGTGGGAGGGGTACCAACCGTAAGGCAAGGCACACAAAGGGAGCCAGACTGACCGCTGGGGAACTTTTGGCTACAGCGAGCGCACGCAAAGTGCGTCGCCACAGCCACAGGAGCATGCTGCCTAGGAGGGTCGTCCCGGGGACCCGACATGGTGAAGGGCTCAGCGGACCGGCTAGCCTGGGGAGGGAAGAATATCACCCACTGGGTGCCTACCGGACTCAGGAGCAGCAGAATACGGCACTGGAGGGAAACCCACTGGTGCTGTGCAGACCTGAGGAAGCAAACAGGCCACTGGACGCAGGGCAGGCCGGCACAGATAAACCCCTGAAGGCAGGAAGGACCACCCACGAAGGAGGGGCAGAGCGCAGGCCAAACGAAAGAGAACCACGCCGGCCGGAAAAGGAGGGGGCCAGCAGAACAGCGGGCGGGCGCGCAGCCCAGTGACGTCACTGGGAAGCGCCCGCCCACCTGCGGCCTAGCGCGCCGAGAAGCCGCGGCCTGAATTAGAGCGCCGCCCGGCCGAAAGTGCCGGTGCGGCGCGATCAGAAGGAAAAACGCCCGTAAGGCCCGGAAGAGGAGCCGGAGGGGTCCCGGAAACAAGGGGGCGCCCGGAGGACGAACGTGCGGGCAGTCAAGCCCCCCATCCCCCCCCCTTCCCTGCAGCCAAGGAGCCGGAGGCCGCAGAGGGGGGAGACAGGAGGCATCCGGGCGTCTGCTGGAGCGGCGAGGCAGAGTGTCCCCCGGAGGAAGGAAACCCTCCAGGAGGGGGCGGCAGATAAGGTGCTGGGGGGGGTGCTGGGTAGGGGTTCAGAGAACCTACCCAGACTGCTGCAAGGGGCTCCTGGAGGGAAGGGGGGGGGGGGGACGGGGACGGCGACGGCTGCATACTCACCTCTCCGCAGGCTTCAGGTGCGCGCAGGGTCACCCCCTCAGCGACCTCGCACCGGAGTGGGGTGCTGGCATCCAGCTGCAGGGAGCAGCTACCATGGGGGACGGGTGACCGGCGCAGGGAGAATGTGAAAACATTCTCCAGGCACCCTCAGGGGGGTCCACGTCTGATGTGGCTTTCCACGCCGACGGCCCCCCTGATAACCTAAAAAGAAAAGAAAGAAATAAAACTAAAATAAAAAATTAGAGGTGCAAAGCACCAGTGTCTACCTCCTACGGACACTAGACTAAAAACTGAGCTAGCCTGGTGTCCGTAGGAGGGATATAGGCTACCAGGCGGGGCTACTTCTTTGATGTCTAGTGTCGCCTCCTAGTGGCAGCTGCCTATATCCCACTGGTGCTGTGTCCCCCAATGATAGGCACAAGAAATAGCATTCTTCTGTGACTAAGCTGTGGGTCTAATAGCCGCATAATAATTTAATCCAATGAAGAATTATATATTTAAATATTTATCACAGAAAATCTCTTCGAGGCATAACCATAAACAAAAGGTCCTACTAAATCCTACTTTTCTAAGAACTGAGATTAAATATCATTGCATTCGTTCCAACACTGTCCACAATTTAAATACTTGACTGAAAAAAAATGTAATTCAGATACACAATTAACCATACTATAACACTATTGGAGGAGTTAAATGATTTATATGAGTTCTCCAATGTATAAAATTGTAAATTTGTTTCCCTCAAGCCCAGTGACGTCACAACCAGTATCACTGGCCTGGGCGGGGCTAAGCTCCATTCAAGTGAACAGAGCTTAGCTCCGCCCAGGCCAGTGATACTAGTCGTGACGTCACTGGGCCTGCGTTAAACACAGAGAAGGCCGCGGCGCTCCTGTAGCACCGCTGCCTTCTCAAACAGGTCGCGGGTGTCGGACCGCCGCCGATCAGATGCTGATGATCCATCCAGAGGATAGATCATCAGTTTAAGAGAACTGCAGAACCCCTTTAATAGGATGCCAAGTCAGTTCATGAAATTTCCTCCTAGGTATTCCACAATCAACTATAAGTGGTATCATTGCAAAGGAACCACAGCAACTCAACCACAAAGTGGCAGACCACATAACTTACAGAGCTGGGTTGCAGAGTGCTGGGGTGAATAGTAAATACAAGTTACCAACACTCTGCTGACTCAATAACTGCAGAGCCCCAAACCTCCTCTGGCATTGACATCAACACAAAAACTGGAGCTTAATGGCATGAGTTTCCATGGGCAAACGGCTGCATGCAAGCCTTACATCACTAAGCACAATGCCAAGCAACAGGTGGAGTAACATAAAGCAGGCCTTCACTGGAGTCTGGAGCAGTGGAAACATGCTTTGTGGAATAACAAATCACCCATGTCCTGTCTGATGGAGAACTTAATGTTTGGCAAATGCCAGGAGAATATTACCTGCCTGACAGGGGTTGGCCTAGGCCCCTTAGTGCCAGTGAAAGGAAATCTTAATGCTTCATCATACTATTACATTTTTGGACAAGTGTATGTTTCCAACTTTGTGGGAACAGTTTGAGGAAGGCCCTTTTCTGTTCCAGCATAACTGCATAAAGCAAGGTTCATAAAGGCGTGATTGAGTCGAATACCTTTGGGATAAACTAGATTGCGGGTTAGTCCCCTTTTCATCCAACATCAGTGTCTGACCTCACAAATGCTCTTCTGGAAGAATGGACAAAAATTTCCACAGACATTCTCAAGAGTGGAAGCTAGTTTAGCTGCAAAGGGGTGACCAACTCCATATTAAAGGGGTATTCCCATCTGAGGCGTTGATGACATCACTAGGATATGCCATCAATGTCCGATAAATCCAGGTCCCATCCCTACCACTACAGCGGGCTCCAAGATGTGAAGGACTGTGCACCGCACACGAGCAGCCACTCTCCTTTCACTGCTATGGGAGTTCAAGAAAGCAGAACGCTGGCTCGTCTATATCCGGTAGTCTCATAGCAGTGAATGGAGAGCAAGCTAAATGTGTTCTCTTCACTTCAGGGGCCCCATTGTAGAGATAGGAGTGGGTCCCAGAGGTAGGACCACACCTATTTGACATTGATGACAGAGAGAGAAATACAGGATACCACCTCTACATACAGTGCATCCCCCTATATAGAGGCTATTCCTTCCATACCGAGCACCTACATATATACAGGATACCCCCTCTATAAAGTGCACCTCTATATATATACAGTATACCCACTCTATATACAGTGCACCCACTCTATATAGAGACCACCCCTTCTATACAGAGCGCCTCTCTATATAGAGAATACCCCCTTTATACACAGTGCACCTCCATATATACAGGACCCCCCTCTATATACAGTGTACCTCCATATATAGAGTATACCCCTCTATACAGTGCGCCCTCTTTATATAGAGGACACCCCCTCTATATACAGTATACCTCCATATATACAGTATACCCCCTTTTTAAAGTGTGCCCTCTATATATAGAGGACACCCTCTTTATATACAGTATATCACTCCCACTATATAGTGCACCCTCTAAATAGAGGACATCCCCTCTATACAGTGCACCCTCTATATATACAGTATACCCATTCTATATACAGGGCGGCCTCTATATAGAGGCCACCCCTTCTATACAGAGCACCTCTCTATATAGAGGACACTCCCTCTATATACAGTGCACCTCCATATATACAAGATACCCCCTCTATATACAGTGTGCCCCTTCTATACACAGGACAACCCCTCGGCAGAAAAATAGTTATTGCCAAAAATTTTTAGAAAAACAATAATTGTCCTTAAAGTAAAAATTATCAAGTTTTGTTTTGTCTTTAATTTATTTATTTGGGGGGGTGCCCTGTGTGAAGGGAAGCAGTGATTGTGTATTTATGCCAGTTGTCTGATTAAACACAAACAATTGTTGAAAACTGGTCCCAGTAGGCCGACATGAGGTTCGAGAAACCTTGGTACATATAACCTTCTTTTCCATACCAGATAGGTAGGGGGAAGCATTCATCAAATTGCACAGAATTTGTGGATAATCAGTCAGGACTGTGATAGTTATCTGACCAATGTTGTAAGAACCAAATGTAGTAATCAATGGACTAACCACACAAGCAAAAGGCAAAAGTAACCATACACATAAGGTGAATGTTTGCCACCAACTTTAGCAGGACTGGATTACCATATATGCGTATGGGGCATGTCCCGACTCAGTCCCCACAGCAGATGTCAGGGGTAAAGAGACTGGAAATGTTGCATTTCAACATTTGTTCTTATGATAAATAAACTGCTGATAGGGGTGTCTGTCAGCAGTTTACACGTTCACTCGTTTGAGCATGCATGTATATCGGGGTCAGGAGGAATAACAGTCCGCAGATTGAACAATTGGTTAACAGGAATCTAAAATTCATATCCAGCCTATATGGTAAAAGCAAGATCTCTAGGGGAAAGTGGAAAAATTGGTCAAGAACCTGTTATTATTGGTGCCTTTTAAGTCCCCGGGGTGTACTTTGTACAAAAGCATAATGGTTTCATGAATATAAAAGGTTAACCAGATGTAATAAGAGTTGTACTAATGCAAGTGAGCATAATCCTCACAAAGTTAGTTGTTCCCTCAAAGAGATCAGTGTAGTGCATAATACATAATTACACCACAAGCTCAAATCTTCATTTCTGGCACCAGAAAAATCAGACCTCAAACATTCCAGCTTCTCAATAGAAAAAGAGAAAAAAATACCATGTAATCAAAAAAAAAAAAAAAAAAAAAAAAAAAAGTATAAACCTCTACCACCACTCTGTATTTAAATCAAAAAGGCTACCTATAAGGGAGAAGATGGGGACAGAACAAGCTCTTAAAAGAACAAGTACTGTATTTAGAATGGAGTAAATTGAGCCACGAGACCTTGCTGCTGCTGGGCTTATGAGTCTGATGCTCTGGTTTCCTCCATCCTGTGGTCCGTTAATATCCACGTATATGTGAACGAGGGCTTAGTTAGTAATTGACAGCTTTCCTACAGGAACAGCCATACATGGAATACATAGGGCATGTTAAGAGAATTTTAAATACATGTTTGAAAAATTTGATGTGTATTTGCTGCAGAATCCACAGCTGAAATTGAATGCATATCCTCTCCTCTGATCTCTGCTGTGGATTTGTAGTTTGAATGCCGCAGATCTGATTGAAGCATAGCCTGTTGCAGTTTCCCTGAGGAAACCATGCAGAGTATAGGCATGTACTTTCTTGATGCAGTTTTGAACTTTGCATGATGGAAAAAAAATAATCCATGGCAGTGCAGTGACTACTGCTAAGCATAGGGATTTGCAAATTTTATGTTTTCCAATGTGCTGCTAGGTGTTAAACTATGCTATGTGAATTCTAGGTCATTTCTGGCTGGATCACAGGGTTAAGAAGGGCGTGCCCAAGTCTGTGGGTCTGGCGCTTCCCAAGAAAGAAAAGGGGTCTGCTTGGAATGAGTCCAGGAGTGAGGAGCCTACAGGAGCCTTGGTCCTGTAGATTTAGTCAGCATGTATGGGCCCAAAGAAGAACTCCATGGAACCTACCAGACTCCGTGAGGAAAAAGATATTGTTAGACTGTTGAAAAGCCAAACAGGAGGGTGCGTGGAAGAAGACTGTGAAGGTAACACATGCTTTGAGGCTTCTGGACTCTACAGCCATTTGCTGTACAAAGAAAGGCTTCAAGCCACTGAAACAGATTTTGAGGTCTGTCTTGGAGTCAACATCGCACAGTGGGCACAGTGTATTTTTGATAAGAATTGCATCATCAAGCTGTATAAGACAGTGTAGAAAGGTCTGATATAAGAAAGAACAGCAATTCAATTTCCATTTGGCCGACTGTTTCCTGCCCTGCACTCCACCAACATCAACAGAACCCTACTTTCCTACAGGCAGGAGACCCCTACCAGGTTGTGCCCCAGGGGAACCGCCAACCCCCTCTTCACTGTACACAGCCAATGGAGTACTGGATACCATTGTAACACCACCATCCTCGTCTCACTACTCCCACTCTCATCCTCTCTTCCCCACATGCTTCCCCAAGTCAGGCTGCTGCAGCAGTATAAATGGCAAAGAGCAGTCTCATCAAGGTACAACGGAACATGGATTTGCCATGGATCACCAAAATCATCACTGCCAATTCGCTATGTGAAAATGCCCTAGCAATCACCAGCTGAAGCAGGGAAAGCCGGACAAATATCATGTTGTATCAAGCAGCAGCAGCAATGGTACATTACACACCGGTAAGGCAGCAGATGATAGGTGTCAGATTGGTTTTAATATCAAATATTTATGGTGTATTTGATGTGTTTAGTAAAGCAGAAATGAAACAAAAACACTCCTAAAATGTGTTTGCTCTGTCAACAGAATGTTTTTTTCTCCACTACACAAGTCTATTTTTAGGTGAGATTTGGCACATGTAGTTACCTGATGACACACAAAATGGCAGTATTGTCTTTCAAGGTTATACAAGCTGAAGTCAGAAACAGACAGCAAGTATCAACTATGGGACTTCTACCCCGACTGTTCATGCAGCTACCTAAAAACTAAAAAGACAAAAGAAAATTCTAAAAATAAAAATATTTATAACAGATGCCTACACCAAATTTAGAATTCTTTCAAATATATCGCACCTTATTAATGTTCAGAGAATTTTTAGAACTAAAATTGATTAAATTCATAGTACATCTCTATGGGGAAGCTCTGCTTTTCTGACATAAAAAGGAGTATGTCACCAGGATTTTGGGAAAAAAAAAATATATACTTTAATTATTTAGAATAAAATAGGAATATTCAATAAGGTTTTAGAAACAGGACATACAATTACTATAGGACTTGTGGTCCACATGAGCCTAGCTGTGACACTATCACTTCACAGATTTCCCACTGAGTAAAATGGTTCCCTCTAGTGGTGGCTGCATGCAGCGAGAATTATATAATTCATTAAAGGAGATGTCTAATCTAGAGTGGCTGTGCTTAGTATCACAGCTCAGCCCCACTTACGTCTATGGGGCTGACCTGCGCCTAGGCCATGTGACTGATGAACATTTAATCACTAGGGAAAGCAGTGAGAAGACCACAGAGCCTCCAAAAGCTGATCAGCAAGGATCCCAGGTGTCGGATACCCACTGATCAGATACTGATGACCTAATCAGAGGATAGCTCATCAGTATTTAAGCCTTGGAAAACCCCTTTATTAATGGGGGCTGTGATAACAATGGCGGCTGGTCTCTGATGACATTGGGTTTTGGCAGCAGTAACAGTAAGTAAGTAGCAGTAAGTAGCGACGGGAATGGGGCCCAGGACAAGAGGGGGCCTGTCTTAGTTGGGATCATCTCCTCTTCTACTGGGGGTGAAAACTTGGTCAGGACTCTCCCCTCTAAAGGAACAACTTTTAGCAAATGAAGAAAAATGGCCCAATGGTCATTTAAAAGGGTTTAGGCGGAAACCCTTCTGTCCTGTGTGGGGGGCCTGGTTTAATCCTTGCTATGGGGCCCTTACATCTATATGTATGCCACTGTGTATAGGTGAGAGTGTGTACACATGTACTTGTTTGAATGGTTACTGATTGACAATTCTCTGGTACCTCTCTTAACCCAAGTATGCCACACTATTTGAATGTTTTTTTCAAATTAAGACGGCATACCTGTTTTTTTTCTGTACAAGGTTTGGTCACACAATCAGGTTTTTTGAGACAAAAATCAGCAGTGGATTCAAACAGAAGTATTATCTGCTCTTAGTACTGTCTGTCCTTTTATGATTCACATCTGATTTCAGCTTCAAAAACCACACCGGAAAAAAAAAAAAACAAACAAACATGTAGCAGCAACCTCAACGATCCGGGTGACATGGCCGATAACACGTAACCAAGTCCACAGCATTCTGCTAAATAAGTATCTAATCTGACCATCCCTTTGACCTAAAATGCTGTTAACCAATTAAAGTAATGTGGAAATTCTCTAAAGCAGCTCTTCTTATAGTAAGGAAATTATTCAATTAAGAACAAAGCGGTGTCTCCGTACTCTGCTTTATGCCTCATGCACAGTCAGTGTTTTGGTCAGTGATTTCCATCAGTGATTTGGAGCCAAAACCAGGTGCGGCTCTAAACAAAGAACAGGAGCAGATCTTTCCCATTTACCTTATGTCTCTGGAGGCTCCAATCACTGATGGAAATCACTGACCAAAACACTGACGTGTGAATGAGGCTTTAGTTCTGAGGTTCAGGGACATATGAAAACAATCACCTAGCAAAAAACATCATATAATAACAATGCAGTACTAAATAATCTGCAAAAGATGTAAAAAAAAGGAAACAAATTCTTTAGAAAATGAAATAGTTTCTAAAATCTGAATCAATATTCAATATCTGGCATCACCAACCTTAGCCTTTGAAACACCATTAATACTCTTCGGCACAGAGTACACAGCATATGCCTGTTACATTTTGGTCACATAGCTGTGCATTTTTCCAAAAAGTATTAAAGAGGAGCTTTCACCACTCCTGACATGCCTGTTTTAATAGTTTCATGCATTCCCCATGTAATAACAATTCTGGAGCATCTATTCTTATGGCTCTATGTTGTGCCATTCCTTTATTATTTGCACTAGAAGTTATGAATGAATTACTATTTGTCTTCAGTAAGGGTACAGAGGGGAGGTAAGAAGTAGGGGGTGTGTACCTGCACAGACTGACTCTATCCAATCAGTGCTGTCATGTTCAGTCTGTGCAGGTACACACCCCCAACCTGTTACCTCCCCTCTGTTCCTTTACTGAAGGCAAATAGCAATTCATTCATAACTTCTAGTGCAAATAATAAAGGAATGGCACAACATAGAGCCATAAGAATAGATGTTCCAGACTTGTTATTACATGGGGAATGCATGAAGCTATTAAAATAGGCATGTCAGGAGCGGTGAAAGCTCCTCTTTAAAGGGGCTGCCTTCAGGATATGGCATTTAGTTAATATAAGACACTTACTAATGTATTGTGATTGTCCATATTGCTTCCATTGCTGGCTTCATTAATTTTTCCATTGCATCCTCCCATTCGGTGGCTGTAATCACAGGATACAAGCAGTGTACAATGCAATGGAAAAATGAATCGAGCCAGCAATGGAAGCAATATGGACAATCACAATACATTAGTAAGTGGCTTGTATTGTCTGCCAAATCATCTCCAATGAGTGTTCACAGTAATGCTTGTTAGCAATGATCTGGCAGTGTAGTACTGCCGCAGATTACCTGACGTTCATCGGGTAATTGTGATTTTTAAACATGCTTAAAAATCATTTTGATCGTGCTATGTAAACACACCTGCTGCCGGAAAAAAAAATAGTCAGTGTGGGGAAGAGCAATGGCATTAGCGATCACTTGTCTCCATACTGATGAGGGGATCGCTTCACGGAACACTTCCCTCCTGACAATCGCCTGCTAGTGTAATACTAGCTTTAGACCTGCTGTACACTTGGAAAGGCAGAAAAGACTATATGCAGATTGATGAGTTATTTGGTATGTAACCTAGTGACTAATAGCTGACCTTGAGAAAAAAAAAAAAAAAGGCGTCAGACAGTATATAGATAACAAAGCCGCTATATTACATATGGTAACAGCATGGGCCTTTAAGAATCAATAAATCACTGGTTCTACGTCAGATGTTAACTTCTCTACACAGTGTAGTATATAAAACCCTTTTCCATAGGCTCCTATTGTGCAGATATACTGTACATCAAAAATAAGGGGCCTTTTACACATGGTGGTGATAATCCGAACGTTCATTCCCAATCACCGTCCAGCAATCAGAAAACGGAAAGATGCTCTTTTTATTTCCTTGCATTCTTATGCAGATAAAATCACGGCTTGTCGGCAGCACAAAGAGGGGATATTATACCGACAATATAAGAAGAAAGGGGAACTAACAATTTCACTCCCAAGTCAAGTTCAGTCAAAGATTGCATTGAACCTTGAAAAAACATGCAAGCGCCACTCAGAAGGAAAAAATCTAAGGTGATGAGAGAAAAAGGCAATGCTGTTATGTAGATTTATGAATAAAAGCAGCACAAGAACAGCAATCAGGAATAATAAAAGGGAATAGCTCAGTTATTACAATGGAATCAATACTCCGAGGATGCAGTGCTTCTTTCTGGGGAAAGAGTTGTGGTTACAAGCGTTAGGCTCTCAGTACAGATAAATCTTCCATGTCTGAGGTGCCTGGGATGAGGCATTTTAAAGATGCAACTCGTTTGGGAAGTTCCTAAAATGGAAATTACTGTGTGGCACTATATAATATGTACTCCACGTAAAAATGATAAAGATATGCTTCTATAGGAAGCTTATATTTTGACAGGTTGCTACTGCTACAGGAGTTTTATACCTGCTAACAATTTATATTCCTAAACTCACAAATATAGAGAAATGGTTCACAAGGTACAAAACCATGGCTGAGGCTGGGTACCCAAGACGTACCATCAAATCTACTATCTAAATGTTACTGTTCAATGCATGGGCTGAGACATAAAACAGTTTAATAATAATAATAATTTTGTTATAATAACATTATGTTATGCTTCAAGTAAAAGCAATCAAGTGTTCTAAATGGGTATTCCAGCCAAGTCAAAAAGGTTTGCAATGGGTTACAATTGGTGTATAAAAAAAACAGGCTTCTACTCACTTCACTGACTCCCCATCATTGCCATTCCAATATTCCAAGATATTCCACCCAGATATCTGCCGCGCTCTGCTTCCTGCTCACGTCCCAACACAGCAGCAAATGGCTAGGAATTCCGCTCAGCCAATCAGCGGTTCATCACTGCAGCCAGTGACTGGTTGTGTGACATTCACAGCCATTTTCTGCTGTGTTGGGATGAAAGCAGTGACTATTCGTATCCCACTGCAAACCTCTTTTTTTTATTTGGCTGGACTACCCCTTTAAGGGAAGAAAAAAAACAAACAAAGAAAGATTATAATGCAATTCTTAAAAAAAACATAGCTGTGTTAAAATAATCCTTACACTAGTCTTTCTATTTTGGAAATCAAATCTATCCTAAAACGGTTTTCCCGTATTTTTATACTGATGACCTATCCTCGGGACATCCGTCCATTCAGTTATCCTGGAAGCTGATTCAGTGGAAGGCAAAAAAAAAAAAAAAACAACCTAGGAGGTAGAAGCCAATTTTCCTCATTTTGGTGGAAAAAAAATTTCTTCCCGACTCCAATCAGAATAACTCCTCAGATCAACAACCCCTCTCTAGTAACTATAACCCCCCCCCCCCCCCCCCCCAGCTAGGCTGAAGCGAATCTAGTGGAA
This sequence comes from Rhinella marina, assembly GCA_900303285.1. Classification (NCBI taxonomy): domain Eukaryota; kingdom Metazoa; phylum Chordata; class Amphibia; order Anura; family Bufonidae; genus Rhinella; species Rhinella marina. Next base: position 188,675 of record ONZH01024495.1, on the reverse strand, counting down.
CAATTGGACAAGTACATGTGCAGTATGGGGCTGGCTCCAGCTTTGTTACTGTCATGTACTATATGATGTCCAATTTTCATTTTTTACATCAATCATGGCATAACCCCTCTAACAAATTACGCGCACCTCACTCCGGCGCACAGGGGATCAAGACTGGAATATGGGAATGACAGTCTCCGGTTGTCTGTCCTGCTGAAGAACTGGATTCTGATGAAACATTTATGGCAGAAGCTTCACTGAAGAACCTAAGGGTCCGTTAACAAGTCAAATGGACTTTTGAAAGGCAAGGGATAGTAAAGCATGATAAGAACAGGCCTTTTAATTATGATTCGGAATGAAATCCGCTATCAATTCATCCTCGTTTTGTGTTTTAATCATAGGGATGGCTGTTTGCAAAATGTAATGCCATGTAAGATTTAAAAAAAAAGAAAATGGAAATAAAATAGATAAGGAGCAAGTGCAGTCTTGGAACAAGCTGGACAGATGAAACAAAGATTAAACTCACTGATGATTTATGGGACTGTACAGGGACAGATCGTTCATGGACTAAGTTTTGTTATCTGCATGCTTAATCTAATTGGAAACACAAAAACTAAATATAATGCAAACCATAATGGGTGACACTTGAAAGAAAAGGCCATGAAGGAAACCACGAGACATACCTTTGTAGCAAGTTGTGACACGGGAGATTGAAGCTCGGCTTGGAGTAACTGGTCTTTACTCTAAAAAGAGAGATTTAGCAGTTACCTAATTAGCAGAACATTTCGGGATATTTTACTTTATATCATGCTAATGAAGCCAACGGCTTTGCAATTATTAGTTTTAAAGGCTTGAAAATGGGGACACAATATGTAGTATAACACTTGAAAATATCTTACACATATCATCATTATTAACCCCAACAGATCAAGGTATAAATGATAATACGAAAATATAATATGTAACCAACATGAAAAACAGATTCGAGTTTCAAAGCGCTCGGTTTTTCCATTAGGCACTATGGTCCACCCTGTGTGGAAGGGGTTAGTGGATTACAAATCATGAATCGGGAGTTGATAATACATCCACTATTTAATGTCCACGTTATGTGACTGCATCAATCATCATTACTAGACATTTTGGAGGGGCTTGAGAAAGGCTAGATGTTAGCCGAAACGTTGCATTGACCGCTTCTATGGCCGTATTTTGTGTACTTTTTATGGAACCCACTTGAATAAAAGAAAAAGCCTTCTTTGAATGGTGATGCTGCCGTCTTTCTGTGAACATTGAACTATTCTCAGGATAGGTCATCAGTATTTGATCAGTGGGATTCTGACACTAATCAGATGCCTGAAGAGGCTGCAGCCTCCTCGCAGGATACCAAGTACGGCACCATTCACTGTATAGTGGCTGTACTTGGCTCATAATTGGACTGAGCTGCACATAGGTCATGTGACTGATGAATTTGACATCACTGGCTTAGGAAGAGGCCATGCTGCTCACCAGGGGTGCTAGGTTGGATCCCCACTGATCAGATCTTAATGACCTATACAGAAAATAGGTCAATACCTTTAAGGCGGGTTTAGACTGCATGATGTAGCAGCCGATTGTCGGGAAGGAAGCGTTCCTTCTTGACAGCCGGCTGCTCGCATTTACATGCGGCGATCTCCTTCACAGTATTAGGACAAGGGATGGCTATTACAATCCCTCATCCCCATATACAATCATCTGCTGCCCAGAAACGATGATTGGTGTGGCTGCACGAACGACAGGATCACCTGATGAACGAGCATTTTGCTTGTTCATCAGGCGATCGCCGGCACATTTACAGGGATTCGCAGGAACAGTCACTCCCGATATTGTGCCCGATAATTGGCTCATGTAAATCCACCTTTACTTCTGAAAAGCTCATTTAAAGCAATGCTTTGGGAGTGGATTTATTTTAAGGTTTGCTGCCTGTTTTGTGGAGCAGCATATATCAGCCCAAGGCTTCACACTTAAAAAAAAAATAAAAATCTCTCTACTGCATTTTGTCTTTTTTAGAGGTACTGCAATGCATTTAATGGGAAATGACCAATAACCGTTCCCTATAAAAAAAAGTGGATAAAAGAAAACAGTACAAATAAAAATCCAAGCAATAGAAAGTGTTTCTAACCTGGCCCAGACCTTTTCCTATAGATAAGCTTTAATTAGCCTGCATTATGTACACGAGCTCAAACATCTCATAGCCGAAGGCAGTGAAGCCGCTGTTGCTGGCTATTTGAAAGGAATTCCTATTACCTGCTTATTTTAAGCAAAAGTGTACGAGAAGCATATACAGTGCAGAATGGACTAATGGGTTAAATGCTAACTGTGTCCAACCAACCATAATAATTATTATTTATAATCCTTGCAAGACGCACATTCCAAGTTGAGAACATTAAGATCTCACAAAACACAGGGTTTCTTACAGTGATCTATATCTCTACGAAGACTCTCAGCTTCAAAACTAGCATAGGGCTGCAGAGCTGAAGAGTGTAGTACATGTGAAAAAAGACAGAATCCAAAAAAATGATATTTTTATTGGCTATTTAAAAAATCATGTTTACATTTTCTAAGTAGCATTTAGTCTGGAGCAGTGCTGCACGGCAGGGGGAAAGGCACCGTGATGACTTCTCTTGTTCCTGGGGCCTACAGAGTCATCGTGTTGTATCCACTTTCCTACTCAGAAAATACACGTATACCATGCATCAGGTGGAAAAGAATGTGATGTTGGTGCATGACATTACATAACTACCTACAAACCAAACTTAAAGGAACACTCCCGTCAAAAATGAAAAAAAAAAAATAAATCAGCCATCATGTGGTGTTTACATGTGTTCTTTACTTTGCTTCAGGCTTTCTGCTCCCTGTTCCCTGTTCCAACACATTCCTCAACACTGAAATTGTAACACCAAGAAGGAAAAGTTGTGGAATTGTGGAAATCACAGGATCGATAGACATGTTAATGATGTGACAATGATAAAAAATGGAAACAAATTATTCAAAACATCTTGATTTATTCAGTATCAAGTCAGAGCAGCCCATGCAGAAATACGCCATCACTGAGGTTATTAATGGTAGTCTGAGAAATGTTCTACCATGCTGAATGCACCTAGGCACGTGAATCAAGATCTGCTGCTGGCAGCTCCTTTTACCGACCAATGAAGTCCCAAATGCGCTTGATGGGAGACAAGTCCAGAAACGCTGCAGACCATGGCAGCATGTTTAGGCCACACAGGCTGCTCACTACAGCACAAGCAACATGTCAACTGACGTTGTTCAGTTGAAAAATGGCTCCTGGGACACTTTAGAGAAATGGCCATACCACTGGCTCCACCAACAAATCCATGTAATGCAGAACTGTTAGAGCTATTGAGCTGAAGACTAGAGGGGTCTGAACGCCTGTACTGTCCTTTATGCCACTGAACACCATCATCTCAGGAGTAAGACCGGTATGACGTTCTCTTGTGAAAGTCTCTTCATGTTGTTGCCCATATAGCCAGAGATTGGTATGGAGACTATCATTGTGTCCAAGACTCTCAGTTCAAGGATTCTCCCCTATTAGTTTGTGACAAGAGGCAATGAACAGGAAGCATTGTACAATTATCCAACACAACTTGATTAGATTTTTGAGGTTTCATGTGGCTAAAAAAAACAATTTACTTTCAATCTGGCTTTTATGCACCTCTCACATGCCACAAATTGGAGCTAGGTGCTTTAAAATTTGATCATCTGCAGATCTTAGCGACACCCAATTTTCATAACTTTACAGCTTGTCCTTCTTGGTACTGCAATTTTAATGTTGAAGAGTATTTTTTTTCAACAATACAGCACCAAGTGACTGCCATTCCCATGAATTCAAGGCTACACCCTACATAGGGAGTGGTGCCCACAGCTTTCCCCCTTGGTGAAAATGTAAAACTAGCCTGAGGTAAATTTGCACAGTAAGTTTATCCAAACCACATCATCACGGGTGTCCTGTTAGTATGCTGCAGGTGAGGGCTGTCTGTCTTATACTGACTCTGAAGTGGCTCACGCAAGCACTGCACTGGTGTTGTGGCAGCACAGGCTTCAGCTGCGGCCTAGTAATGTAATGGCACCATTCATGTGAATAAAACCTGTTTAATAACAACGTACTGTATAAGGAATGGCAGCTATTCTAAGAATGCCACCAGTTAAACTGGCAATAAGAGAGATTACAAAAACATTCTAAGATATATTAAAGGAACATTAAAACCACAAGTCAAGTGACATGGTTTCCTTAACCCCTTCCCGACCAGCGTTGTACATGTATTGCGCTGGTGGGATCTTTAAAGATAGTGCCCACTCTAGAACAAGGGCCATAGCCGCAGGGTTTCTGCTGTTTCAAAAGCACAGACTGGGGGCTAATGTCTGTGACTGGCGACAGTGCCAATTGCAGACATTTAAAAGGGGTTGTCTGATCTGAGACATTGGTTGTATATCACTAGGATAGGTGGTCAGGTAGGTGTGGTTCCCAGCTCTCCAAAGTGAGTGGAGAGCAGTCGAATATGCACAGTCACCCTCCATTCATGTCTATGGTGCAGCCAAAATATCAGAGCACTGGGTTGGATAACTGTGGAATTCTCCTAGAACGGAACGGACCAGTGCCACGCATGCTCACTCGCTTATTTTCAGAAGTCCCATAGAAATAAAAATGAAGAGCATGCTGCGCATGTGTGGTGCGCTCTCCTTCACTTTCTGGGACCTGTTCTGGAGATAGGTCTCAAAGGTGGGATCTGCACCTATATGACCTTGATGGCGTATCCTAGCGATATGCTATCAAAGTCCCAGATGACACTACTCCTTTAACCCCTCAAATGCCATGGTAAATTGTGACCTTGGCAGCTGAAGTGGCTTGCACTGGTGCGTGCATCAGTTTTTGTTGGTCCGAACCCAGATATTCATTTTGGAAACCGTACTGATCCCCACCGGTTCCCATTATAGTCAATGTGGTCTGGCAGTGCACAGCAGTATTCAGCTAGGCTGGATATGGTGAACTCTGGCAGTCCGGATAGCTTTACAGCAGGTGTGAAACTAGTTTTATCAAGACAAACAATGTATTTATTCAACAGCATGTTTTCAAACAACCTTTCAGTTCAAAGGACAATCTGTTTCCGTGCCTTAAGGCAACATTCTTAACAACTCCTACCAAAAAGAAATGCCAGATTGACTTCCCCTTAAATAAAAAACACACACGAATACTATGAAAAGGCATAATCACGAAAACAGCATCTCTTATTTTAATTCCTTTAATATATAGTCAAAACAGAGGCTGTGTGAATCTAAGCATACCTTAAACATTTACAGTCTCTCTTTGAAGGAGAGAGTAACATGTCAGTGCATCTGTCATCTCTGCAAGTCTCAACACTTTCCCTGTAACCAACTACAGCCCTAGTTAGATCAAAGAGGAACATTTGGATAGCAAGAAGCAACCCGTGCACTGCAGAACTAAAAACAAGAAATAACTTGTCTTCTATTTTTGTGACTTTATGACGTCACACAGTTTTTTTTTCGTTCATGATAATCTAATGTCTGCATTCGTTGCCTTTTACAACAGGCAAAATAAGACGGCTGCATTCACATCAGATGGGAAAAGGGCGTGGCCAACAGTGGAGACAAATTTATCTTCATTTACTGGCAAAAATGAAGTCAGAGGCACGTTTACTGCTAGAGAGTATGCCTAATTTATGACGACCAAGGGATATCAAGACCAGCACAGAAAGTGTCGGTCTTGATAATCTCCCACTATGACTTTCGGATCAGGAAAGTAGAAAAAGTTTGTTGATTGTTACCAGGGAGACTCATAGGCCTTCATAGAAGCTGTGATCCCAAAAACATTTTTTGAAAACTTTTAATTTGCATTTTTCCCCATTAAACATGGGCTTTTTAAGAAGCCTACATCAGATTTTAGAGTAAAAAGTCATAAGACAAGTTTTGTCTCATAGTAGTCAGAACATGCGAGTCCCCAGAGGGAACATTGGTATTAACACCAGACAGAGCTTTCCAAGTGAAAACTTTATCCTTCTTAAACACCCCAAGAACATATTCTACATGTGCCGTGTGGAGATTATTGTCCCTGGTCAATGAATAGTAGCATGTCAACCCAACGCAAGAACTGGACCCACATATCAACATTTGGTTTTGCCTCAGTAAAGCTCTGACCTTCTGCAACAGCCCATAGAAAAACATTGAGGTTGCAGTCATCTCATCATGTAACCCAAGGCAAGTTCTTACAGTGTACCTGAGTTATCAAAAAAAAAAAAAATATTTTGCTTCTTTGTACAATCATAACTGAGGGAACAGGTGTTTTTTGGGGCTTTTTAAGCTATATTACTCTATGTTTCAACTGCACAGCTAGATGTATTTCACTCATAAGCAAGTGCTTCTCCCGTATGTGGATATCTACCAGCACTGTACTGAAGTGAAATCCTTTCCCTTGCTTCCCACTATGTTTGTTTTCAGCTCTGGAACTCATAGAACAGATAAGGAGGGAAAAATAACACTTACAAACACATACAGGAAGCTCGTATAATCTTCAAAAGCTATACAGAAGCAGTTCTTTTATGAGGCTCGGGATCTCATATAGCTCTGACACGACCCCATTTCCTGTGAGTTGTCTTCTGTGTCTCTGTTACTAGGGACGGATCTTAACTGATAACAGGGAGTGGACCACGGATTAGGTGGAAGTGAGATCCACTAGAGGCCATGACCTTACTTTTTTCAGGTGGATGTAAGCATATTTTTCAAATGAAATGATTTAGAAATTTGCTAGTTACAACATTATCTGTTAAAGAAGCTCTCCCACAAAAATGTTTATTCTCTGACCTGTTGGAAAAGTACACAATGTAAACTCTAGTGAAGGTCATTTTCTTACTAGGGACTGTATTTGTGAGTTATAACCTCCCTTGTGATCCTTACCCATCATGTGACCAGCACTCTGATCTCGGGACAGGAATCAGTTACTTCTCTATTCATTCCTATGAGACTGATTAAGGCTCCCGTAGGTATATATTTAGAAACTGGCTTCTTGTTCATACATAAGATTCTGTGTTATTTGGAAAAGCAGAGTGTTGGTCACATGACTCAGCTGAGAATCAGAAGGGAGGTTCTAAAATCACAAGTAACTGGTAAGAAAATTCTCTTGACCTTCACTACAAGTTTACATCATGTGCCTTTCTAATAGGTCAGAGGATAAACATTTTTGTGGGAGTGCTTTTTTAAATGAAATTAAATTGTGTAAAAGTACAATGACTCTTCAAATTGGTTGTCCCACTAATCTACAGGATAACTGATCACTTAGGTCTCACTGTTGGGACTCCTACTGCTCACAAGTACATGGGTATTTTGCTGCAGCAATGATCTTCCATATATTGCATGTGACTGCTGGAGCCAATCACTTGATTCAGTGGTATATAACACGAGGTTACGGAGGCCAGTGATTGGCTGCAGTGGTCATGGTCAGGAAGACAAGGCCCAGCAGTGAGAATGGAGCAGACCGCAATAGAGGGGGTTTGGCACAGTGACTATAAGCATTTTAGGAAAGCAAATATATGTTTGTTTGTTCACAGCCCCTTGAACACGTTCAGGTCTTTTTTGCACAAAGGTGTAAAAAAAAAAAACTCTATTAAATCTTAGAGTCACTGAACTTTCATTTCATTTAAAGGAGTTGTCTCACTTAAAACAAATGGCATTTATCATGTAGAGAACGTTAATACAAGGTACTTACTAATGTAATGTAATGTATACGCAGCTCGTATAGAGGGCTTATGACCACCCTGCGATCCAGCAGCGGTGGCCATGCTGCACACTATAGGAAAAAGAGTCGGCCTACGAACACTCCCTCATTTCGCCAACAGAGAGGCTGATGCCTTTTACTACAGTGTGCAAGAATGACTACACTGATGGGTGGTCGTAACCATGGAAACAAGCAGTGTACAATGTGATGAAAAATGAATGAAAAAAGTGAAATCGGCAGCATTTCTGCAACAAAATCCGCACCAGAAAGGCACCATTCGCTGTGTTTTTTTCCTGCTGTGGAAAGAAGACGTTTGTTTTTTCTGTGCAGATTATTGTGCATAAAAACCACAGCATAGTACAATACCAGCAAAGTGGATGATATTAGACAAATTTGGTGTACACGTTTTTCTTAGGTGCGGAAATTGACCGGCTATGCAGATTTTGAAATCCGCAGCATCTCAATTGTGTTTTTCTTGTGCAAATTTCAATGGAAGAGTTAGATCCACATCAAATGAGAAGAGAAAAACTCACTCACTTTGCTGGTACTGTAAAACGCTGCAGATTGTCTGCTTGCTATCCTGCAAAGGCAAATCTGCAGTGTTTCTGCAATGTGTGAAGCAAACCTAAGGCCCCATTCACACGACCGTATGTACATTTCCGCATCCTATCCGCATTTTTGCAGATAACATGCGGAACCATACGGACCCATTCATTTTTTCATAGGAGAAAAAAAAATGCGGAATGCACACCGTGTGCATTCCGCATCCGTATATTACGGATGTTCTCCCACAAAAAAAATGAAACATGTCCTATACTTGGCCGTAGCCACATTAAAGTCAACGGGTCCGCAAAAAGCGGACCACTACGGAAGACTTTCCGTATGTCTTCCGTTCCGTTTTTATACGGATCACGGAATACATACAGTCATGTGAATGGGGCCTAACTGTCACGTTTTCTGGCCTAACAGCATTGCAAAAATAAGGCTCGGTCTGAGTGGCTTATTCATGAAGCCCCTCGTCCCCAAGACATATCCACATCTGACACTTGTTATGACTGCAGTGTGTCAGTATTAATTCTCTGTGGGATATCCTGGCACTACGTAAAAATTGAAGATATAATGATATAATTAGCACAAAAAATAAATAAATTCCAGTTCCCAGAATGCTTAAAAAAATAAAATAAAAAATTCTGGCATTCTAATAGTTCAGCAGGTTACCTTCACATACCGCCTCTGTGAAGTATACAATATAAATTATTAAGCCAAACGGTAAATAATTAATAGGAACATTAAGGGTGACGTAACCTCAGAAGGGACCAGAAAGTATTTTTACTGTAAAAATGGAGAATAATTCTGCTGCAGGAAACATTACATCACATATCAGTAACAAGTCTCTTCCATCGGGAACCATTATGAAGGTAGTGATGAGGCCGGCTCATCGCCGGCTGACGATTATGTCATGAAGGCCTTATGATGAGAACCACGGCTCCACTACTTCTATGAGAATCATTTCACATCATGGATTCTGAAAATCCACCTACAAAATTCAGTGCGGAACACGTTTTTCTTCAGTGTGTTTTTTTTAGTGCAAAACTGAACCAGTTTAAGGGCTCATGCACACGACCGATGCCGGCCCGTTCCAGTATTGCGGCCCGCAATACACGGGCACTGGCTGTGTGCAGCCCGCATCACGGACCCATTCACTTCAATGGGTCCGCAATCACGGAGATGCGGAGCGGAGGCACGGATTGGAACACCACGGAAGCACTACGGTGTGCTTCTGTGGTGTTTCTGGCTGTGCCTTCGCACCGCAAAAAAGTAGTGCATGCTTTACTTTTTTGTGGTGCGGACAGGCTGATGCGGATCGCGGACCCCATTGGGTTGCATCCGTTTTCACGTGTGTGAAGAAAAACTGAAGAATAACACATAACATCCATCAGAGAAAAACAGACTGCATCCAGATGACGTCAGTGTGCGATCAGTGTTTTTTTTTTTTAGCCACTGACTTGAATGGACTAGTCCAGCTTGAAAAACGGATGTAGATAGAACATGCCGCAATTTATCCTGAACAGTCAGTGAAAAACAATGCTTGTGTACATAAACCCATTGAAATGAATGGGTCAGGGTTCAGTTCAGATGCTGTCCACTGTAAAAACTGACGACATCCAGACAGAAAGTTTACTGTATTTCACAGGGGTGAGTTTCCTGTCTGAATGTGATCCATTTTTGCAACAGACCCAGTCATTTCAATGGCTATACGCATTTTTATTGTAGTATAACAAAAAGACACATCCTCCTAAACGGGACATGCATCCCACGTAACTATCGATTAGCAGATTTCACGTCATTGCCAAGGGTAAAATCTAAAATCCAAGATGAAAAGTCAATGGCAAACTTGCTTGGGGGGGGAGGGTGCAAGACACATGAAGTGGGTTTTGAGAACCCTATCCCCTTATATTGTACAGTAATGTGTTGCAGGTTTTTAATGCAGAATCTGGTACAGATATACCAATACAGCATAGAAAGTATGGACCTCTACTACAGGGTGGCCCAGGAAAAAGTAGCCCGGCTCCAGCGTTAGGAGCAAGTGGATTGTTTTTTTTTTTGTTTGTTTTTTGAATCATCCACAAGTTACAAAAGAAAGAAAGTGGGGCACATCGGATTATGGCTGATACTGCTTGTGATGTTCTCCTTGAGCTCATCCAGGGGATCTGGACTGTTAATATACACTTTCTGTTTTAAATTTCCCCACAGATAAAAATCCCATGAGGACAAGTCTGAGGAACATGGTGGCCATAACCCCTTGCTCTCTATAAAGAGTTCATGAACCCATACCAGTGAGCTCCATGAGGTGTGCCAGGTCGCCCCATCTTGTTGGGAAAACCAGGACATTTTTGCTTCTGCGGCATCACTGCTGAAGAGCTGCAAGCAACAGCCAACGTAATCCAACAAGCCCAAAGATGCATAGATGTGAACGGGGACCACTTTCAGCATCTTTTGTGACTTGTGGGTAATTGAAAAAAAAAAATCCACTTACTTGTTCATCTTGTCATACTATGGCTGGAGACGGCTACTTCATTGGCCGCCCTGTAGAAGAATGCATTCATGTGACCTATAGTAAAAGGAGTTTCTGCTACTTACATGGCTCCTGTGGGAAGGTGAGGTCCAGTATGGGCAGCATTGGAATCGTAATACACACATTCACTAAAGTGCAGTGAAGGTGGAGAGCAGGACATCACTTCAGTAAAGCCACAGAGGATGCAGTTACACTTAGCTAAATCCCTTTTGTCAAATCTCAGGTGTGCCCCGGTCCATTACGTTCCCCGTATCCCTGTAGTCAGGGAAATCTGTATGCGGTTTCTCATATTCAGCTAAAAAAGATCTTACTAAATAAAACTAAGGATCAAATACTCAAAGTCAACATAAATAAGGCAAAAATAAATAAAGGCTACATTACACAAGACTAGAGCTTCTTTCATAGCAGATCTATGAAGCATAACCAACAGGAGGCCTGCCTATAATGGAAAACTACAGGAAGCTCTAGGACTAGATGTCCATCTACAGCCAAAGGCATGACACTGATATCAGTAGGTGCAGTATGAGATTAGTATTTAATAAATTCAATTGATACTAATGCCTCACACAACAGCCACTGAACCAAACAGGACATCCAAAATGGTGCATGGAGACTTAAAGGGTTTCTGTCACCAGTTTTTTCAGTATGAATCAGGCTGACATTAGAGATGTGCTAATGTCACCTGAATCCAAATATATATCTGTTTTATTTACTGGTGCCCCCATTTTTATATAAAATGAACTTTTATTTTATGCTAATAAGGCCTCTAGGTGCAAGGGGTGTTACCCCTGCTCCTAGAGGCTCTGTTGATTGACAGGACCAGGCAGAGAAGAAACACTCCAATCACCATAGCTTGCAAGGACCTTCAATGATGTCATGACCATGTGATCAGTCACATGGTTTAGGAGGAGACAGGCTGTTTGTGTGATCCTAACCATGTGATGTTTGTGTGATTCCACCTGGTGGAATCTGATTGGTTGCTATGGGCAACTAAGCCAGTTCTACTTTACACCAGATTGATAAATGGCCCCAAATGTTTTTTAGAATTGTTGGCTGTTTTCATTTCAATATGCTGCTGGAAATTAAAAGCAAAATATTGTCCCGCTGTAACTTCTTCTATAAATACCTGACCAGTGGTTAATTTACTGCTGCTGTGATGGGAAGATGTTATCTGAAGGGCAATCCTCATCATATTAGTAAGTGTAGAATTGGGATAACAGTATAACAGCTCTACTGTTCTCTTGTTATACCTACATGAAGATGCTCTTATAAGTATAATGTGTGATGCTGTAATTGAGTCACTACAGGGGGTCTCTCTGGTCAGAGTGAATAGTCTGGCTGAAAAAGTTAAGGCCCCTTTAGACCACCTGCACACACTGCGGTAAATCATCATTTGCAGGCATGTATCCCCAGGATAGGTCATTATTGGGGATCCAACTCCCCCAAGATCAGCTGTTTGAAGAGACTGCAGCGCTCATGGGACTGCTGCCTTCTCTTCGCCACTGCAGCTCCTCTGTCCCATTCACTTCAATGAGAAGTAGCAGATGGGGTGTAACTGCTCCTTCCCATTTAAATGAATGGGACAAAGGAGCTGCAATGGCGAGCAGGTAAACAGCGAAGAGAAGGCAGGGCTTGCAAGAGCAATGCGTTCTCTTCAAACAGCTGATCGGCAAGGGTCGGACCCCCAACTTCCCCCTCTGATCAGCTGTTAGAAGAAACTGCAGCGCCCCTGAGGATAGGTCCTCAATATAAGAAACTGGTCAACCCCTTTAAGGACTCTGCTAAAGAACAGCTTAGGTCTCCAATTATTGGACTCCTTTGAGTATAGGAATGAGAGGACGTGCAAAACGCAGCCAAACGTGAATTTTTATACCGGGCTGGAGATGTCTTTTAAGCAAAAGAATCCTTGAGCTGTACACGGGGCCAGTTATGTTAGTAGGTGGAACCACATAATTATGGTCTAAGATTACAAACGCTGCTCAGTGATACCTTTAACTTCAAGCTGACTCCATTGTCCGATCTGAATGAACAAGATGATTACTGAATATTGATATTTCTATAGTATATTTTAAATACCATGGGGTAAGCTTCAAGAAATAAATAAAACACAAACTAAAAAGCGCACGGTGCATCAAAAAACACCCCAAATAACTAAACCGTAGAAAAACACAAGCTGTTCCAGTCTTATCTCTTCACATTCCTCACAGTCTAAAAGCGAATGTACATTTAGTTTTACTTGTGTGTCCCTTACATTAGTGGACTGAGAGGAAACGTCTTAGGCTACTTTCACACTAGCGTTAGCACGGATCCGGCACCTAAAGGGTGCCGACGGATCCGTGCTAACGCTATACATGTGTGGAGCCGGAGCAGCGCTCCGGCCCCACACATGACACACATTAAAACAACACACAGACTACATACAAACAAACATACAGACATACATACATACTCACATACTCCCGGGACGCCGGCAGAACGTCTTCACGCGCCTCCTGCGCGCAGTGATGACGATTCCCCACAGCGCCCTCTGCTGGGCGCAGTGGGGAAACGTCATCGCAGCGTGCAGGAGGCGCGTGAAGACGTTCTGCCGGCGTCCCGGGAGTATGTGAGTATGTATGTATGTCTGTATGTTTGTATGTATGTCTGTATGTTTGTATGTAGTCTGTGTGTATGTATGCCGGATCCGGAATGCCCCCCCATTGGAAATCAATGGAGGACAGATCCGGATTACTGGTGTGTCCACACCAAACGGATCCGTCCCCATTGACTTCCATTGGGGGTCATTCCGGATCCGTCTTGGTGCGGATGCCTGGACCGGAGAGCAAACCGCAGCATGCTGCGGTTTGTTCTCCGGTCTGAAGACGGAACGGAATGCTTTCAGGAGCATTCCGTTGTCTTCAGTTCAGTTTTGTCCCCATTGACAATGAATGGGGACAAAACTGAAGCGTTTTTTTCCGGTATTGAGCCCCTTTGACGGAACTCAATACCGGAATTTAAAAACGCTAGTGTGAAAGTAGCCTAAGAGTACATGAAAAACCGCAGCGTACTACAGTACCAGCAAAGTGAATTAGACAAATCTCATTAACACTTTTTCTTAGGTGCAGAAATTATCTGTAGAGAATCTGCATTAAATCCAAACCAAACACCCTCCCCCCCCAAAAAAAACTGTGGATTTAGAAGTTTTTTTTTTTGCGGTCTTGGTATTTTCACACAGCGGTATTCTGTTCAGTACTTTGCATCAGTGGCCCAGACTTAGGCCTCATGCACACGGCTGTTAGTGTTTTGCAGTCCGCAAAGCTCGGATCCCGGCCAAGTGCAAGGCGCCATTTTTTAACTTCTGTAAAAATGCCCTATCCTTGTCCACAAAAGATGAAGGATTCCGCAAAAAACGCGGAAACGTGCTCCATATGTCCGTTCCATGGCCCTGCAATAAAAACAGAACAGGTCCTATTCTTGTCCGTTTTGCAGACAAGAATAAGGATTGTTACAATGTATCCTCAAAAAAAAAAAAACCCAAAAAACGGATGCCATCTGCAATTTGCAGACCGCAAAACACATTCGGTCATGAGAATGTAGCCTGTTGTGTAGATGCAGACCTGCACCAGATCAATCAGCCGTGGTTTTGTTCCGTGTCTTTTGCGGATTGGATGCGGACTCTTCATCCAGAAAAAATAGAACATGTCCTATACTTGTCCGTTAAGACATTTCTGCAGGAGTAAAAAAAAAAAAATTTAAATAAAAATAGCGGCATGCACCCATCCAGTATCCATGTTTTGTGGATCCACGATTTGCGGCTGTGTGCATGAGACCTTAGTTGGATGTGGACCAAAACCACGGCTGTGTGAATGAGCCCTAATAGTTGATATAGAGACAAAAATTGTATCCTTACTACGATGCTGCGAGTTTGGGTCAGAGGAGCCGCAGTCGGTGCAGTCTGACACCAGCCTGATGGAGCATTCACAGCTTAAATATCATATTCATGGGATAAAAACAGTATTGGAAGAATGAGATCCTGGGGCCGCCCCATTCATGGGTCCCTTTCCTGCATGGCCTTCTCCACTTACTTCTCTGGCAGCCTTTAAAAGGGTTTTCCAGGTCTTTAAGGGCTCATGCACACGACCGTATGCATTGTGCGGAACAGAACAGCTGGCCTCTCATAGAACAGTACTATCCTTCGGAATGCACACAGAGTAACTTCCGTTTTTTTGTGGATTCATTGAAATGAATGGTTCCGCATGTGGTCCGGCATAAAAGACGTGACGGACACAGAAAGAAAATATGTTCTTGTGCATGAGCCCTTATACTGATGCCCTGTCCTTTGGATAAGTAATCAGTACCTGATTGTGAGGGTCTGACACCCGAGACCCACGCTGATCAGCTGTTTTGAGAAGGCTCCTGTGATAGCGGCTGTCTTCTCACAGCTTACTAAGCACAGCACCATACATTATATAGCGGATGTATCGCATCTCAGCCTCATTCACTTCTATGGAGCTGAGCTGCACCTAGACCACGTGACTGATGAACATGTAGTCACTCGGCCTAGGAAAACCATATAGAAGGCCACATCAATCACAGGAGCGCTGGTGCCTTCTCAAATAGCTGATATGCGGGGGTCCGGGTGTCAGGCCCTCATTGATCACATAGGAATGACCTATCCCATCAGTTATAAAGTCTTGGAAAACCCCTTTAAGGATATTTTTCTTTTATAAATGCCTCTTGCAGGTAAACCTTACAGCGCATGACTCGCTCCATGCCTGACAAAATACACAACGTGACCCGAGAAGTGTGGGTGACAAATGACACCCGTCTTCATGTCCCTCTATACCTACTATATAATAACCAGATGGGAGACGTTCTTCTGGAGCCCTCACCCCCCCATACAGGAGGAAGATAAATAATAAACTGGGATAAAAGGCTTCATAACGCGGACGTCAACACTAAGTCCAGTCATAGAAAACCATTACAAAGGGCAGGACCCCAAGTCATAGCCATCATGTGCCCGCTGCCGTCACACTGATCCGGTTGCTGTTTACAGCCTCCATGCTGACAAGGCAGCAAAGCCATGTGGAACACATCTCCTGGGCATTGTGGAGACGGAGATAACACTTTAGCTGCCAGCAGGTGATAAGGGCCACCAGCGGAGTCAGCATCTTTCTCTGGGCCCCCAGGCACTTCTGTAAACTGCCCAGCACCTCCATGCAGAGAGCTCCACTGACAGCTGGCTGCACTGTAAACAATGGGGACCCAGAAAACTACTGGAATCTATACCTTGAGCAACCATGTCCAAGCAGTCAGCCAGTGTGTAGAAGACACATGTCAGACGTAGCAAAGCTGAGTACCACATCACCTGTGGCTTTACATAGGGTAAACTCCTCCTGCAGCCCAAATAGCAAGGTGAGCTCTGCTACATCGAGCAGATGAAGCCTGTATGAGGCTGGTGTCCAGTTACCTGGGCTTCTGGCTGAGCCTGCGCTTCTTCATCAGGTGTATCTTCTATCAGAACCTTGCTTTTGTTCAGCTTCCACATGGTCCAGGTGCTTGGATCCCGGGGCCTGTGTGAGGAGGAGAGGGGGACAGTGCACGGTCACAACGGGCAGAATAGACTTGGGTTAAACTTTACACAGGGCACAGCAGTAACTCCATCCTAGTAACCAGAGCCCTCAGCGCCTGCCCCACTTCTAATCATCCCGAGGAGGAGGGGGAGGTGCGGGAGGAGGAGGGGGTGCGGCCGGGGAGGAGCGCGGGGAGATGGGATGCAGATAACACACCGGGAGATACAAGAACAATGAATGGAATGAAGGGGGAGGCGTGACGTCACGGGCCGGAGCCCGGGGGAGCTGTCATGGAGTCAGCACCTCCATCAGCTGCTGTGTCATAACTCACTGGGGCTGGGAACATGGCGTCTGTGGAAGATGGAAAGGAGGTCATGGAATGAGGGCATGGAAACTGCGGCCGCCTCCAGGGCATTCATTATCGGGAGGGGGTGCAGCGCCCTGTCCTGGTCCGTTACTCCGCCGTGATACATGAGAAGGACACGTCCGGTGACGGCTATATATAGAGGAGGGCGATGGGGCTGACCCTGCTGTCACATGCCCGGTCACAATAAACGCGTGTGCACTGGTCATGCTCTATCGTCTGTGCATGTCTTCAGTAACTTCTTCAGGGCCCTGCGATTTCCTATTTTTACTCCCCAAGCCATAACTTTTTTACTTTTCTGTTCATATAGACCTATGAGGGCTTGTTTTTTGCAAGTTGTGCTTTCTAATGGCACCATTTAAAGGGTTTGTACAGGCTTTTTCATATTGATGAGCTATCCTCAGCATAGGTAGCACATTGATGGGGCTCCAACACACCTGTCAATCAGCTGTACAGAGAGACAAGGCACCCATCTGCTGTCCCATAGACCTACAGCAGCGGACAGGAAGGGAGATGGCATGTGCGCTCTGCGTGTGCCGTCTCCACATACAGCTGATCGGTGGGGGTGCTGGGCGCAGGGGTGGATTGGCCATAGACCTTACAGGGAAATTTCCCGGTGGGCCGATGCCCAGGGGGCTGCCTGGGCCCTCCTCACGGCCAGCCAGTGGAAGTTTTTGGGGATGTATTTTGTGATGGACTGTGGTATTTGGCTCTGTTGAGTTGGTATAACGTGCTATATATGGTATTGCCTTCCATCAATTTGGACCCAACTACAAAATAGGGCCACATTTAGTATTTTTTCCAGGGCCACTTTAAGTTCTCAGTCCGCCCCTGGCTGGGCGTCAGACCCCAGCCGATGTGATATTGATGACCTATGTTGAGGATAGGTCATCAATATAAAAAAGCCAGGAAAACCCCTTTAATATTGCATACAATGTAGTGGGAAACTGGAAAAAATTCCAAATGGGGTGGAATTTGAAAAAAAACAAAAAACACAATTTTATGGGGTTTGTTTCTATGGCGTTCTCTTTGCGGAAAAACTGACCTGATTTTCCTGGTCCTGAAGGGGTTAAACATCTGGAATGTTTTGGGTTCACACCTCTTCTGCATACCCATGTGTCTCCATGGTTACAGACTGTAATCTGGTCCTGTGGGGTCTGATCCTATACTCCCTTTTACTTGTCACCTACTTATTGATAGGCTACTCCAGAATATTACTTTTATAATAATAATAATTAAAACGCAAAACCAACAGTTGCGGCCACCGTGTAAGGCCGCATGCACACAAACGTATCCATTGTGCAGTCCACAAAATACAGATGACGTCCATGTGACATCTGTTTTTTGGGGAGGACTCATTAACCTTGCATTTTACGGTCAAGAATAGGACATGTTCTATGGGCACACGGATGTGGATAGCATATGGATCACGTCCATATGAACAGGGATACAAAACACGTGTGCGTGAGGCCTAATGCAGCATAAAATATCTGTCAACAGCCGCATGTTAAAGGGGCAGTCCCATTACAACAACCACAGGATAGGGCAGTGATGGCTAACCTCCAACCATGGTGAAACTATGACTCCCAGCATGCTCCATTCTTTTCTGTGGAGTTCCGAGAACAGCCAAGCAAGGGGGCATCTTGGGACTTGTAGTTTTACCACAACTGGAGTGCCGGAGGTTAGCCATCACATAAGACACATAAGTGTCTGATCAGTTGGGGAGCCAGTGGTTGGCCCAGTGACGATCATGAAAACATATGTGTGTCCCCCTCTCCATTCAACTCAATGGGACTACCAGCGATAGGTGAGTGCAAGTGCTTGGCTAGCCTCATAAAGCTTAATGGAGTGGCAGCATGCGTGTATGACCACCACTCCTTTCAAACAGGTGAGCAGAGACCCCTGTTCTCGTGATCAAAAAACTGTCCGTTTTTCACGGAACAGACCCTGACACATTGCGTATCTCTCATGTGAAAGAGGCCTTAGGCCACCTGCACACGTTGCAGAACACACGTTTTTTTCACTGAAAAACCGCAATACCAGGAAAACAAAACAGTGAGGTGAACTTAGCCTTAGTTGCCCATAACAACCAATCAGATTCCATCTTTCATTTTTCAGCGCTCCTTTGGGAAAAAAAAAGCTGGAATCTGATTGGTTTGTAATTTACAGCAGTTTTGATAACTCAAGGCCGGTGTTTGATTAGTTGCTCCAGATTACATTGTATTTCTGTGTATCTCGGCTTCCCAGCAACTGCACATGGATTTTCAGATTTGCCAACTACAACACTGTAAATCAGGCTCCACCGGTAATAAGCTGTTTAATGATCCAGAACCTTTAGAGAAATCAAACTCTATAAATGAGGCATCTCTGTGAGGTTGTGCTACTAGCAACATCAAGAGAAGCAACATGCCAATTATAAAAAATCTATGCTAAAAATCCATGTTCTCTGTAAACTGGAGATGCTGTAAGGTATAGCTGAAATGGCGTGAAGGCTGGTCAATCTACAATACCGTATAATGGTGCCTTTACACATGGCGCAAAACAGATGCAGAAGAATTTGGCTCATAAATAGTCCCCCATATATTCTTAAGTAAATATCCGTGCATCATCTCTGAAGCCAAATTTCTCCATAGATTTCAATGGGAAATCAAAATCCACATTATTATTGCGCCATTAATTACATATGAAAAGGGGTGTACATACTTAAAACAGCGTAAGTACAATGAAGTAACAAACTGGTACAGAAGGAAGAGAGAACCCTGCAAGCTACAAGAGATGGGGGAAGGAGGTGCTCATATGGCGGTATAGTTGGCAGCAGGTTACTGTAGGTTGTAGGCTTGTCTGAAGAGGTGGGTTTCAGGTTTCTTTTGAAGGTTTCCACAGAAGTTGAGCATCTGATCCTATGGTAGAACGTTCCAGAATACGGGGAATTTTGGAAACGAAATCTACATGAACCTAATTATAAGCACTTGCAGATTTATATACCATGTGTCAAGGCACCCTGATAGTGGCATCCGATGGGGCGACATATACCGTCGCTCCCCATTATACTGAACTTGTCTGCCTTCAAATGAAACTGGAAGCAAACAAGGGCGGCACAGAAGTCTGACTCTGTACAGGTAGGAGATTGGAATAGGTGGGAACAACAGCAGTTGGGTTCCCATCCTGATAAAGCATACATAACACCAAGCACATAATATTGTAAACCGCTGTACAGTGCACAGAAGATATTACTGCATGAGCTGTGCCTGCTTGATTCCTGATGACCGTTGGTCTACATGAACGTCTTCACAGACAAGGCATGCATTACTAATGTTAATCTATCTGATTATTTTTACAAAGATAGGAATATTCAGCACTGGGTAGCGGTATAACATCTTCTGTACTTTATTTCAGAACATCAACATGGATACATCTTCAATATCTTTGCTTACGCGTTTTGATCAGAAGATCTTAGTCATAGCATGTGTTAGATTATTAAATGTCATCTTTAAATAATATTCAGTTTGAGACTCCCAGCATGCTCCCATAGGAGTGCTGGATTTTCCCTTCATGTTTGAAGCTTTCTGGCTATTTTCTGTACACGCAGAGGACTACAATTAAGAAGCCAGGGGAGCTGACTTTGAACTATTATTTTTATAAAAACTTATAAAAAAAGCTCAGTGAAGTCTTCAATGTCGTATGTTCATATGTCATCAGCATTTCATCAATATGTTGTATTTCAAAGGGGCCTTTGTAGATTCTGTGCCTAAATCCGGACAGGATCCACATCAATCCCACCAGTAATATCAAAGGGTATTCTATGCCCAATTCACCTGCTCTAGTAAAGCTTGGTATAATGAACGTACCACAGACTTATAATCCACAGCGAGCTTACTGTGAGCCACACGGAAAAGTCACAGATAAAGACCCCTTTCACATGAGCGTATATGCAATCCGTATATGGCCCGGATTTTATGCACGGGAATCCACTGCTAATGTTAATGAATAGAGCTATTCACATGGGCATATAATTTCCGTCAGCATTTGAAATTCGCAGCATGTCCGAGTTTTGTGCGTATTTGTTTCCAATTATGCATGTTACAGTCTGTGCAGTGCATAAATAATGAAGGAAGGAAGAAATACGCATGTAAGTCCTGAAGCAATACTGATGATATATCATCAGGAATCTGTGCGTAAGGCTACATTCACACGACCGGAGTGTTTTGCGGTCTGCAAATTACGGATCCACAATACTGGGATACCGGCCCGTGTGCATTCCGCAATTTGGGTACCGCACATGGCTGCCATTATCATAGAAAATGGCTATTCTTGTCCACAATTGTGGTCAAGAATAGGACATGCTCTCTTTTTTACGGGGCCGTGGAACGGAACTACGGATGTGGACAGCCCACTGTGTGCTCTCCATATCTTTTGCGGCCCCATTGAAATGAATGGGTTCGCACCCATGCCGCAAAATTGTGGAACAAATGCAGACTCATTCATGTGGTCGTGTGAATGAGCCCTAATCCACAGACAGACTACGGATTTCAATATGCGTCTGTGAAAGCCGCCAAACTCAACTAATCTTCTGTATGAATCTGACTGAAAATCCACTATACAGAATTCTGAGCTTCTGCTGTGGATTATCCTGAGCATCTAGATTTATCTACTCCAAATGATACACATTTGAAAATCTGCAGACTGCTGACAAATCCACAGCAGGAAAACCAAGATATGAATGAAGGTTTGAGAATCTGTGACCATAAATCCGCAACAAATCTGTCAAACATGTTTATAGAGGAGCTGTCACCTCTCCTGATACTTCTGTTTTAGTAACTACTAGCGTCCTCCTTGTAATAACCATGAGAATCCCAGAATCCTCCTTTCACTTCCATGAGAGTTACAAGAACAGCCGACTATCTGTGTATGCTGGGAGTTGTAGTTTTACAGCATCTGGAGTGCCGAAGGTTACTGGCTCCTGATCTAATCTAACCATCTAATGTGTATGGGGGTCACCTAAGTCTCCCTGATGGCAGACTGGGAGAGAAGGCTCAGATTTCAACATGCCCGATCCTTTTGTTTCCTGGAGTAGAGATGAGCGAAGCGACTTTGGATGCTACATCCGAAGTGACTTCGCTAAAAAATTTGTTATAATGCTGTACGGAGATCCTTCTCTGTACAGCGTTAGAATGTACTGCCTCCGATGAGGCAAAGTCCACTCGCAACTTCATTGAATAACTTGGGTAATTATTACAGTGAAAAACCTTGGACCTGAACTCGGCTTCGGTTCCAAGGTACCACTCAGAACTGAAGCTGAGTTCGGTTCCAAGTTTTTTTTTCACCGTAATAATCAATTACCAAAGTTATTCAACAAAGTCTCGTGCAACTTTGTGAATAACTTACTTTGGCTCATCATAGCCCATACATTCTAATACTGTACGGAGACAAATCTCTGTACAGTATCATAACAAATTTTTTAGCGAGGTGGCTGCAGATGTAGTGTCCACCTCTACCCTGGAGGTGTCTGACAGCGGTTTTCCACACCACAGCTCTTTCATGAGAAAAGAAATCATGTCTTGACCATCACATGCTGTAGTATTGAACTTTTCACCCATAGAAGCAATGGTGCTACCCAAAAAAAAAAAGAAAACACACAAAAAAAAATTTCCATTTGTTTCTGCAAACTCAAATTCACTTCTGAAGACGTGTAGATGAATGAATAATGAATCAATTCCTAATTTCCTTCCTGTTATTGCTCAGTCCCATCTGTTTAGCAGAGGATGTGTCTTCTCTGTGAGGACAAATGTACAACATGTTGGATTAATCCAGTCGCACATAGCCTACAGGGTTTAGCAGGGAGTGAATGAGGCCGACCTCAACGCTGATTTTTTTTTCTCTCTCTGCTTGCTTTACAAGGGGAAATGCTCAGTGAAATGGATTGTCGTTAATCCATGCAGGGCTTAAAATTCCTGTGACCCATATCCACATGCACTGGTTAGTAGACTAATGCACGCAACCCGCTAACAATATAATACAGAATACTGACCAAAGAAAACTCCAGAAAATGAACATATCAATATTAAAGTGGAATTAATTATAATAAGACCCGTGCATGATACTTGCTCAGCATTGTACAATTGCCTAGACAACAGTGCAACCCAGCGTGTGGCCGTGTCTCTCCTTGCTCAATGTGAGATGGGTGGCGTGGTTCATTCTGCTGATCGGATGTCCGTAGGATTGAAGTCTTATGCCCCTTTCACACGAGCGGGAGACTCGCATCTCTCCCGCAACGCATCTACAGGGCTGGACTCGGCACTGACAGGGATCGCATGATAGGCACTGTCAGGGACTGACAGGGATCATATGCGATCCCAGTCAGTGCCAAGTCCAGCCCTGTAGATGCGTTGCGGGAGACATGCGAGTCTCCCGCTCATGTGAAAGGGGCATTAGGGTCAAACATCAGTAGACCATCCGTGTTTAAACCCAGGTAAACCCCTTTATAGGGCTACTAGAGTCTGGACCTTAGTGGTGTATCCAGGGGTGTAACTACAACTGACTAGGCTCCACAGCAAATTTTTGAATGGGGCCCACTCCCACAGCAACTTTTTCGCAATTCTAGCAACATCTAGGAATCCGAAGTGGGCTTTGGTAGTGGCTGGTACCTTGGTTTTCATCAGCCATTAGAAGTGTGCACAGCCGTTAAAAACAGCCCATTGATTTCATGTCCTATTCACTGCTATGTGAATAGTCCCATAGACTGGTTGTATATATGGCCGTGTGATGTCCAGTACTTAGCCATCAGATGGCCATTTTTCCCATTCGTGTGCATGCGGCCTAAGACAAGTGTAGCTAGAGTAATGTTCATCCAAGACATGAACTACTTAACCATTTAACAACCAGCTTTTTTTTTTTTTTTTTTGCCTCTCCATGTTTAAGTAGCCGTAACTTTTTTATTTTTTTCATTGACATGGCTGTATGAGGTCTATTTTTATAAGGAAGAAACTGCATTTTTTGTGCAGTTTGAGACAACATATAAAATACATTGTAATTTATATGCATTTTTTATGTTGCAACTATAGAAAATTGATTTTTCACAATACTTTTGACTTTAACAATAAAGTAAGGCTTCATTCACACGACCGTATGTGTTTTGCGGTCCGCAAATTGCGGATCCGCAAAAAAAACGGATGACGTTCCGTATGGCATCCGTGTTTCCGTTTTTTTCGCGGATCCATTGTAACAATGCCTATCCTTGTCAGCAAAACGGACAAGAATAGGACATGTTCTATCTTTTTTGCGGAACGGAAATACGGACATACGGAAACGGAATGCACACGGAGTACCTTCCGTTTTTTTGCGGACCCATTGAAATGAATGGTTCCGCATACGGTCCGCAAAAAAAACGGAACGGACACGGAAACAAAATACGGTCGTGTGAATGAAGCCTAAGACTGTATGTTGACTGACCTGTGCAGTATTACTTTGAATGGCAGTTACATATGGGAATACTCCTTTAAAGGGGTTTTCTGATGGGTAAAAATGTTTTACAAATGTCTCAGAAATGGTTAAAAAAAAAGTTATTAATCCTTCTCAGTTTTGTTCTGACACATGCTTTAACCCCTGCCAGTCTCGTTCAATGCACAAAAAATAACTGGTCATCCAGTCACTGGATGTGGTGGGGATCATTGAGGTGAGTATTGCTTCTTTTTTAACCCAAGTGAACGGGATGATTAGTTGTAATCACACTATGCTGCTGCTGCAAGGGAGACAACGCGTAGGTAATCTTGAATAAGAAATAATGCTCGCTGACAGCTGATCAGCGGGGGTGCCGGCAGTCGGACGCCCGCCAATCTGATATTGATGACCTATCCTGAGGACAGGTCATCAATATAAACCCACTGCATGATCCCTTTAAGATATGTCTTAACTGCCAGTGAATGAGTACTTGTTTACATCTGGAGGCTGCCAACCCATACAAAGCTAGACCTGCTCACAGCTAACTATGTAATGCTGTGGTAGACAATACATGACAAGCTGCACAAATATCCTCGGTAGTTGGCTACAGAATATCAGTCAGGGGTTTACGTTTTCCTGTTGTTTGCATGGGTTTCCTTTGGGTACTCCAGTGTCCTCCCACATAGAGATGAGCAAAACGATTCTAAACAAATTAGATTCATCATGAATTTCACAAAAATTGTTCTTCCAAATGAAGTTTTGGGGATTCACTTATTCACTTGCAATACAGCGCCCACCATTTAAAATTCGGTACAGGGCAGGAAACATGAAGATGGATGATCACATAACATGGGTCGGGCCCTGGCCAACAGGCTTTCCCACAATTTGCAATCAGCCTCACAGCTAATCACGAAGGAGGATATTAGCTTGTCTTGCAGGCTGTGTGTTAGCTTTGAAGCACAGGCATCATTGTGAGCATAGTCACTGATGTGATAGGATGTCTGCCATGTCTCTGACAGAGACAGCAATTTGACGCATAAGGCAGCCATTGTAGGGTCTCGTGGGGACAGTGTAGTGATTGTGAAGAATATATATTTAATTAGGTAGATTGAATTAATAGGTAGAAAGTCAGGTTTTATCATTAGGGACAGGATTGGGGCATTTAGTGTACCATGTGTATGTATTCAGGAATGGAGCTGTTCGTAACTTCATGTGTTGCACCGCACAAGACATAAGCTTTTGAAGGGGTTATCCAAGACTAAAAAATGTCCCCCATACACCCGGGCACCTCACATTGAATATACTTAACTGGCTCCCCGCCGCTGCTGCTTCTCCCCGTGTGCGGATGAAAACATCCAGTGTCGCGGGGGGGAGCAGCCAATGGCAGGCGGGGACAGGACGCGCCTCCCTAGCATTACGGGTGACACTAGGGAAGCTTGTCCCCCGTCACCGCCTGCCATTGGATGCTCCCCGCCGACATCAGATGTTTTGCAATTTTTCTATCATCTATAAGTAAGCATTGCAATAAGTGTATTTTAGTGTGTCAACAGCAGTGTATATTTTGGTCACAGTGGTTTTCCAATTGCACTTGTGGTGGCAGAGATGATGTGATTATTGATGATGGGGGACTCCATGTAGTAATTTTACTTCACAGTGCCAGCCGTTATTATATTGGACCTTGTCCAATTGCAAATTTATTTGGTGAGCCAAGCAGCAGGTCAGTTGCTACTCTGCATCCAGCAGCACATTTCCCGCTGGATATCTGCCCACCAACTACAACTGGGCAATGTGGTCAGCGACAATGGCAAGAACATTGTGGCTGCACTGAATTTGGGGGAAATAACACATGCTCCCTGTGATAAATTTGGTAGTGCAACACTTACAAAAGTATGGTGGCTTGCAGAAGGTGCTGGCCATGTCCAGGACAGTGTCTGTGCATTTCAGCCTCTTTTATGTGGCTAAGGATGCCCTCCTGGACTTGCAGAGACATAACAGTTTGAAATTGCACCCCTTGATTCATGCTGATCCAACTTGCTGGAATTAAACTTTGTATATGCTGGACTATCTGTATGTGCACCACAAAGACTTTGGACACTATAGCATGCACAAGAGAACCACAGCAGGGAGCATATGTTATTTTGAGCTCAGGCAGTGTAAACTTATCAGGGAGGCAGGTCCTTTGAAGAGGCCACCAGATTTGTGAGTAGGGACAACAGTGCCATCCTCTTGATATTTATATTAAAACAAATGCTCAGGCTGATGCAACAATAGAGTTTTCCCAGGCACAATTAGGGAATGAGGCTTACAGCCGTTACGACAGATGCAGCTGCTGATAATGTTGACAACGGCACTGGTCGTCACCAACCATTGCAGTGGGGGCAGATCCTGAAAGAACTGGGTCCTCAGGCACACTGGTGAGCATGGCAAGCTTCATGCTTGGTTGCATCGTGGCTGTGATGACTACTGGATAGCCATGCTTTTAAACCCTTATATCAAAACAAAATGGGGTAATGGTTTCCTGATAGGGAGGCAATATTGCTCTACTACCAGGATACGCTCTGTACACAACCTGCTGCAGTTTTCGCCTGGCAGACGCCTGCTCTCTGCCCCCTGCTGAGTCACTGACCTACTACCCTCTCTGCTACTACAAGTAGCAGAAGCTGCATACTCTCAGCAGCAGCCATTGCAGTTTGATGAACATGATGGAGTAGTTTTTTTCAAGTGGCTTGCCACACGTCAGCAAACGGATACACACCTATTGAACAACCAGGTTCAGTTCTACCTGGACTGTGCCCTTTCTCTGGCACATACCCTGTTGCTTGACCCCATGGACTCCTGGGGAGGCAGACTGGCCCAGTTTTCTATCAGTGTTCTGTCTTTTCCAGCCTCCTGTCTAGTGTCAGAGAAGGTATTTTGCACAGAAGGTGGTGCTGTCACACCCAAGCCGACAAAATTGTCCTCCACAAGTGTAGAAAACAACAAATTTGTTAAATAAATGAGGCCAATGAATAGATCTACCATTGCTGAGTGCTCCTTACTGCTACTATTACTACTACCCCTATACAATTGCACATCTCCTGTCTGTCAGATTCCATACTGTACTGATATAGCCACTGTAGCTATTAATGCCACTATTACTACCACTACACAGCCACACATCTGCTGCCTTGTTTGTCCATACTGTGCTGCTATTATTGCCACTACTATTACCCCTATAGGCAGGGGTGCACCTAGCCTTACTGCTGCCCGAGGCGAAAACTGAAATGGTACCCTCCCTTTCCAATGCCAATTTCTTAACCTAACCCCTTACCTTTAGCCCAAGACCCTTAGGCTGCCCCCCTCTTGCCCCTACTTGGTGCTGCCTGAGGCGATCGCCTCACTCGGCCTCATTGGTGGTGCACCCCTGCCTACAGGTTCCACACTGTACTGCTGCTTCTCCCTAAAAAAGGAGAATGTTTGGACACTTGTTCAGAACAAGCCAATACTTTTTCCGATAGCACAGTGTGTGCATAAACATAGGCAGGCATCTGCCCCCATTAAGGCATAATTTTTAGACCACTTGTTCAGAACAAGCCACTGTATTTTTTCTGATACCACTGTAGGTGTTTAAACACCAGCAGGCATCTGACCCCAATAAGAGACAATTTTTAGAACACTGTGCTTTTAACCCTTTCAGTCTCAGAGATTTTTTTGTTTTTCACTCCCTACCTTTCAAGGGCCATAACTTTTTTTATTTTTCCCTTCACATAGCCATATGCTTGTTTCTTTTGTGGACAAGTTGCACTTTCTAATGCACCATTTAATATTGCATACAATGTAGTAGCAAGCTTGAAAAAAATCCAAATAGGGTGAAATTAGAAAAAAAAACGCAATTTTTCAAAAGTTTTATGGGTTTTGCTTTTATGGCATTCCCTTTGTGGTAAAACTGACCTATTATTTTCATTTTCTTGGTCAGCATGACTAGGGCAATGTATAGTTCTTCTCATGTTTTAATAATAAAATTTTTTTTTCTTTACGTCACCATATTCTAACCCCTATAACTTTTTTGTAGTTATGTTTACAGAGCTATGTGAGGGTTCATTTTTTTGGGGCAATCTGTACTTTTCCTTGATGCCATTTTGTGGTGTGTATGACTTTTTAATCACTTTTTATTAAATTTTTTGTGGGAGATGGAGTAACAAAAAAAATGGCAAATCGGCAATTTTGACTTTTTTTCCGTTTCACCTTTTGCAATATGGAATAAATTGTTTTTTATTTTAATATTACAGGGTGTTGCCCATGATTTTTATTTTTTTTTATTGTTCATGTATTTTGATTTTGGGGAAAGTGGATGATTAGAATGTTTATATTTTTTAATTTTGTATATTATTAAAAACATTTACTTATTTTTTTTACACTTTTTTATAGCTCCCATAACAAACTATAACAAGCAATCATCAGATTGCTTCTCTCATAGACACCAATGCATTAGCATTGGAGTCCATGAGGATTACATAAAGTACCAATGGAGTACCAGGTACCAGGTCCTGAGGCTGCCGTACTCACACTCCGGCTCCCCCGATTCCTGCTAGGGGGATCTGATGCACGTCCAAAAGTGCACACTTCTGGGTTTTTGCGCTTCCAGATGCTGTTGTCACGTTTGACCACTGTATCTGAGTGGTTAAATGTCTGCGATCGACGTTATCGTCAATCGCATAAATTAGTCCCGGGTGCCTGCTGTTACGGTGCTGGTTGGGAAGGGGATAAACAGGCTGTTGTTAATACTGTCAAACATGCGTTTACCTATAGATCTATATGTCAGTGTCACTGACATTATTTACTAATGCTTGAAAGGGGACAAAGAGACAGAGGGAAACATTTTGAAAAAAAATTAAAAAACAGTTCCAGGACTCCTCAGAGTGTCATACTCCGATTTTCAGGCTCTTGAAGCACTTTGGGTCGAATCCATGTGTACCTGAATCAAATTTTCTGACTGATTCATTAGAATCGGACCTGAAAATGAATTTCAAGAAACACTTTATAAACATATTGATAGGTAAACTGACTTCTTCTGAAATTTACCCTAGTGTGTACAGTCATGGCCAAAAGTTTTGAGAATGATACAAATATTAATTTTTACAAAGTCTACTGCTTCAGTTTTTATAATGGCAATTTGCATATACTCCAGAATGTTATAAAGAGTGATCAGCTTAACAGCAATTACTTGCAAAGTCAATATTTGCCTAGAAAATGAACTTTATCCCCCAAAACACATTTCAACATCATTGCAGCCCTGCCTTAAAAGGACCAGCTAACATCGTTTCAGTGATTGCTCCATTAACACAGGTGTGGGTGTTGATGAGGACAGGGCTGGAGATCAAACTGTCATGATTAAGTAAGAATGACACCACTGGACACTTTAAAAGGAGGCTGGTGCTTGGCATCATGGTTTCTCTTCTGTTAACCATGGTTATCCCTAAAGAAACACGTGCAGTCATCATTGCACTGCACAAAAATGGCCTAACAGGGAAGAGTATCGCAGCTAGAAAGATTGCACCTCAGTCAACAATCTATCGCATCATCAAGAACTTCAAGGAGAGAGGTTCCATTGTTGCCAAAAAGGCTCCAGGGCGCCCAAGAAAGACCAGCAAATGCCAGGACCGTCTCTTAAAAGTGTTTCAGCTGCGGGATCGGGCTACCAGCAGTGCAGAACTTGATCAGGAATGGCAGCAGGCAGGTGTGAGTGCATCTGCACGCACTGTGAGGCGGAGACTCTTGGAGCAAGGCCTGGTCTCAAGGAGGGCAGCAAAGAAGCCACTTCTCTCCAGAAAAAACATCAGGGACAGACTGATATTCTGCAAAAGGTACAGGGAGTGGACTGCTGAGGACTGGGGTAAAGTCATTTTCTCTGATGAATCCCCTTTTCGATTGTTTGGGACATCTGGAAAACAGCTTATTCGGAGAAGACGAGGTGAGCGCTACCACCAGTCTTGTCTCATGCCAACTGTAAAGCATCCTGAAACCATTCATGTGTGGGGTTGCTTCTCAGCCAAGGGAATCGGCTCTCTCACAGTCTTGCCTAAAAACACAGCCATGAATAAAGAATGGTACCAGAATGTCCTCCGAGAGCAACTTCTCCCAACCATCCAAGAGCAGTTTGGCGATCAACAATGCCTTTTCCAGCATGATGGAGCACCTTGCCATAAAGCAAAGGTGATAACTAAATGGCTCAGGGAACAAAACATAGAGATTTTGGGTCCATGGCCTGGAAACTCCCCAGATCTTAATCCCATTGAGAACTTGTGGTCAATCATCAAGAGACGGGTGGACAAACAAAAACCTACAAATTCTGACAAAATGCAAGCATTGATTGTGCAAGAATGGACTGCTATCAGTCAGGATTTGGTCCAGAAGTTGATTGAGAGCATGCCAAGGAGAATTGCAGAGGTCCTGAAGAAGAAGGGTCAACACTGCAAATATTGACTTGCTGCATTAACTCATTCTAACTGTCAATATAAGCTTTTGTTACTCATAATATGATTGCAATTATATTTCTGTATGTGATAAAAACATCTGACAAACACACATAAAAACCAGAGGGCAGCAGATCATGTGAAAATATAATATTTGTGTCATTCTCAAAACTTTTGGCCATGACTGTATGTGTGTCTTGACATAGGTAAATTAGATTGAGGCAATGTGAGCGGATGTGAGTTCTTTTTGCAGTTCTCCCTGCTTTTACACTAAAACGTTGGCGCTTGCTATCCTCCAGCAAAAATTTTCCATATACCAACTTTGATCCAGACCAACTCTTAGCTATGCCTTTTTCTTCAACCTGCTACAGATGTAACAAAGCTAAAAGGAATGGTTAAAGGCCCTTATACACTGCTAAATTGACAGACTATAGTCAGGAGGAAACAATCACCTGCTTGTCAGTGGAGGAGACTGCTATAGTTACATGCAGCAATCTCTTCCACAGTATGTAAAGGAGCGATCGCTAATGCCATCACTTATCCTAATACAGAGTCATTGCCAGCAGCAGAGTGTGATTAGACAACATGATATGCTGCTGGCAAACAATGATTTAGTTGTCTACACTAATTATTCTATTATTATGTTTCACTCATTCATTGGATAATCGGTAGCATCTTAACACTGGCAGATTATCACTGAGCATTCACACAAATGCCTGTTAGATATAATCTGCCCGAACAGGGCCTTTACACGTTAAGTAAACAATAGCAAGAAAATGTTAATTTTCCAATGGCTTTTGTCACGAGATAATACTGTGACATGTGTTATCACAGTTCCTTTTAGTTCTGCTACATCTGTGTGTCATACACTAATGCCTGGTTCCTGACCTTAGCAACTACTACCCTAGCAGGTTATTACAAGTTCTGTTACTTTTCTGTCTGCAGGGAAATCCAACACCACCTTGCCCGGGTCACTGGTGAAGACTAGAAGGTCTATTAGTCTGCACATATCAGTTCTGGCCAGCGGCAACTCGAGATGGTAGGAGGAGATTAAGAAACACACATATAATTTAAAAGGAATTAAGTACTAGGAGAGAATAATCTCTATACAGTGCAATATACAGTATAAAGACTGCATCATTATACAATGATTTATCCAAAAACCTAGATGCAACTCGTGGCAAATTATACAATAATAGGACACATCTACAATTTAACAAATACCTTTTGCCAGCAATGTACAGTATATGTTACAAACAAGTACAACTGTTAAAGGGGCTCTCCGGTTCAAGATAAATTCACATTAAAGGGAATCTGTCATCAGTGACGTCCCCATGAAACTGTTTGCATAGACACATCGCTGTGGTTCACCTGATTAAAATTATGTTTTCCTTTTGTTGTTTCGAGGCTTTGTTCCTGTGCTACTGTATGATACTTTTTCTTAACCACTTCAGATCTGGGCAATTAACCCCTTCCTGACCAGGCCTAATTTTGCAAATCTGACATGTGTCACTTCATGTGGTAATAACTTTGGAACGCTTTTACTTATCCAAGCGATTCTGAGATTGTTTTCTCGTGACACATTGTACTTCAAGTTAATGGTAAATTAAAGTTGAAATTGTAAAGTTTTAATTTTATTTATAAAAAAATCCAAAAGTCAACGAAAATTTGAAAAAATTCACTGTTTTCTAAATTTCAATCTCTCTGCTTTTAAGACAGATAGTGATACCCCATAAAATACTTTTTAATTTACATTTCCCATATGTCTACTTTATGTTGGCATCATTTTGGTAGTGTCATTTTATTTTTTTTAGGACAGTAGAAGGTTTAGAATTTTAGATGCAATATTTGCAAATTTGCAAAATCAACTTTTTAAAGGACAAGTTCAGTTCTGAAATCACTTTATGGGGCGTACATAATATAAACCACCCATAAATTACCCCATGTTAGAAAATACACCCCTCAAACTATTCAAAACTGGTTTTAGAAATGTTGTTAACCCTTTAAGTATTCCACAGGAATTAAAGCAAAATAGATGTGAAATTTCAAAATTTCACTTTTTTTGCAGATTTTCCATTTTAATCATTTTTTTCTGTAACACATCAAGGGTTAACAACAAAACAAAACTCATTATTTATTACCCCGATTCTGCAGTTTGCAGAAACAGCCCACATGTGGTCGTAAACTGTTGTTTGGGGATACGCCAGGGCTCAGAAGGGGAGGAGCAGCATCTGCATTTTCTAACATGGAATTTTCTGTCATGGTTTTTAAGAGCGATAACTTTTTAACTTTGTTTGTGGACTGAGCTGCGTGAGAGCTTATTTTTTGCGGGACAAGTTCTGCTTTTTATTGGCACAATTTTGGGGTAAATACGGATTTCTGATCACTTTTTAATCTAATTTTTGGGAGGTTAATTAAAAAAAAGCAGTTTAGGGGCACTTTTCTATATATTTTTTTACACCGTTCACTTGATGGGGTAGATCATGTGATATTTTTGTAGAGCCAGTTGTTACAGAAGCAACGATAACAAATATGTCTATTTTTTATTTATTTATTTTTTACACAATAAGAGCATTTTTAGAAAAAAATCATGTTTTTGTGTTGCAATTTTTTAAGAGCCATTTTTTTCATTTTTCGGGCTATGATCTTGTGTGGGGGCTCATTATTTGCGGGATGAGGTGACGTTTTTATTGCTACCATTTTGGGATGCATACTACTTTTTGATTGTTTGATATTATGTTTTTTGGTAGGTGAGGAGACAAAAAAAAGCTGTTTTGGCATAATTTTTATTAGATTTTTTTACGCAGTTCACTTGATGGGGTAGATCATGTGATATTTTTATAGAGCCGGTCATTGCAGACGCGATGATACCAAATATGTCTATTTTATTTATTTATTTTTATTTGTAACATTTTTTTAATGACATATTTGGGGGAAAATATTTTTTTTTATATGTGATTTTTTAAAATTTTTTATAATACTCTTTATTTTTTTTTTATTGTTTTCTTTTTTATTTTACACTTTGTGTCCCCCATAAGGTCATACAAGACCTCAGGGGGAAATTTAACTTCACTTATTTTTATTTTTTTACACTTGATTTCTCCTGTAACTGGGGCTGACATAGTAGCCCCAGTTACAGGGGAAATACATCCCCAGTGAGGCTGTACAGCATAATACTATGCTGTACAGCCTCAGTGCAGGGCTGATCGGGTCTATGAGAGACCCGGCAGCTCCTGCACTCTCCCGGCCCCGGCGATCACGTGACCGCCGGGCTGGAACAGGAAGCGCTATTGCAATATTGCAATAGCGCTTCCTGATCTGTATACACAGTACTCGGTGAGCGCTGTGTATACAGCGATCTACAAGGCAGGGACCCCTGGGAATGGTCCCTGCCTTCTCTTTGGGGTACCCCACTGTGCAGCTGCACGATTAGCGTTCAGAAACGTCCATTCAGAGATAGATAACCACTTCCCGCTGAACGTTTATATACTATGGGCGGACGGGAAGTGGTTAAAGGGAGTCTTTCACCTGTTTTTCACCTATATAACTAACAGCACTGCCCCACAGAAGATTGCATACATATCCCGTACATACCTGTGTGCACTTTGTGTCTGTATTCCATGTTCAGAAAAAGCACTTTTATTCTGCTGGAAAACAGCTCCCAAGTGCTCTGCTTCTGCTGCAAACCAGACTGAAGAGGAGAGGGCTGCTTTAGCTGCTCGTATCTTGGGATTGGTAGCAGATAGATCTTTTTGAAAGCTGGCATTCCAAGCTTTCAAATGATACCAAAATCACAGCATTATATCCAGTATATCAGAAGATATAGCTGTTAGAAATTTAGTCAGGAGAGAAAGCTGTTTTTAGTTTCACTTTCAGCTGGGCACTTGGGAGCTGTTTTCCTGCAGAATAAAAGTGCTTTTTCTCAACATGGAATACAGACACACAGTACACACAGGTATGTCTGGGATGTGTATGCAATCTTCTGTGGGGCACTGCTGTTAGTTATATGGGTGAAAAACAGGTTAAAGACTCCCTTTAATATGTAAATTAGGTGCAATGAGAGTGTCAGCATTGCTCTTCGCCAGTGTATGTGGCTAGCCCCCCTCCATGGCTGCTTTGATTGACAGAGTCAGGCAATGGTGAAGCAGAGATGTGTCTATGCAGACAGTTGGACTGGGAGCTACCTGGTGATAGATTCCTTTTACTGGGGAGGGAAAAGAATACTATCAAAAGCACATTATGCATCAGTCAGTATGAGAATCGGTGCGGTCATCGTGGATGGCAGAAGAGGAGCCAGAGAATTAGCGGACCTGCAGCTAAAAAGATGAAAAGGAGGGCACCATGTAAGTGGTCTGTTCATTCCCCTGATAATGTGAAATTATTTTTTGAAATGGAGTCCTACTTTAATTTTGTCCATCAGAACTGCTGTACTGTAATATAAAGCACCCTTCTGCTGTACAGGCCCTGCATTATAGGATTCAATTTATTTACCAGTGTTTTGCATGTAAGTGCATAAAAGTAATAAAAAGAATGCTCGTGTTGTTTCTAGTCTTCATATCTAATGTCACAATTGGAATCTGTTCTGTTGCTACATTCACCATAAATGTTTGTTCTAGTTTTTATACTATTATAACTCATTACTTAGCATGAAATCCTTATACTAGATGCAACTAAGGGTGAGTACACATCACCGCTAGTTATTTACATTGTTCTGCTCTATTAGGCTACGTTCCCACATAGGAGCAGAACAGAAGGGCTGGTTTTGGCACATACCGTATTTTTCGCCCCATAAGACACATTTTTTTCCCCCAAAAGTGGGGGAAAATGCCCCTGCGTCTTATGGGGTGTATGCTAATGAGCGCTTCCATTCTGGAAGCTCTCATTAGCACCGGAGGGCCAGGAAGCGGTGAAGACTCTGTACTCACCGCTTCCTGGTCCTCCGTCCGGCTGTCAGCTGTGCAGGGCTGTGCACAGCGTGAGGGCGCTCTGTGACCTCACGCTGTGCGCGCCAGTACAGAGTATAGCCGGCAGGATGATGAAGAGAGAGCGCGGGTGGCGGCGTCCAGGAACAGGAGAGGTTAGTGTTTTTTTATTTTATCCTATATGAGGCAATATGGGGGCTGAAAAGAGGCTGCTGGGGGGCTATGAGGCTCCTGGGGGGCTGAAGAGAGGCTCCTGGGGGGCTGAAGAGAGGCTGCTGGGGGGGCTTTGAGGCTGCTGGGGGGCTATGAGGCTCCTGGGGGGCTGAAGAGAGGATGCTGGGGGTCTATGAGGCTCCTGTGGGCTGAAGAGAGGCTGCTGGGGGGCTATGAGGCTTCTGGGGGGCTATGAGGCTGCTAGGGGGCAATGAGGCTGCTGGGGGGGCTGATATGAGACATATGGGCGGGCTGATATGAGGCATATGGGGGGGCTGATATGAGGCATATGGGGGGCTGATATGAGGCATATGGGGGGCTGATATGAGGCATATGGGGGGCTGATATGAGGCATATGGGGGCTGATGAGAGGCATGGGGCTCTTATCTGAGGTCTGATTGGGAGTTATTTACATTTGAGTCTGAGCTGAGGTCTGATTGGGGGTCTTATTAACATTGGGTGTCTTATTGGGGCTGTTACCTGAGATCTGATTAACATTGGGGGGTCTGATTGGTGGTCTGACCAGAGGTCTAATGAAAAATATTTTTTTTCTTATTGTCCTCCTCTAAAACCTAGGTGCGTCTTATAGGCCGGTGCGTCTTATAGGGCGAAAAGTATGGTAACTCACACAAATGGAAACTAACAGATCCCATTCACTATAATGGCATCCATTTGCTGTCCGTTCAGGAGAACATTTTTTCAGGGGAGAAAAAAGTCTCGCTATTTTTGAGGAACACTGTGACGGAAGCATTGTATGGAGCCTCTAACACAGATGAGAACAAAGCTATACAGGAGCAGAACATCAAAAATAACGAAAGTGCCAGATCCACATAACTTAGATAAATTGAGCTGACAAAAAAAAAATGGACCAAAAAAGTCCTGGAATTTGCGACGGAGACAGGGTTGCCAACCAGAATTTTTCTTTTTTCTGGACAACTTATCCCAAAACCACGGACAGCCAACATTTTTTAGGGGCAAATTGGAAAGCCATGATGAATGATATAGATTATAAGTACTGTATTTTTCGCTTTATAAGACGCACCTGATGATAAGATGCACCCCAGATTTTAGAGTAGGAAAATAAGAAAAAAATATTTTTCA
Organism: Rhinella marina; assembly: GCA_900303285.1. Classification (NCBI taxonomy): domain Eukaryota; kingdom Metazoa; phylum Chordata; class Amphibia; order Anura; family Bufonidae; genus Rhinella; species Rhinella marina. The sequence goes on along the minus strand of ONZH01024495.1, from coordinate 151,802 downwards.
TCACACCTCATATCAGACCCCCCATAAATTTCAGGACATGACATCAGACCCCCATATCAGTCCTCCATGTCAGAACCCCATCAGCCCTTAATGTCAGACCCCCATCAGACCTTAGATCAGTCCACTGTGCCCCCATCAGACCTCAGATCAGCCCACTCTGCCCCATCAGACCTCAGATCAGCCCCATATCAGCCCACTGTGCCCCCATCAGACCTCAGATCAGCCCCCATATCAGGCCACTCTGTCCCCATCAGACCACAGATCAGCCCACTATGCCCCCATATCATCCCACTAAGCCCTCATCAGACCTCAGATCAGCCCACTGTGCCCCCATATCAGCCCACTGTTCCCCCAATATCAGCCCACTCTGCCCCATGAGACCTCAGATCAGCCCCCTCTACCCCCATCAGACCTCAGATCAGCCCACCCAGCCCCATAAGGATAAAATAAAAAAACGTTCTCACCTCTCCTGCACCGCGGCTCCATTCCGGGACTGGCGCTCCTCTGTCTTCTGCCGGCGCTGCACTGTCACCTGACTGCGTGCAGCGTCAGGTCATAGTGCGCGCACTACATCCTGACGCTATACGCGGTCAGGACAGTGCAGAGCCGGCCCGGAGAAGACAGAGGAGCGCCGGACCCAGAGCGGAGCCGCGGCGCAGGAGAGGTGAGAGAGTTTTTTATTTTATCCTTATGGGGCTGGGTGGGCTGATCTGAGGTCTGATGGGGGTCCTGGCACCTATCAGTCCCATTCACATGAATGGGCTTGAGCTGCAATACCAAGCACAGCCACTATACATTGTACAGCGCTGTGCTTGGTGTTCTGCGAGAAGGTCTCTTCAAACAGCTGATTTGCAGGGGTGCTGGGAGTCGGACCCCCTCTAATCAGATATTAATCATCTATCCTGACGATATATACATCAATATAAAATTCTCTGACAACTCTTAGAATATGTACAATATTTTATTTTGGTGATTTTATGAAGATATGTGTATGCAGACATAGGCATAAGTGTCATATATGTACATAATGGACATTTATTTTCAGGAAATGTACAGAAATTACAGTTTGACTCAAAGTTGCATGTTGGTACCCTGACTGTAAAGCACTTACTGGAATTGTCACATTGGGTGGTTGTATACTTTCAGAAAATACTTGGGTTATGAAGAGTTTTTTAAAGCAGCAAATTAGCTAAGGCAAACAGCAGTAAAAAGACAATTGTACATTTGAAGTAAAAAAGCATTTACTCTGTATTGCCTGCTCTTACCGTTTACTATGCTGAGCAGCCCCATTTAGGATGTCCACATGGCACATTTTCCACACATGGCAGGAATCCGAGCTTGACACCTGGATATCTGCCATGGATTTAGATTAACAACTGCCATGGGTCTGTATCCAGATAAGTCACATTCAATGCAAGTGAGATGTCACTTTTTTATGCAATTTTCATGAATGACAATGGGGATTCTTATGTGTTTCAGCATAGAATACATGACAAAATCCTCATGAAATTTCCATCATGTCAAAATAGTGTCCCACACAACATCCACCACACAGCTCTCAAAACTGAAATGCTGGGGCCAAAAGCTCTGACTGCAGGTAGATTACAAATTGTGCTTACTGGTTGCTGTTTGTTGATGGCCACGCGGTTTGAGGCAAGCTGCACCGCAATTAATGCTGTGGCCTCTTAAAGGGCCAGAGCATGCGTCTGCAAATCCTGCCCTAGCCAATGGCTGAAGTTCCCTTGGTATTTAAAACAGCCTCCCCAAGGGGAGGGTGCCTTAGCTTTGAGGTTGTCTAGTCTCTAGTAACCAGCAAAGGTGATCTCTGTGTACCTTGTCTACCAATTCTGCTCCTTGCCACCTGCCCCAACCTTAGAACTGTGAACTGGATTATGCACATATGCTGCCTGCCCAGACCTTTGAATTGCTATTTGGAATATGCAAGTACTCAGCCTACATTGACTTTGGACTGTGTTCAGGCTATGCATTTTGCCTGAGTCCTTGTTGCTTCGCTCCAGTGTCTCTGACCCTGTGAGTTAGCAGCCAACTACTCCAGGACTATTCCAGGAGGTAGTACCTGGCTGGTTTCCTGTGGCAAAGTCCAGATCCCTGCATAGGGGTTAAACGGTGAATACCAGGGAACCGCGTGGACAACGTCAGACTGGTTAGTTAGCACAGTGGGTTTACACCCACTACTTTTTACACTTTCTGCATTCGGGGCTTTTGGCTGCATCATAGACACATTTCAGCACCAGCTTGTTCGTGCAATGCCACTATATGGATCACCAGTACAGTAATTACATCTCAAGAACCTGCCATCAATATCTGATTGATGAAGGTCTGGTACCCCATACCTCTGCAATCAGTGACTTCAGATGACTTTAGAATATTGCCAGAAGCTGTCCATTGTGCTGTGGACACAGCTGGTTAACGCAGTTACTGCTGGTTATTACTGCTCCATGTCATCCACTACACAATGGACAGAGTTCTGTCATTGCAGCATCGGAGATCCTGCAGAACAGCTGATCAGTCGAAGTGCAGGGTTTTGGACCCTCAACAATCCTGAGTAGAGACAAAAACTTTCTTGAAATTTGAATTAGGTCTGAATCTGTTAAAACATTTTTAACATTTTTTCTCTCCTCCCCTTACTGACATATAGTTATGGGTAAACACATGATTGACAGTGTTAACAAACAGCTTGTTGAAAAACACAAAGTGATTTGTTATGCTGTTTGTTATGCTTATTGGGGCCAGATGCCTGCCAGTGTTTATACCCACACAGTAGTATTGGAAAAGCAGTGGTTTGTTTTGAGCAAGTGCCCAAAAATCATTCCATTTTTGGGAGCAGCAGCAGTGCAGTGGGGAATCTCATGGACAAGGCAGGATATGTTCAGCGATTTAGTAGTAGTAGTGGTACTAGGGGGCCAGCAGCTGCGGCAGCTGCAGTGCAGTATAGAACACTACCAACAGGGTGACAGCAGTAGTTGCATCATTGGGCAGGCTATGAATAGCCAGATGGCAAATCTATTTATTGTCATCAGCCAAAGATGTGTGGAAATCCTTACAGATTCATATGCCTGATTAATTTTGACAAAGGTAATGCTTTAGACACTTGCGCGGGACAATTTATCCAACTGATGACACCACCTTCTACTCTGAAAACCTTTTCAGGTGACACTGGAGGCGGAACAAGACAGTACAGAGAGAGAAAACTGGGCCAGTTATAGCCACTGTTCCAATCTGCCTGCCCACTGTGAGCAATGGCAGATTTATTCAATTGCAAAATGAAAAATCCCCATGGATCCATGTCTAATTTTTATTTTCACAAATGTGATGTTTTTTTACACTTGTGAAGGACAATTTTGTTCAGAATAGTGTAACGACACCACCTTCTGCATAAAATACTCTCTCTGACACTACACTAGAGACTAAACAAGACAGTACACTGATAGAAAGCTAGGCCAATTCCAGACAGTGTTCCATTCTGCCACCTCAGAAGTCCATGGAGTTAGGGAACAAGGTATATGAGAAAAACATAACTACTACTGTCAGAAATACTACTGCCATTGAGCAGAAGAAAAATTGGGTGAAGGTGCAGAACTGCACAACATTTCAAAAGCAAGACAATTTTTACGGCCAGCTGGCCGGAAGTACTAATGCCTAAAGCAGAATTAAACTTTGGTGACGACACCACCTACATTCCTGAATACCCTCTCTTACAGTACGCTGGGGGCTGGATGAGACAGGACAATGATAGCAAACTAGGCCAGTTCCAGCCACTATTCCAATCTGCCTTATCTGAAGTCCATGGGATCAGGGAACAGGGTATGTGAGAAAGGGCATAGTCATTTAGAAAACTAGACATTTTTAAACATTTTTTTAAAATGTATAGGTGGCCAGACGTAGTAAGCCATAGTGCAGAATCAAATTTGGATGGAGGTGCAGAACTGCATGCCATTTCAAAAACAAGACAGTTTTTACAGACAGTTGGGCAGAAGTAGTAATACAATAGAACAGAATTACATTTGGGAGAAGGTGGAGAACCGCACATTATTTGGAAAATGAGACAATTTTTGCAGACAGCTGGGCAGAAGTAGTAATACTATAAAACAAAATGACATTTGGCCGAAGGCACAAAACTGCATAACATTTGGGAAACTAGACATTTTTTACAGACAGCTGTCCAGAAGTAGTAATGCCATAGAGCAGAATTAAATTTGTTTGAAGGCACAGAACTGCAAGACAATTACCACAACTGTGGTATGGCAGGAACTACACCACCAGCAACTAGGCCTGGTGGTTGTTGAGCTTGCACACAAGATAATTGCTGCTCTCATGGCCACACATTCTGTTCACCATTGTCTCATGGTGGAGTGACGGTCAAGGAGGAGGAAGAGTCTGAGCAGGAGAAGAAGTAGCTGGTGATAACAAGGGCACTGTACTGCTTGGGGATGCAACCTGGCTGTCATAAAGAAGACAGGGAAAAGGTGGACAGTTCTGTTCCAATTGTTGGCTGTTTTTTTTTTTAGTACTGAATCCGGTAATGCCAAATCATGTGCTGCAATCGAGCCCTGGTACCTATTTTTATGCAAGTGAATGTGAAAGGCTTCCCTGGGTCCACAAGGAAAAGGAGCAGGAGGAATGTTCTGAGCGCTGGCTGAAAGGCAAAGTCATGGTGTCAGACTCAGAGGTGACATCAACATCATCCTGTTGTGACTGAGAGAACGAGTGAACTATTCAGTCCATAATGTAATCTTGTTTGTCCTCAATAATAATCTGGCACCTACCGTACTGGAAGCAAGTGAGAACTTTGGCCTACAGCTAATTCTACTACTGGCTGGATGGCTGGTGCTGCCACTGCTGTTTGCTCTACTACAGCCACCCACATTCTTCTTCTGTTGTTTACTTGACATTTCATTATGAGGTCTGTTTCAAAAAATGACAAGTCACAGGTTTGATAGACTGATTATAAAATGGTAGCAAAATTAAAACAGTTTTTTAGAAAGAAAGAGGCACACTTGTGCAGCGTATCCAGCAAAATATCTGCCTCTGGAAGTGCTGGGAATATGCCTATAAAACACTTATGAACTGTAAAAGTTTGACATTTTTGAAAAAAAATGCTCATGTGCAGAAAAAAAAACGTTTTTTTGTGCAGGTACTTCACAAGTTTTATGATTGCAGTACATTACATGAACAGCTCCAGCTTCCCTCACTGTAATACAAACACAGTACTATGCCCCTATGCTGACCCTCTCTACTGATAAAGCCTGACTTTTCAATCTATGAAATTAATCTAATGTATGTTCTTCTCGCTCACTCCACTGTCCCTAAAAGACTCTAATATGGCTGGCTTGTGTCTGTAATTAGTGTCTGCCAGACACATGGCACACACGTCCTCTCACATCACTAAATGAGCCAAGAATGGCATCTGTGCTTCATACCTAGCACACAGCCTAATAGATCAGCCAATTTCCTGCCCCTTTGTTGGCTAACAGGCTGCCTGCAAAGCACTGTGGGCAAGCCCACCAGCCAAGGCTCCTTCCAGGGTCATGTGATCCTCCATCTTACTCCGCCTTTTCCTGTTTCCCTGTAAAAGTAAAATGGCTATCACAGTTTTGTGCAATTCATCTGACGTGTATTCGCAAAACTTCTGATTTGTTTGGCAGAAGAATCCAATCTAATTCATCTCTAACTCTGAGTATAGGCCATCAATAGTAAAATTCTTTAAAACCCCTTTATGCTGTATATAGCTTTGCAATGTTTGTCTTATGAAATAAATGGCCATGCTTGCACAATATATTTAATGGCCACATGGCTACCACTTCTTTTATTAGTAATTCAAGCAGCTACATGCCCATCACATTGTCATACAACGGGCATGTGGCGGCTGCTTCATGTGACAACACACTATATTATCTGGTTAAAACCCAACTTCCTACAGTGGCCAATGGCCACACAAGTTTGTGGATACCTTGGTTTTATCCATAATGGGTGGGCAGGGTTTCAGCGGCATGTGGGAGCCAGAGTACATAAAGTCGGCCTCAAACGTTATTCACTCACCCAGACAATCCTCACTCACTCATTGTTGGTGTGGCTGCACATGCATAGTCATTTTTCCTTTGAAATCTGCTATCCGATATCTACACATTCTCACACTTTTCCTTTAGCAGGCTGTGCATGTAATAAAGTTTAAAGTTGTGCTCCATTAATTAACGCTTAGAAGGAAAAATGCCCATGTTATAGAATAACTGCGTTCTTGCAATTCTCCAGGGGCAAGGTCAATGTCATTACATATGCTCCAGTAACCACTTATCCTTATAAATTCAGTGGGTCAAAATCTTACTTATACTGTAGCTTTCATTTTTAACAAAGAAAAATGGGTGGAGGAGAACGTTAAAGATATGCTAGAAGTGGCTGACTTTATAAAACGACATACAAGATTTAGAACTTACTTTAGATATAATGCAGAGCCTTTCTTCTTCTTCCTGTGTAAACCTTCATCCAAGGAGATAAGGTCTGCGATGCCGTCTGAGACATATGCAGTATAATGAATGAAATACTGGCCACCTTTAAATGATCTCAGCAGGATGGCATGTTTCTAGAATGATGGCAATAGGGATAATAATTAATTCATACTGTGAAACACAGCGGTGCATGTATGGAGACCATTTGTTATGGGTCTGGTAGAGCCGTACGGCTCAGCTCATCCTTGAGCTGACAGACTGCAGTCTCATCCTGTACAGGCTTCTAGTGCAGAAGATCTGCAGAGGCCTGTAGTTCTGAGCATCTGCAAGCTAAGTGCTCAAAAGGAGGTTAAATACACCGAATAACCACTTCCCCTTAGCCAATCTACAAAGACTAAAAGCCACATTAAAGCATCAGAGTGAAATATGTCGTTTAAAGCAGCTGTTATTTTTAAAGGAAATCTTTTATAATTTCTATATCCACTAAGTAAACTTAAAGGGGTTGTCCTGGTTCAGAGCCTAACCCGGATATAACCTCTTCTTTACTCATTTACTATGCATTTCCTTGCTCCGATGTTCCCCCTTGCCTCGCACAAGGCAAGGTCTGTTTACTATTGACATATTATTATTATTATTATTATTATTATTATTATTATTATTATTATTATTATACTACTCATTTATATAGCGCTGACGTATTCCACAGTGTTTTACAAACATTAAAAGGGTTGTCTCACTTCAGCAAGTGGCATTTATCATGTACAGAAAGTTAATACAAGCCACTTACTAATGTATTGTTATTTCCCATATTTCTTCCTTTGCTGGCTGGATTCATTTTTCCATCAGTTTCTACACTGCTCGTTTCCATGGCTACAGACCACCCTGCAATCCATCAGTGGTGGCCATACTTGAACACTATTGGAAAAAACTTCAGCCTCACTGATGGATTGCAGGGTGGTCGTAACCATGGAAACGAGCAGTGTGTAGTGTGATAGAAAAATGAATCCAGCCAGCAAAGGAAGCAATATAGATAATAACAATACATTAGTAAGTGGCTTGTATTAACTTTCTCTACAGGATAAATGCCACTTACTGAAGTGAGACAACCCCTTTAACCACTTCAGCTCTGGGCCATTTCCCCCCTTCCTGACCAGGCCTAATTTTGCAAATCTGACATGTGTCACTTCATTGGTAATAACTTTGGAACGCTTTTACTTATCCAAGCGATTCTGAGATTGTTTTCTCGTGACACATTGTACTTCAAGTTAATGGTAAATTTGAGTCGATAAGTTTTAATTTTATTTATAAAAAAATCCAAAAGTTAACGAAAATTTTAAAAAATTCACTGTTTTCTAAATTTCAATCTCTCTGCTTTTAAGACAGATAGTGATGCCCCATAAAATCCTTTTTAATTTACATTCCCCATATGTCTACTTTACGTTGGCATCATTTTGGTAGTGTCATTTTATTTTTTTAGGACAGTAGAAGGTTTAGAATTTTAGACGCAATTTTTGCAAATTTGCAAAATCAACTTTTTTAAGGACCAGTTCAGTTCTGAAGTCAGTTTGTGGGCTTACATAATAGAAACCACCCATAAATGACCCCATTTTAGAAACTACACCCCTCAAACTATTCAAAACTGGTTTTAGAAATGTTGTTAACCCTTTAAGTATTCCACAGGAATTAAAGCAAAATAGATGTGAAATTTCAAAATTTCACTTTTTTTGCAGATTTTCCATTTTAATCATTTTTTTCCTGTAACACATCAAGGGTTAACAACAAAAAAAACTCATTATTTATTACCCCGATTCTGCAGTTTGCAGAAACACCCCACATGTGGTCGTAAACTGTTATTTGGGGATACGCCAGGGCTCAGAAGGGGAGGAGCAGTATCTGCATTTTCTAACATGGAATTTATTGTCATGGTTTGTAAGAGTGATAACTTTTTAATTTTTTGTGGACTGAGCTGCGTGAGGTCTTATTTTTTGCGGGACAAACTGTGATTTTTATTGGTACCATTTTGGGGTACATCCGGATTTCTGATCACTTTTTAATCTAATTTTTGGGAGGTTAACTAAAAAAAAAAAAGCAGTTTAGGGGCATTTTTCTATATATTTTTTTTTTACACCGTTCACTTGATGGGGTAGATAATGTGATATTTTTGTAGAGCCAGTTGTTATGGACGCAACGATACCAAATATGTGTATTTTTTTTTTTTTTAACGTTTTACACAATAAGAGCATTTTTAGAAGAAAAATCATGTTTTTGTGTTGCAATTTTTTAAGAGCCATTTTTTTTTTCATTTTTCGGGCTATAATCTTGTGTGGGGGCTCATTTTTTGCGGGATGAGGTGACGTTTTTATTGCTACCATTTTGGGATGCATACGACTTTTTGATTGTTTGATATTATGTTTTTTGGTAGGGGATGCGACAAAAAAAGCTGTTTTGGCATAATTTTTATTAGATTTTTTTTACGCAGTTCACTTAATGGGGTAGATCATGTGATATTTTTATAGAGCCAGTCGTTTCGGACGCGGTGATACCAAATATGTCTATCTTATTTATTTATTTTTATTTGTAACTTTTTTTAATGAAATATTTGGGGGGAAATTATTTTTTTATATATATGTGATTTTTTTTTATAATACTCTATTTTTTTTTTTATTTTTTTTTTTACACTTTGTGTCCCCCATAAGGTCATAAAAGACCTCAGGGGGACATTTAACTTCACTTTTTTTTTTTTTTTTTTTTTACACTTGATTTCTCCTGTAACTGGGGCTGACATAGTAGCCCCAGTTACAGGGGAAATACATCCCCAGAGAGGCTGTACAGCATAATACTATGCTGTACAGCCTCAGTGCAGGGCTGATCGGGTCTATGAGAGACCCGGCAGCTCCTGCACTCTCCCGGCCCCAGAGATCACGTGACCGCCGGGCCGGAACAGGAAGTGTATACAGCGATCTAGAAGGCAGGGACCCCTGGGAACGGTTGCTGCCTTCTCTTTGGGGTACCCTGCTGTCACTGACAGCAGGTACCCCACTGTGCAGCTGTACGATTAGCGTGCAGCTGCTATCTCTGAATGGACGTTCAGAAACGTCCATTCAGAGATAGATAACCACTTCTCGGACGTTTATAGTCAACGGGCATACGGAAAGTGGTTAACATCACAATCTATGGTCCCTATCGGTATGTCTTGGAGTGTGGTAGGAAACTGGAGTACCCGGAGGAAACCCCCACAACACGGGGAGAACATACAAACTCCATGCAGATGTTGTCGTTGGTCGGATTCGAACCTAGGACCCTAGCTCTGCAAGGTGCTGATATTGATTTTGTATAGAAGTTTAGATCTTTCTAACGTTTCTCTATTTCAGACAGTGGCATACCTCTAATAGAGGCAGACCAAGCAGCTGCTATGGGGCCCGTGGTGGAAGGGGCCTGCTATGCAGGAAAGGCTCTGCCCCTAATTACACTAACATGGCTAGCTGTGAGAAGAACGATGTGGAGAAGGACCTGTGATGATGTTATCATCATGTGATCAGGGCAGGATGACGGAGCTCAGCAGTGGAGAGGAAAATGTGGTGAACAACCTGGGGAGGAGCTTCTGTGCTGTGCCTGTTGGAGAGGTTAGTGGTGTCCTGGGATAGCAAAAATCACTGAAAAAGAAAAAAAACATCCTGCACGATGTGATAAATAAATATGTGGATGTAAATGGCTAAATTTATACAAGAAAAATCACTGAAAATGATTCCACTAACACAGTAGATGCAAATATTATATATAGACTAAGCCCTCATTCTGATATGATAAAATATGAGATTCTTAGCCAATATATTTTGATCAAAACACATCTGGACACGTCTACACGTGACAAGGTTATCTCAGTCAGGCAAGACCTACTCTAAACCTATCTCTATGCCGTTGGGCATCTACAGTCAGGAGAACAGACCATACACATATAATGTGCTGTTACTTGTTACCTGTGTGTGTACAGAGCAACCAATGAGAGGAGGAGCCCACACAGCTATATGTACCACCTAATCAAGGTGACCTGTGGGATAGGTGGGACCAAAGTACAAAAGAATGCTACTCCCAAGATAAAATAAGAGCGCATTCACACTTGAAGGTGCCACTCCTTCAAGAGTATACTACAAACTAATCAAAAATCACAGAAAAGATACAAAACATCCTGTACGATGTAATCAATGAATAGGCGGATGTGCATGGCTACATTTATAAAAGAAAAATCAGATAAAATAATGCACTAAACACAATAGATGCAAATATTATATATGGATGAAGCCCTCGCTCTGATATGATAAAATCTGAGACTCTCTGCCAATATATTTTGATCAAAACACATCTGTGCCTGTCTACCAGCGCCAAGGTGGTCTCAGTCAGGCAGATCCTACTCTAAACCTACCTATGCCTATGTTGGGCATCTACAGTCAGGAGAACAGACCCTACACATATAATGTGCTATTACTTGTTACCTCTGTGTGCAGTCAAGTATCCAATGAGATGTAGAGCACACACAGCTACGTATATGTACCACCTAATCCAAGTCGCCTGTGCAATAGGCAGGGCAAAAGTAGACCATAACATCCTAATACTTGGAGTTGTAGTTCTCTCCTACTGTATCCCCCTCCATGTAATGTTCACGGATTCCCTACATTAACAGTCTGGACATAATGGGAATTGTAGTTCTCTCCTCTTATAATGTCCACTGATACTGTATAGTGTGTAGTTCTGCTCTGTTATAGGAGCATAACAATGAAAATTACAGTAGTGCCGGATCTGGCACCTGTGGACTTCAAATTATTGCTATTGGGCCCAATGAATTTTATGTACACCCCTGATTTCAGAGTTGCAGGTATCTAAAGATCTAGGTTCCCAGTATAGAGAAATTTGATTGTTGGATGTTCTACATCAAGTATCCACCAGGAGAATATATATATAGTAGACTAAACTGATATATAATAGTAATATGCATATGGCAATACCAACCCTGATAAATCAAGCATATCTTCAAGACTTTTCATTTGCATCCAGTAAGGGCCCTTTCACATAGGCTGAGAGTCAGGACTAATATTGGCAATGAAGATGCAATCACCCTGTGCTGGGTGATCACATCTTCACGCAGCACCAAAAATATTCGTTTGTCAGCAGCAGATCACCCAATGTAAACAGGGATGTGTTGCCAACGTAGAAGAAAGCTGCTTGGGGATGAATGATCATAGTTATGATCATGTATCTGCATACATTACTGATCAACTAGCATAGAGTGATAAGGAGTGAATGTTCTCATTCCTGATCACTGCCAGCTCTAAAGCTGGCCATACACATTAGTCTAATGTTGATAAAAATGAACAATTTCAAGCTAAATATTTTTTATTTGGTGAAAATTAACAATTTGAAAATTAAGAATTTTTGCCATCCGATGACAGACCTTTATGATCGGAACAGTCAGCTGTGCTTGAAATTTTCATCTTATAGATCTGTACTTGGTACTCCCACATTCATTGAAATTTAGGTCTGTGCTCTGGGATGGGCAGTTATTCATTCTGAAAACACCAAGTGCATCTTGATCTTCAGCAGTGTGATTGTGGTACTGATCTTACCTTAAAATATTGTTTTTCTGCCATTGAAAAGCTTTCTAGAAAGTATCACAGGAAAGTGTGGGAATGATTAGGGTGTGTGCATGCTGGCCCATTTAAAGCTGGCGAGAGAGCATGTGCATGCCGTAAGCAGAGGGATGGAGGAGACAGACAGGCCACACAGGCCTGGAGAAGAAGGCCTCCTCATTACTGCTCTGGAAACCATACCCGCCGGGAAGATGTAGGAGTACACAGGCAGGCACAGATCATTGGAGCCAGATCAAGCACCAAGTGAGCCTCTGAGCAGCTGTGCCTGCAGGGAGCAGAGGGATGCCAACAGGCATGGACCGCTGGCATTACACATAGGGTGGCCATCCGTCCGGTTTTTGGCCGGACAGTCCGGTTTTTGGACTCCTGGTTCTCCGTCCGGCTAAAGGCCAGGACGGACGGCCAGAAGTCCTCCTTTTTAGGGGTGCAGGAAGCAATGAGCGCTTAAATCAATACAGATGGAAGCGCTCATTGCTGGAGCGCAGGAGCTGGGTCCTGGTACTCACCGCTCAGCTCCTGCGCTCCGGTACCTTCATTGGTGGTCTTCCTGTCTGCGCTGCACACGCCTGACTGGTACAGCATCAGGACATAGTGCGCACACTCTGACCTGACGCTGCATGCAGTCAGGTGACAGTGCAGCGCGGGCAGTGAAGAGAGAAGAGCGCCGGAGCGGAGCTGCAGCCCAGGAGAGGTAAGATTTTTTTTTTTTTTTATGGGGCACAGTGGGCTGATCTGAGGTCTGAAGGGGGCACTACAGGCTGATCTGAGGTCTGAAGGGGGCACTACAGGCTAATCTGAGGTCTGAAGGGGGCACTACAGGCTGATCTGAGGTCTGAAGGGGGCACTACAGGCTGATCTGAGGTCTGAAGGGGGCACTACAGGCTGATCTGAGGTCTGATGATGGCACTGTGGGCTGATCTGAGGTCTGAAGGGGGCACTACAGGCTGATCTGAGGTCTGAAGGGGGCACTACAGGCTGATCTGAGGTCTGAATGGGGCACTACAGGCTGATCTGAGGTCTGATGATGGCACTGTGGGCTGATCTGAGGTCTGAAGGGGGCCACTACAGGCTGATCTGAGGTCTGAAGGGGGCACTACAGGCTGATCTGAGGTCTGAAGGGGGCACTACAGGCTGATCTGAGGTCTGAAGGGGGCACTACAGGCTGATCTGAGGTCTGAAGGGTGCACTATAGGCTAATCTGAGGTCTGAAGGGGGCACTACAGACTGATCTGAGGTCTGAAGGGGGCACTACAGGCTGATCTGAGGTCTGAAGGGGGCACTACAGGCTGATCTGAGGTCTGAAGGGGGCACTATAGGCTAATCTGAGGTCTGATGATGGCACTGTGGGCTGATCTGAGGTCTGAAGGAGGCACTGTCGGCTGATCTGAGGTCTGAAGGGGGCACTGTGGGCTGATCTGAGGTCTGAAGGAGGCACTGTGGGCTGATCTGAGGTCTGAAGGGGGCACTGTGGGCTGATCTGAGGTCTGAAGGGGGCACGCTGGGCTGATGTGAGGTCTGAAGGGGGCACTGTGGGGCTGATCTGAGGTCTGATGGGGGCACACTGGGCTGATCTGAGGTCTGAAGGAGGCACTGTGGGCTGATGTGAGGTCTGAAGGAGTCACTGTGGGCGGATCTGAGGTCTGAAGGGGGCACAGTGGGCTGATGTGAGGTCTGATGGGGGCACTGTGGGCTGATGTGAGGTCTGATGGGGGCACTGTGGGCTGATCTGAGGTCTGAAGGGGGCACGCTGGGCTGATGTGAGGTCTGAAGGGGGCACTGTGGGCTGATCTGAGGTCTGATGCTGGCACTGTGGGCTGATCTGAGGTCTGAAGGAGGCACAGTGGGCTGATGTGAGGTCTGATGGGGGCACAGCGGGCTGATCTGAGGTCTGAAGGGGGCACAGTGGGCTGATGTGAGGTCTGATGGGGGCACTGTGGGCTGATGTGAGGTCTGATGGGGGCACTGTGGGCTGATCTGAGGTCTGATGGGGGCACACTGGGCTGATCTGAGGTCTGAAGGAGGCACTGTGGGCTGATGTGAGGTCTGAAGGAGTCACTGTGGGCGGATCTGAGGTCTGAAGGGGGCACAGTGGGCTGATGTGAGGTCTGATGGGGGCACTGTGGGCTGATCTGAGGTCTGAAGGGGGCACGCTGGGCTGATGTGAGGTCTGAAGGGGGCACTGTGGGCTGATCTGAGGTCTGAAGGGGGCACAGTGGGCTGATGTGAGGTCTGATGGGGGCACAGTGGGATGATTTGAGGACCATTACAGCGGGTCCTTATTATTTCTGGGAGCACTACTGGAGGCAGTATGGGAAAATGGTTTCTATTATGGGGAATTATTACTACTACCAGGGGTACTATTGGGGGTGTTACTATTATTAGTACAATATGGAGGGCACTACTGCTAAAAAGGGATACTGGTGGAGCATTATCACTATTGGGGCACTATTACTAATGGGACACTCTAGGAGAGAATTATTAGTGGGAGCACGGTGACTATATGGGGTCCTACCTATATGGCACTGTTATATCTACAGTATAGTATTTGGGGACATTGGGGAGCACAGTGGGCGCAGTATTTTAGGCAGCAGCAGGATAACAGTAAAAGTGGGTAATCTATGATGTCTTTGTGGCAGAGAGAAGATGGAGCTGAAAGAAGTGTCATGGCGGTGTGGGCCAAATAGAGAAGATGAGAAAAGAGAAGATCTACATCAGTAAGACGTCACTGGATGTTAGAGGTAAGTGGTGCTGTATGATCTTGTATGTTTGGTGCTGGTGAATGTAATGTCCATCCAGATATGTGTCACCTGCCGGTATATGGTATGTTACTGCTGCAGCCAATCAGTGCTCTAATGCTGAGAACTGGCTGCAGTGGTCACATGCCATACACCTGCCCATCAGTGTGCACATCACCAGCACTATGACAGATGTGCACACTCGCCCATTACATGCCTGTCAGTCTTTGTTTACGTGGCAGCAGCAATGATGCCAGAAAGTCCAGCGTGTCACAGGCGTCACCACTGCAGCCATATAACCAAAGCATTCAATGGCAGGGAGGGAACAGCTGAGAATTGTGGATTTCTTTTCCATCTGCCATATTTTATTTTTAATTACTGAACAATCCTCTTTATTCTAACCATACTAGAGCGGTATTTTTATAGTTAGGCTTGCTGGCTTGAATTTTCACGTGGTGGGGGTGGGGGTGCCAGATCCCCATCCGACCTGTGTATGTGTGGTAAGAGCCAGTGGAGGTGTGATGGGTGACGGTGTACGAGCCGATTGGGGGCGTGGTTTAGCAGATTGGGGGCGTGGTTTAGCAGATTGGGGTGTAGTTTAACATGTTGGGGGTGTGGCCAAAAATGTCCTCCTTTTTGAGATGAAGCCGGTGGCCACCCTAATTACACATAAGTTCAAAACAAAGTTGGCCCCAACTTTTCACCAACATGACACTAGGCTCTTACAACATTCTATTACCACATTGATACTGAATGCTATTGTATCATGACCACAATGACTAAATAATACCAACATGCTGTAAATTAAATACAACCACTATATACAGACTGACTGACTTACTGAGAAATAAATTATACAGTGTCTTGGGTTGCACCATGTTTCATTTATCCCTCCTTTCAATGTTATATGACATATATACTATACACCATAGGCTTAAAAGGGTTATCCCATAAAATGTATTACTATGCCATGATTAGGTCATTGCAAATGAAGTATTATTGCAATATACAATGAGCAATACAAATACACTCATTGACAAAGACATAACACACCAAGACATAAATCTCAGATTGCTGCAAAACTCAACATGTAGGCAGATATGTAAATGATTACAGGTGTCTGATTAGACACTGGGGCTTGCCACAAGAGGGCATAGAAGTGCATCCCCGCTGCCCTATAAAAAGGCTCTCAGAGGACACTTTTAGGCAGTGTACTTCCTGGTGAGGGTTCGTTGACTGCTAGACATGTCTGTATGATGCACTAAAAGACAGACAGTTGACAGACTTTGAGAGGAGGCACATCACTGGAAGCAGGATCGTCATTTTGACAAATTGGCTGCCATCTAGGCTGTTCTGACCTATCTGTTAGGACTTGGAAGCAGTGGTTAAGTGAAGGCATGCATACACAATGAACAAACTCCAGATGACCCAAACAGACCACCAGCAGAGAGGATCCTTTACAGTAATTGTTGACCATGTTGCAGCGGCAATAGAACCTGGTTGAACTATTTTGTGACTGTTGCTGAGAGCATTCCATCATGCTATTATATCTCCCAACACTAGGATTGCCACCTGACCAGTAAACCACCAGCCTAGTTGGTATTTACAGCAGGATACCGCAAGTATTTTATTTTTACCAGCCCACTGAAATGCCAGGAATTTTCCTGATGCCTGCCCTGCTTAGGAGTCCTTACTCTGCTTTCTGTGGGTTTCCTGCTTTCACTCTGGTGGACTCTATACAGGACTAAGTCCATACATAGAGTGAGTGATATGATGATGAAGAAGGGGGTTATCCCCCAGCATATGACAGTGATAGGGGTTACACCTCCGTATTTAACTTTTATTCTGTCTCTATTTTTAAATTGTTAATGCAGATCTCAAACCCAAGACCTTCTGTATGGGAGACAGACAGTCTTTGCAGTCACCCACACAGCTTACTGTTATTAATAGGAGGATTTTCTCAGACTAAAAACCTCAATAGTATTTTTCCCATTCAAAATGTACTGGTATATACAGACACATTTCTATCTCTTTATATACCAGTATATTGTATGGTTGGAGGATAAAATCAGATGTATAACTTTATATTTTTTTTAGCAACTGCAAAAAATGTAGTGGCACAAAATAAGTGACAATAATCCCAAAACTGTCAATTATAGGAGGAAGATATAATGGAAGCACCATCTCGACTAAATAACAGAAATGGACGCCACATGTCAGAACGCATTGACTGTAATAGAAAACCTGGCATTTTACCTTACAAGAAAATGCAGCATGCTGACAGATACTCCAATACAGATGTGGGTGAAAACTAACATGGACTTCCGTGCATGTAATCAATCTCCCCAACAGTCACAGCATACTTGCTCTCTGATTGTCACATTTGGGGAGGTCTTCTTTTCCATAAAAGGAGTGAGAAAATGAGCATTTTCCCACCTAATACCCTCTGCGTCGAATTAGGCCTTTTTAACAAAGCTATGACCCAGACGTTTGCCAGCGTCTGGATCATGGTGTCAGACTAGTCACACCAAACACACAGACTTCAGTAAAGTTCCCATGTTACACTATCTTCCTGTCCATAATGTAAAACCTGCTGTGCGCTTCTCTCGTGATGCCCATTGCACACTGTAGCAATGGCAACTATCTCTAGACATAAAGCTCTCATAGATTTTTGACAGATGGAGAAGGTTTCTGGCAGTCAGAACACTTTCTCTCACTGACTGTCACCATAAACCATTGTCTTCTTTTAGTTTTACAGAAAAAACAAGGGCAAACTGGGCTCCTGCATAAAGCCACACAGTTCTGGGGAAGCAGTGACATTGATGGAGATGATGGCTTTTTCCTGGGTCTGTAGTTATTTTATTCTGCTTAAGAGCTCATTTATCATACTGTTCACACATCAGGCAGGTGCATTATTTTATATTAAAAACAACAGGAAAAAAATAGTGTTTTTTTTTTAAAATACGCAAAACTCAAAATATGATAAAACCATTGGTGTAAAATAACACTTAGTGTTAAGCCACAAACCTACAAGCACACCATTTGTACACATGGAAACTTGGCTGGTATTTTTTGTTGGGAAACATGAAAACCCTACCCCGCACTTATAACAATGTTAATATGCCATGTTGTGATATATGATTGATAAGTCATTTTCCATGTACAGTGCCTGTTATCCTCTGTGAGACACCAGCACCACTAGGAGTGAGGCGCCTTGTAAGTACTCTGACCATGATAGGAATGTATGATGATATCACTGGCAGGCCATCATGGTGTGCTAACACTTCAGAGGAGTCACACCTTTGGTAGGATGTGATGGACATTGAACTGCACTTAAAGATACCTCGTGAAATACACTACTAACAAAAAGTTAGGGATATTTGGCTTTCGGGTGAAATTTATGGAAAACGTAAAAGGTTCAGGCTACAATGATATTATATCATGAAAGCAGGGCATTTAACCCCTTGGCGACCAGCGCCAATACGGCGCTGCGGCAAGGTGCTAGACGCCCAGCGCTGTACTATTACTGAGCGCTGATCGGGCGGGTGCAGGAGCTGCGCCCGCCCGATCAGAGTCGGGGGTCCGGCTGTGCCCAGGTGCCGGACCCCTGAGGAATGCGCCAGCATCGGTGAAAACACCGATGCCGGCGCATTAACCCTTCATGCGATGCGGTCGGTCGGAAGGGGTTGCCATCGGGTCCCCGCGCTGCTGTGATGGGGACCCGATGGCTGAGATAGCAGCCGGATGCCTTCCTTAGGCATCCGGCTGCTATCTACGGAAGCCTGTGAGATCCAGCCCCCTGGATCTCACAGGCAGTGTGCTGGAAGTGTATTACATTGAGTAATACACTTCCAGCCAATGCATTACAATACAGAAGTATTGTAATGCATTGTAAGGGGATCAGACCCCCAAAAGTGAAAAAAAAAAGTGTAAAATAACAGACATTTTTTGGTCACCTTCCCTTACAAAAAGTGTAATAGCAGGCAATCAAAAAGGCGTATTTACCCCAAAATGGTACCAATCAAACCGTCATCTTGTCCTGCAAAAACGATACCCTACCTGAGACAATCGCCTGAAAAATAAAATAAATATGGCTCTTTGAAAATGGCAACACAAAATAATGATTTTATTCTGTTCAAAAAATAAATCTAATGTGTAAAACTATCCAAAAATTACAAAGTTAGACATATTGGGTATCGTCGCGTCCGTAACCTGCTCTATAAAAATATTACATGAGATGGCCCCCCGGGTGAATGCTGCAAAAAATTTAAAAAAAAAACTATGCCAAAACAACCATTTTTTTCCGTCTTGCCTCACAAAAAGTGTAATAGCAGGTGATCAAAAAGGTGTATTTACCCCAAAATGGTACCAATCAAACCGTCATCTTGTCCTGCAAAAACGATACCCTACCTGAGACAATCGCCTGAAAACTTAAAAAAATATGGCTCTTTGAAAATGGCAACACAAAAAAAAGATTTTATTCTGTTCTAAAATGCATCTAATGTGTAAAACTTTCCAAAAAGAAAAAAGTTAGACATATTGGGTATCGTCGCGTCCGTAACAACCTGCTCTATAAAAATATTACATGAGATAGCCCCCCAGGTGAATGTTGTAAAAAAAATTTAAAAAAAAAACATGCCAAAACAGCTATTTGTTTTCATCTTGACTCACAAAAACTGTAATACCAAACGATCTTTTTGTGAGTCAAGATGTCTTATGTACCCCAAAATGGTACTAATCAAACCGTCATCTCGTCCCGCAAAAAATGAGCCCCCACATAAGACAATAACTCAAAAAATAAAAAATCAGTGGCACCCTCAAACCAATCCATCAAAATCTGTTCTGCAAAATCCATATGGCGCTCCTTCTGTTTTGAGTCCTGCCATGTGCCCCCACACCAGTTTACCACCACATATGGGGTGTTGCCGTATTCAGGAGAAAATGGGTAACAAATTATGGGGTGCTTTTCTCCTGTTACCTCTTGTGAAAATGAAAAATTTGGGGCTAAAGCAACATTTTGTTGGAAGAAATTAAACTTTTCATTTTCACAGCCAAGTGTTTCCAAATTCCGTAAAACGCTTAGGGGGCCAAAGTGGCCAGTACCCCCTTAATATATTCTTTGAAGGTTGTAGTTTCCAAAATGGGGTCACTTTTTGAGGGTTTCCACTGTAGGGGTACGTCAGGGTATCTCAATTAGAAAATGGTGCCTAAAAACTATTCTAGCAAAATCTGCCTCCAAAATCCGTATGGCGCTCCTTTCCTTCTGACCACTGCCACAAACCCATAGAGACGTTTACCACCACATGTGGGGTATTTCTGTAAACTGCAGAATCAGAGTAATGTATATTGAGATTTAGCTTGCTGTTAACCCTTGGTGTGTTGCAAGAAAAAATTATTAACATGAATAATCTACCAAAAAAGTGAAATTTTGAAATTTCACCTCCATTTTCCTTTAATCCTTGTGGAACACCTCAAGGGTTAACAAAGTTTGTAACAGCAGTTTTTTTATAACTTGAGGGGTGTAGTTTCTAAAATGGGGTCATTTATGGGGGGTTTCATTATGTAAGCCCCTCAAAATCACTTTATATCTGAATTGGTGCTAAAAAAAATGGTTTTGGAAAATTTGGTGAAAATTTGAAAAATGGCTTCTAAACCTCTAAGCCCTCTAACGTCCTAAAACAGTAAAATGACATTTACAAAATGATGCCAACATAAAGTAGACATATGGGGAATGTAAAATAATAACTATTTTTGGAGGTATTACTGTGTATTTTGAAAGTAGAGAAATTGAAATTTGGAAATTTGCAAATATTTCCAAATTTTGGTAAATTTGGGATTTTTCCATAAATAAGGGTGAAATATATTGACTCAAATTTATGACTGTCATGAAGTACAATGTGTCACAAGAAAACAGTCTCAGAATGGCCTGGATAAGTAAAAGCGTTCCAAAGTTATTACCACATAAAGTGACACATGTCAGATTTGCAAAAAAATCGCCTGGGCATGAAGGTGAAAACAGGCCCGGGGTTGAAGGGGTTAAGTAGAAGCAGCAATGGTGATTTTCTCATCTCAATTTATTGAAACAAAAGCCAACAACAGTGTCAATGTGTCAAATGAGCATCAATTACAGCTTGACAACAACGTCTTACGCTGTTGACAGCTGAGGCATGGCATCCCACTCTTCTTGAAGGGCGGCCCTCATGTCATTGAGGTTTTGAGGTACAGAGTTACGAACCTCTAATCAGCTGATCCCATAGGTTTTCAATGGCATTCAGGTCTGGAGAAAATGCAGGCCACTCCATATGCGGTACTCCAGTCTCCAGCAGCCGTTCCCTAATGATGTGACCTTGGTGAGGTGCGCATTGTCGTCCATGAAGATGAAATTAGGCAAGTGTTGTTGATGCAGAGGCACAATGACTGGATTAATGATGTTATTCAATTAGTATGGGCTTGTCACTGTACCATTCACAAAGTGTAAGGCAATTTTGTATTGACTAGACACACCTGCCCACACTGTAACACCACTTACCACCAAAGGCTCGTCTGGTGACAACAGTGGCTGATGGACAGTGCTCTCCTTGATGTCTCCAACATTGTTGGCGGCCATCATTTCTGCGTAAAACGACTTTCATCAGTGAACAGCACCGAGGCCGACTGTTCCCATGTCCCAAGTAGATGTTCACTGGCCCATGCAAGACCATGACAACTGTACCTGGAGTAGTGGTCAAGTGACACTTGGGTGTCTCTCACCTTTATTAAATGTGCCTCGAGTTGTGTGGCATTCATAATTCAGTTCCGCAGGACATTGTTCACAATGAAGTAGTCATCAATGTGGGATGTGGTCAAAGGACGTCCACTTCTATGCCTTTCTGTGACTCTTCCAGTCTCTCTGTATCTCTGTTGCAACCTGCTGATGACACTCTGTGACACTCTAAGCTCAGTGGCCACTTCCATCTCAGAACATCCTGCTTGAAGCCTCGCAATGGTGAGGTACTGTTGATCAATTGTTAGGTGTCGTCTTGGTCTCATGATGTCAAAATGTGAACAGCATGATGAGGAGGACTGTTTAAATACCAATTCTAATTGAACCAGGAAATTTATTGGGTGGTTCATGGATAAAAGACCTGTAGTGAATTTTTAGAGAACAAGAAGTCGTACAAAAAGTATGAAGCATTAAACAGTTGGACATGTGCATTCAAAAGTTTAGAGAAGGTCACATTAAGTTCACCTGTAAAGGTTAGTGTGCATTTTAGGTTCATCCTTAAATTTCACCCACAAGCTAAATATCCCTAACTTTTTGTGAGTAGTGTAGAATACACAGAGGGTTTGGAGATGGATCTGAAGGGCAGAGAGAAGCTGTCTAGTTTGTGTATTCTGGAAGCAGCTGGGGCCTGTAAAAGAGACAGGCCTATAAAAAAGGCTGGCCAGCCTGTAAGCAATACTGTGTGAGAGACTATTCATAATGCTGTGTGTCAGAGTTAACTTGACAGATAAATGTGTGTACAGTGGTTGTGAAGTGAGGTGAACGCAACCTGGGACCACCTGCTAGAGATTGTGCAGATGGCGTGATGCTGTGCCATGTGGAAAGTTATCTGTGGTACTAAATGCAGATAGGGCCATCTACATCGCTGCCACTCTGAGACCAGAGCCAGGCTGTCAATGCCAGGGAGGTTGAGTGAAATGCAAGCCAGAGGCAGAGTGAGCTGGGTGTCTTTTATATATGTATTTTTAATGTACATGGTGGGTAGAGAGTCCTGTGGCAATTTTTTTTTATTGGGGCCCAGAAGCGTCAACTAGTGTGTCTATAAAAGTTCTTGTATTCTCTATACATTCTAGAAATAAAAAGCAGTGTTGTCCACATAGTATTTTAGAACATTTTGCTTTGCACAAGAAACGCTTCAAACTCTTGTTTTGAGAGTTTGATAATGACTTATCAGCTTTTTGGAATGATTTACACCAACTCAAATACTATATATCAGATCAGCAATGTGCAGAAGAATCTCTCAGAGAAGCCTGGTTAATGCTGGCTGTGTGGAAATACTGCCATCTTGTGGTCTACCTAACCTTTTTGTCCTGCACATTATGTACAGTAGGTCATTTTTTACTTTTCATCTGTGAAATGTTAGGTAGATATACAGGAAAGTAATCTGAATGTGGGTTCAACATAGCCATGCTCATATTAAGCTGAATATTACTTTGTACATGGTTCATTTATTCATGCAAATTTTACAGTTTTGGGAGAATAGGCACTGCATTCTCCATGTAGGATACTTTAATAAGTAACATTCTAAGTCACAAAAGTTTTCAAAGGGCATCTGTCAGCAGATTTGTACTTGTGAAACTGGCTGACCTGTTACATGTGCACTTGACAGCTGAAGACATCTGTGTTGGTCCCATGTAGATATGTGCCCGCATTGTTGAGAAAAATGAAGTTTTAAAATATTCAAATGAGCCTCTAGGAGCAACGGGGTTGTCCATTTGCACCTAGAGGTTCAGCTCTCTGTAACTGCTGTGCCCTCTCCTCTTTGATTGACACTGCCTGGTCCTGTGCAGAGGGCACAGCAGTTGCAGAGAGCCTCTAAGTGTAAAGACAATGCCCCCCGTTGTTCCTTGAGGCTCATTAGCATATATTAAAACTTCATTTTTCTCGGCAATGTGGACACATATGTACCTAGGACCAACACAGATGTCTTCAGCTGCCAAGCGCACATGCAACAGGTCAGCCAGTTTCATAGATACAAATATTTGTCTAACTGTTTTTTGACGCTATGGCATAAATATACAGGTCCAAGATTTTAAGGTCAATGAGATACAGGCTTCCCTGGACAATGGAACAGTGTCCAAAATCCAGGGCTCCTGCATGATCCAGGAATGTTGGGAGGCATCATACTATTTTTGCTTTTAGGCACTGGAGGCAACATAATATCACCAAAACAAATGTAAAGCCTTTTTGTTTGGATTCAATGCTTATTGCTTACAGTATATTGTTCACAGATGTTTTATTGTGTACAAGCCGCTTTGAAACCTTTTAACACACACTGCTAAAACTAACTTTGTTTGACATGCTGCTGCTTCTTTTGTGTATGGGGATACATTGTAAGTGTCATATATACAGTCGAGTCCCATTATTATGACCAACAGCTAATATCCAGAGTAACAACAAGGTGTGTAGAAAGGACAGCAGCTTGACAGGCTGGGAGTGACTCAATAAGGTCCTGGTAGGTTGTCACAGGTGTCTGGAGCCATGCTGACTGCAGTGCATCTCACAGCTGCTGAAGAGTGCGTGGAGAGGATCCATAGAGCAAACATGATGATCGAGGTGGTTCCAAAGATGCTCAATTGGGTTCAAATCTGGGGAATTAGGAAGCCAGGGTTGTATGTACTTGGAAGTTTTGGTCATGCTCGTCATTGCTAGCTGTGTTACATGTCACATTGTCTTTCTGGAAAATCCCATCTGCTCCAGGGAAGTCAATCACCATGTATGGGTGTATGTGATCTGTAAGCATGGATTCACACCCAGATCTGTTAGGAGCAGTCGTGTGCCTAGCCTTTCTGCTGCCTGAGGCGAAAACGGAAACTGCTCACAACACATGACTTCCTTCATGAGCTATGTGCTGCCAACATCAAAAGTAAGAAGTGGTCATAATAATGTGACTTAGCTGTGTACTTTTATTGCAGTGGCAATGACAGAAGAAAAATAATAATATTCAACAAAACAACAAATCTGTGGAAAATACAGTGGTGCTGCAGTATCATATCATAAGTTGGAACTGCTAAATGAACTAAACTATGCCAAAATGATTATCAACCCAAAAGTGATCCATAACTGATGCTTAGTCCCTTAGTAAATTTAAAAACAAAACTGTTAAAAAAATATAAAATATTGACCACAAAGGCTATGTACACCTTTGTGGGCATTTTTTTATGATTGCATTTTACTCATTTTGGGCTAAAAATCATTTTTTCAATTGGTTTTTAGTAAAAAGATTGAGCTGTTCTGGCACAAATTATTTTTCTAGCTGTGTGAATTGTACTTTTTGCTTTTTCTTTGTGGCAATCATCTAAAAAACCTTACGGTATCTCTAAATTACACTTATTTAAGATAAGAATTGAGCTAATGAGTGTTTATAAGGTCAGAGATCAGGAGCCCTTCAGGTGAGCTACCTGATGGAACAAAATGGAAATTCAGATGCTTCTACTAGATAAACTCAAGGCTTCACAAAGTGAAGTGAAGACCGTGGTTCAAAATTTTTAAATAAAAAATGCCCCCAAAGGTGTGTAAAAAATGGCCAGATAAACAAGCCCGAGGGGAGAGCCAGATGGATGGTGCTGGATCTTTTAGGTAAGTAAAGGAGCATTTATCATTTTAAGTTATTTCACAGCTTTGTGGTTTTTAGTTTTTTTTTTTTTTCAAACAACCTCTTTAGTGTAACCATCATTTGCAGGAGACTGAAAAGAGAGGAAGACAGATAGTCCAATAATGTGCGACTGTATGGTATATTTCAAAATAGGGATAGTTGCAGAAGCTATGATTTGATAGATTGCAGAGAAATAGAAAACTGTATTTCTTCTTATCTCTTGCCTACTGCCAGTGCATCTTTTTAGTTGTTCCACATTTTAGCAGAAATCTTCTGATTCTTGTCAGATGTCTGTGGTTATCATCAACATTCTATAGTGTCTCACAAAGTTTGTAAATTTTTACCCAGTGTTTTATTCTCTTTGAGGGGATATATTGTCGGGAAGAGAGGCTGCTACATTCATCTACTGCTATGTTTTTCAAGGTTATATGCTGTGATAAATGACCCTTTCAGAAATCTTACTGGTGGCCCTATTTCATAGAGGTGGTTGTGAGCTGGATTGTCGTTGAAGGGGGGTAATAATTTGGTGGGCACATACAGTCATTTGATTAAATACTTTAAAACTTTCAATATTAATATTTATTTATTATTTAATATTTATTTATGATTTGGCAATGAATTCTAGAATATTACAGGAAGAAGGATATTGAAGTCACCTCTTCAATATATTCTGGAGCAAAGTACTGGACCTGGTTGCTTGGTTCTCATCATTGACTCATCCTTTGCTGGTCAATAAAAGTGATAGATTGATGACACGTTTTGTCACAGTTTAATGCACTCAGCACACAGCACTGAACACAAAGAGACAATGAGGAAGAGACAATGAGGAACATTTATTAAGACTGGCGTTCCCATACACCAGTCCCGATGCCTTGTGTGTCGGAGTGAAATGCACCTAATTTATTATGTTGCAAATATGGCGTGCTCCATAATTTTGCAACTTATTTATGCCACTATTGTGGCGTAAAAACATTTCCCCCCAATGAGCACTAAAATGTCCCCCAATGAGTACTAAAATATTTAACCCCTAACACATGCAGCTATTTCCCAATTTAGTTTTTTATTCCCAGATGTATAGAAGCCATAAGTGTTTATTTTTATATGAGGACTTGATTTTTGCAGTACAAGTTGGAACCATTTGTTATTGCATAAAATGTAGTGGAGCTGCAACAAATTCTGTATTCTGTATAGCTTTATGGATTTCATTTTTATGGCATTCCCTATGTGGTAAAAATAATGTTAACTCCATTCTTTGGTTTGATCACAACTAGAGATGAGCGAGTACTAAAATGCTCGGGTGCTCGTTATTCGAGACGAATTTTTCCCGATGCTCGGGTGCTCGTTTCGAGTAACGAACCCCATTGAAGTCATTTTTGAGCATTTTTGCGGGGGACCAAAGCTCTTCACAGGGAAGTTTGCCTGAAAACCTGGAAACCTCAGAAAATGATGGAAACACCACGGAAATGGACAGGAAACAGCAGGGGCAGCATGCATGGATGCCTCTGAGGCTGCTTAATCCCACCATTACCCCAAATCCTCAGGCAACAGCCTGGTGGTTACCCTCATGACAATTGTGCTCACCCAGACCAAGAAAGGCGAGGCAAATACCCATCACATGTTAGGGAAGCACCCAACTAGGTGCAACGAAGGTCCATCACCGCCTGCAGGTGACACCACTGCTCATGCTGGCACTGCAGCTGACATCAAGTTTAGTATCTGTTCTTATCAGTTGCTGTGCCTGCTGGTGGTATAGTGGTGAGCATAGCTACTTCCCAAGCAGTTGATCTGGGTTCCATTCCCGTCTATCGCAGGAGGCAATGCAGAATCAGTACAATATCTAATACGTCCCCCTACCAGGGGTAAATTGTTTGGAGAGAGGGCCTGTAGGTGGGGGGCAAGGAGGTTTCGGTGGAAGAGCCAGAGGAGTGCCCCCTGGGCTAGCGTGTGTGGTGGTGACAACAGCCGGAATGCATTTGGAAATGCTCTAGCATCAGCCGGTGCAGTATCGATTCTTCTCAGTTTAATACCGTATACGTCCCCTATCTTGGGACCCTATATTTAATGGATATTTCGAACACGGAAAAGGGAAAAAGAGCTTGCTCTGGCCAGGGGAGTGTCTTTCCCACTGCAGCTAAGGGGACGTGTCCATGCTCTGCCTATCACAGGTCAGGAGGCAGATAAAAGAAGAACAAAAACTAACATGAGTGAAACTTCTGATACGTCCCCTATCCGGCTAAATTGTTTGTAGAGTGGGCCTGTAGGTGGGGGGGCAGGGTGGGGCAAGGAGGTTTCGGTGGAAGAGCCAGAGGAGTGCCCCCTGGGCTAGCGTGTGTGGTGGTGACAACAGCCGGAATGCATTTGGAAATGCTCTAGCATCAGCCGGTGCAGTATCGATTCTTCTCAGTTTAATACCGTATACGTTCCCTATCTTGGGACCCTATATTTAATGGATATTTCGAACACGGAAAAGGGAAAAAGAGCTTGCTCTGGCCAGGGGAGTGTCTTTCCCACTGCAGCTAAGGGGACGTGTCCATGCTCTGCCTATCACAGGTCAGGAGGCAGATAAAAGAAGAACAAAAACTAACATGAGTGAAACTTCTGATACGTCCCCTATCCGGCTAAATTGTTTGTAGAGTGGGCCTGTAGGTGGGGGGGGGCAGGCTGGGGGGAAGGAGGTTTCGGTGGAAGAGCCAGAGGAGTGCCCCCTGGGCTAGCGTGTGTGGTGGTGACAACAGCCAGAATGGATTTTTGAAAACTGTTGCATCAAGCGGTACAGTCGTAAATTATGAACTAGATCAAGTGTAGCATGTGTTCTCTGTATTCTTCTCAGTTTAATACCGTATATGGCAGCTATCCGGAAAAATAGTTTGGAGAGAGAGAAAGATAGGAAAAAAGACGTCAATTGTTTGGAGAGTGGGCCTGTAGGTGGGGGGGCAGGGTGGGGCAAGGAGGTTTCGGTGGAAGAGCCAGAGGAGTGCCCCCTGGGCTAGCGTGTGTGTTGGTGACAACAGCCGGATGTATTTAGAATGACGACGCAGGACCCCAACTTAAAAATTTAGCATCAACCGGTACAGTCGTAAATTATGAGATTGATCAAGTGTGGCATGACTTTTTAGATGGAGATTGCATGTGGTCACGTACTCCCTGGAACCCCATAGTCACCCCTTCTCTGATGTGCTAGCCCAGAACATTCTCTGCCCCAATTCGCAAGACCTTTTGCTGTTTCCGTGTGCTGACAGTGTGGATTTACCAGTGTTGTCTGAGGAGGTGGTGGACAATGGCGAGACACAGGTGTCGGGGGGGTGAGGTAGTTGTATGGGAAGCAAGTTACAGAGGGGACTCCTTGGGGGGGACTTTCTCATGATGGGACAGATTCAACTTGGGTGGATCAGGCACATTAACAGATGAATTTTTTGGGGGGTTTATTTAACTTTTATTTAGCAAAAATAACCACAGAGATATTTATTCGTTATCTTCTCTGCGCAGTCTGGCGTTGGGGTTCCTCACTTTGATGGCGAGCTGTGCCGCTCTCTCCACAATGGTCTGTAGCTTCTTAGATGGAGACTTTGTCAGCGATTTCAGTACAGAAGGACTTGTTGCTCATCCACAGAACCTCGTCCTCCATGACATTGTGGACAAGGAATTTGCGGGTGGACCAGGAATTTGCGGAACCCTGTGAGCAGCATGTGTTTGGTCTTCTACTTGCTACCGTATCCAATGTTTGGCAATATAGATTCGCAAGTAATATTATTTTTCACACCTATCCCAAAAATAAAAATGCATGCAGTATGCGCAAATAAAACTTTGAACTGGAATTGGAGAGAGGGCCTGTAGGTGGACCTCCGGAAAAATTGTTTGAATAGAGGGCCTGTAGGGGGCCCTCCCGAAAAATTGTTTGAAGAGAGGGCCTGTAGGTGGACCTCTGGAAAAATTGTTGGAATAGAGGGCCTGTAGGTGGACCTCTGGAAAAATTGTTTGAATAGAGGGCCTGTAGGTGGACCTCTGGAAAAATTGTTTGAATAGAGGGCCTGTAGGTGGACCTCTGGAAAAATTGTTGGAATAGAGGGCCTGTAGGTGGACCTCTGGAAAAATTGTTGGAATAGAGGGCCTGTAGGTGGACCTCTGGAAAAATTGTTTGAATAGAGGGCCTGTAGGTGGACCTCTGGAAAAATTGTTTGAATAGAGGGCCTGTAGGGGGGCCCTCCTGAAAAATTGTTTGAAGAGAGGGCCTGTAGGGGGCCCTCCTGAAAAATTGTGCTAAAAGAGTGCCAGTTGGACCTCTAAAAAATGGCGTTTTTTGGGTCAGCATTAGGCAAAGACGATATGGAGGAGGAGGAGGAGTAGGAGGAGGAGTAGAGAGGAGGAATCGGATACATAAGTTATTTAAATCTTTAGCTGCTTTCCCCCGGAGGAGATTTGAATTCCGGTGAAATCCAGGCTTTGTTCATTTTAATAAGCGTCAGCCTGTCAGCGCTGTCAGTTGACAGGCGTGTACGCTTATCGGTGATGACGCCACCAGCTGCACTGAATACCCGCTCTGACAGAACGCTAGCGGCAGGGCAGGCCAGCACCTCCAAGGCGTACAGCGCCAGTTCAGGCCACGTGTCCAGCTTTGAAACCCAGTAGTTGTATGGAGCAGAGTGATCGGTCCGGACGTTGGTATGGTCAGCTAGGTACTCCCTCACCATCTTTCTGTACAGCTCCCCCCTACTCTGCCTAGACTGGGGACAGGTGACAGTGTCTTGCTGGGGTGACATAAAACTGGCAAAGGCCTTGGAGAGCGTTCCCCTGCCAGTGCTGGACAAGCTGCCTGCTCGCCTCCTCTCCCCCGCTACTTGGCCCACAGAACCATGCCCTCTGCCGCTAGCGGCGTCAGATGGGAAGAATTGTTTCAGCTTGTGCACCAGGGCCTGTTGATACCTATTCACTCTCATACTCCTTTCCTCTGCAGGGATGAGAGTGGAAAGGTTCTGCTTGTACCGTGGGTCCAGGAGAGTGAACACCCAGTAATCGGTGTTTGAAAAAATTCTTCTAACGCGAGGGTCACGGGATAGGCAGCCTAACATGAAGTCTGCCATGTGCGCCAGAGTCCCAACACGCAAGAATTCCCTCTCCTCACTGGCCTGACTCTCCATTTCCTCCTCCTCCTCCTCCTCCTCCAAGTCCTCCTCTTCAGCCCATACACGCTCAAGAGTTAAGGACTGAGCACTGGTACCCTCTACTGTCTCGCCAACATTCTCCTCCTCTTCCTCCTCATCCTCATCCCCCTCCTCCGATACGCGCTGAGAAACAGACCGGAGGGTGCTCTGGCTATCAAGTGACGTATCTTCCTCCACCGTCTCTTGTGACAAGCGCAAAGCATCCGACTTGATGCTGAGCAGTGATTTTTTCAACAGGCAAAGCAGCGGGATGGTGAGGCTGATAATGGCGGCATCGCCGCTGACCATCAGTGTTGACTCCTCAAAGTTGCTCAACACCTGGCAGATATCAGACATCCACGTCCACTCCTCATTGTAGACTTGAGGAATCTGAGAGACCTGACTACCAGTTCTGGTGGAAGATGACATCTGGCAGTCTACAATCGCTCTGCGCTGCTGGTAAACTCTGGATAACATGTTTAATGTGGAATTCCATCTCGTGGGCACGTCGCACAACAGTCGGTGAGCGGGCAGTTGTAGGCGGCGCTGCGCTGCCCTGAGAGTGGCAGCATCTGTGCTAGACTTGCGGAAATGCGCACAGATGCGGCGCACCTTGGTGAGCAAATCAGACAGATTGGGGTATGTCTTGAGGAACCGCTGAACTATAAGATTGAACACGTGGGCCAGGCATGGCACATGTGTCAGTCTGCCGAGTTGCAGAGCCGCCACCAGGTTACGCCCGTTGTCACACACAACCATGCCTGGCTTGAGGTTCAGCGGTGCCAGCCACACATCGGTCTGCGCCGTGATGCCCTGTAACAGCTCTTGGGCGGTGTGCCTTTTGTCACCTAAGCTCAGCAGTTTGAGCACCGCCTGCTGGCGCTTACCCACGGCACTGCTGCTGCGCCTAGAGCTACCGACTGAAGGCGCCGTGCCCACGGATGGTAATTCGGTGGAGGAGGAGGAGGAGGGGTCGGAGGAGGAGGAGGAGGCATAGTACGTTTGAGAGACCGTGACCGAGGTAGGCCCCGCAATCCTCGGTGTGGGCAGTACATGAGAGGCCCCAGGGTCATTCTCGGTCCCAGCCTCCACCAAGTTAACCCAATGTGCCGTCAGTGAGATATAGTGTCCCTGCCCGGCAGCACTTGTCCACGTGTCCGTGGTTAGGTGGACCTTCTCAGAAACAGCGTTGGTCAGGGCACGGATGATGTTCTGTGACACGTGCTGGTGTAGGGCTGGGACGGCACATCGGGAAAAATAGTGGCGGCTGGGGACGGAATACCGAGGGGCAGCCACCGCCATGAGATTTCGAAAGGCCTCGGTCTCTACCAGCCTATAGGGCAGCATCTCCAGGCTAAGCAATTTGGAGATGTGGACGTTGAGGGCTTGGGCATGTGGGTGGGTGGAACTGTATTTCCTCTTGCGCTCCAGCGTCTGCTGTAAAGACAGCTGAACGCTGCGCTGGGACACATTGGTGGACACTGTGGAGGATCGTGGAGGCGAAGGTGTGGTTTTCCGGCGGGAGGCGCTCGTGCCGGGGTCCTGGGCAGGGGGTTGACTAGCAGAGGCAGCGAGTGACACAGGGGAAGGAGCAGTGGTGTGACCCGCAGGGGGTGGTGAACGGCCTTGGTTCCATTGAGTGGGGTGTTTAGCACTCATATGCCTGCGCATGCTGGTGGTGGTTAGGCTAGTAGTGGTGGCACCCCTGCTGATCCTGGTGTGGCACAGGTTGCACACCACAGTCCGTCGGTCATCCTCACTTTCTTTAAAGAACCTCCAGACTTGCGAACATCTAGGCCTCGCCACGGGAGCTTCCCTACGTGAAACAGTTGCTGCTGATGCACCAGCTCTGGCCCTGCTTCTCCCTCTGGCCACACCACTGCGTCTTACAACCTGTTCTGGTGCAGCACTCGCCTCCGCCTCAGAAGCACTGTCTTCACTCGGCATATCAACCCAGCTTGGGTCAGTCACCTCGTCATCCTCCGATTCCTCAGTCTGCTCCCCCCTCGGAATTCCTCCCCTAACAACAACTTCACCACTGTCTGACAACCGTGTCTCCTCATCGTCCGACACCTCTTTACAAACTTCTTCCACTAACTCAACATTGTCATCATCATCATCATCACCCACAGACTGCGACAGTTGGAAAACTTGGGCATCGGGAACGAGGTCAGCAGCAACCTGAGAAGTGGTTTGTGACTCTGGGAAGGGTCCAGAAAACAGTTCCTGAGAGTATGCCGGATCGCATTCCAAATTTTCCTGGGAGGGGGCAGACTGGGGGGAAGGAGGTTGAGGTGGAGGAGCTAGAGGAGTGCTCCCTTGGGTAACGTGGGTGGACTGCGTGGAAGACTGACTGGTGGACAAATTACTTGAAGCATTGTCCGCAATCCACGAGATCAGCTGTTCGCACTGTTGTGGTTTCAACAGTCCTCTACCACGTGTCCCTGTAAGTTGAGACATGAAGCTAGGGAGTGTAGCTCTGCGGAATTCCCCTGCTCCCTCATCAGCGGGTACTGTCTCACCCTGCCCAGGACCACGGCCTCTGCCCCCTGCAGTAATTGAATGCCCACGCCCACGCCCTCGACCCTTAGCCCTGGGGTTCAACATTTTTTGTATATAGGTGTATGATAAAAAAAAAATAAAAAATTAAGTCCGGTAGAATTAAGTGACGTACAGAAAGTGTCACCTGGACAGATTATACGGATTGGAGCGAGTGTGCTGAACTGTGACACACAGAAAGGTTACACGCAGCTAAGTAAAATGGATTTGTATCACTGAACTAAAACAACTGAAAAAATTATTTTATTTTTTTTATATTTTGTTTTTTTGGGAACGTGACGTGCAGGAACTATGGTAGGACTGACTGACACCCTGTTAACGGTGGCTATTTAGTCTGCGACCCAGACAAATGTCGCACAGAGAATTTTCTGGATCGAGCGGTAGATGATATTGGTAGCAAATGACTTGGTTGTATTGTGTGACGTACAGAAAGTGTCACCTGGACAGTATATACGGATGGGAGCTAATGTGCTGAACTGTGACACACAGAAAGGTTACACAAAGCCGAGTAAAATGGATTTGTATCACTGAGCTAAAACAACTGAAAAAATAATTTTTTTTTTATATTTGTTTTTTTATATTTTTTTTACAATTTTGTTTTTTTGGGAACGTGACGTGCAGGAAATATGGTAGAACTGACTGACACCCTGTTAACGGTGGCTATTTAGTCTGCGACCCAGACAAATGTCGCACAGAGAATTTTCTGGATCAAGCGGTAGATGATATTGGTAGCAAATGACTTGGTTGTATTGTGTGACGTACAGAAAGTGTCACCTGGACAGTATATACGGATGGGAGCGAATGTGCTGAACTGTGACACACAGTAAGGTTACACAAAGCTGAGTAAAATGGATTTGTATCACTGAGCTAAAACAACTGAAAAAATAATTTTTTTTAATATTTTGTTTTTTATATTTTTTTAAAATTTTGTTTTTTTGGGAACGTAACGTGCAGGAACTATGGTAGGACTGACTGACACCCTGTTAACGGTGGCTATTTAGTCTGCGACCCAGACAAATGTCGCACAGAGAATTTTCTGGATCAAGCGGTAGATGATATTGGTAGCAAATGACTTGGTTGTATTGTGTGACGTACAGAAAGTGTCACCTGGACAGTATATACGGATGGGAGCGAATGTGCTGAACTGTGACACACAGAAAGGTTACACGCAGCTGAGTAAAATGGATTTGTATTACTGAGCTAAAACAACTGAAAAAATAATTTTTTTTTTTATATTTTGTTTTTTTGGGAACGTGACGTGCAAGAACTATGGTAGAACTCACTGACACCCTGTTAACGGTGACTATTTAGTCTGCGACCCAGACAAATGTCGCACAGAGAGTTTTCTGGATCAAGCTGTAGATGATATTGGTAGCAAATGACTTGGTTGTATTCTGTGACGTACAGAAAGTGTCACCTGGACAGTATATATGGATTGGAGTGAGTCAGTGCTGAACTGTGACACACAGAATGGTTCCACAGTGCTGTGTGCAATGGATTTGTATCACTGAGATAGAACAATAAAAAAAAACAGGGTTAGATATGGCGATAGCTGCACTACTAGTGCCA
This sequence comes from Rhinella marina, assembly GCA_900303285.1. NCBI lineage: Eukaryota > Metazoa > Chordata > Amphibia > Anura > Bufonidae > Rhinella > Rhinella marina. Next base: position 117,337 of record ONZH01024495.1, on the reverse strand, counting down.
GCCAGCCAAGTGACAAAAATAATAAAATAAAATGTCTTCTAGCCCTTAGAAGGGCTGTTGGGTTCTTTGTGGGTGATCCCTGCCTAACAGACAACTAAATGCAGGCCCTAACACTGTCCCTGAAAGGCAGCAGCTCTATCCCTAACGACATCCAGACGGCATCTGAGACGAGCACCGCGGCCAGTCGGTAGTATATTCCTGGGTCACCTGATCAGGCCAGCCAACCCCTGCTATCGACATGTAAGGGCCCCACGTGATGCTGGGTGGTACGCAGAGTCTCCTGGCTTGTGATTGGCTGTGTTTTTAGGCGCCAAAAAAGCACGATGCGGAAGTTGCCATTTCCTCGAGTATGGCGAGATACTCGTCCGAGCTGCGAGTACTTACGAGTACCCTAATACTCGAACGAGTACCAAGCTCGGACGAGTATGCTCGCTCATCTCTAATCACAACTATACCACATTTTTTACAGTTTTTCTCCTGTTTCAGTGGTTGGAAAAAATAAAATTTTGAAATAAAAAATCAAGTTTCTCTTTACAACGCCATATTCTGACCCCATATCTTTTTTATTTTGAGGGACAATCTGTGTTTTTCATTGATACCAATTTGGGGTGTTTATGACTTTTTAATCATGTTTTATTCAATGTTTTGGGGGAGGTGAAGCGACCAAAAAACAGCAAATTGGCTATATCTTTTCCTTAACATCATTTATTTACCGTATTTTTCGCCCCATAAGACGCATTTTTTTCTCCCAAAAGTGGGGGGGAAATGCCCCTGAGTCTTCCATTATGGAAGCGCTCATTAGCACCGGAGGACAAGGAAGCGGTGAAGACTCTTTACTTACCGCTTCCTGGTCCTCCGTTCGGTTGTGCTGTGCTGCCCACAGCGTGAGGGCACTCTGTGCGCGCCGGGTCACAGCACAGCCGCAGCAGGGAGAAGACAGAGCACACTGGAGGAGAGGAGCAGCGGCGTCCGGAGCAGGAAAGGTAAGTGATTTTTTTTATTTTATTAGCTCTGAGGCTGGGGGCTGACATGAGGCTGATGGCTGACATTAGGGTGATGGCTGACATTAGGGTGATGGCTGACATGAGGCTGATGGCTGACATGAGGCTGATGGCTGACATTAGGGTGATGGCTGACATTAGGGTGATGGCTGACATTCTGACATTAGGGTGATGGCTGACATGAGGCTGATGGCTGACATTAGGGTGATGGCTGACATTAGGGTGATGGCTGACATTAGGGTGATGGCTGACATTCTGACATTAGGGTGATGGCTGACATGAGGCTGATGGCTGACATTAGGGTGATGGCTGACATTAGACTGATGGCTAACGAGGCTGATGGCTAACATTAGGGTCATGGCTGACATGAGGCTGGGGGCTGACATTAGGCTGATGGCTTGGGGCTGACATATGGCTGGGGGACTGATATGAGGCATATGGTGGGGCTGATATGAGGCATATGGGGGCTGATGAGAGGCACAGGGCTCTTATCTGAGGTATGATTGGGGTTTATTCCTATTGGGGTCTGATCTGAGGTCTTATTGGGGTCCTATTAACATTGGGGGTCTTATTGGGGCTGTTAGCTGGGATCTGATTAACATTAGTGGTCTGATTAGTGGTCTGACCTGAGGGCTAATGAAAAATATTTTTTTTCTTATTGTCCTCCTCTAAAACCTAGGTGCGTCTTATAGGGCGAAAAATACGGTATATTTTAATAGTATGGACATTTTTGTGTTACGGCAATACCAATAATCTTAATTTTTTTTATTTTTACAGTGGGGATAGGTGGGTGATGTGATTTTTCTTTTACAAACATCTTTATTGAACATTTTAAACATTTTATATAAGTAAGAGCCAGCAGAGAATATGACAAAGTAAACTACTAGTGTGTGGTAAGAATAGAGATGAGCAAGCATGCTCGGCCGAGCGTACTCGGGAGCAATTTTCAAGTAGTAGCGTACGCATCTTATAATCTGTACACTAATGCGTACGCATCTTATAAATTTGTACGCTAATGCGTACAGATTAGAAGATGCGTACGCTACTACTCGAAAATTGCTCCCAAGTACGCTTGGCCGAGCATGCTCGCTCATCTTTAGGTAAGAACAGTTCTGTCCATCAGAGTGTAACTATAAGGAGAGAAAATTCAGGGGCACTAACAATGCATGTCCCTTCACACTATGGGGCCAATCGGAAAATCAGGACTGCCATCAGAAATTTCAGGGCTCCATACAGGCAGTGTTTGTGCTCCACATGTGCCTCATAGCCGATCCTGCCTGTACCCAACCGCTCCCTATTCATCCCTGCCTTCAGCATGCTGCCTGGTCATACAGTATAATACAGCATTACATACCTCTCACATCCTGTCATGTCTCTTATTATGTAGATGTTCTCATTACTCATCTTCTCTATTAGGACCAGACCACAATGATGGCTTCTTTCAACAACATCTCATTTCTGCAGAGTTTGACATTTTTTATTCCTCACTTTTTCTCCCCACCTTCTCAAAACAAACTCCCCATCCTAGTGCTACCACAACACTGTGTCCACTGTACTTAACTCCCCAATGCTGTAATATACTATACTGTAGAAAAAATAGTTCCCCTACAAGTAATAAAGCCCCATTCAATGTCCCCTAAAATGTCCCTACTAATAATACTACCCCTTTAGTGCCCCCAGTAATGATAAGGTGTCCTAGAATGCCTCAGGCCCATGAGGGTGAACAGTGGGGCAGGGAACCATCAAAATGTTATGTAGCCAGTTGATGAACCCTTCTTGGGACCTGGAGCCGGCAATGATTGTACCATTTGCCAGGCCTACCTCACTGTAGAGGAGTATCGCCAGTTTTGTTATCAGTAGACATGTGCAATAGTAGACAACCTGAAGTATGCCCTTACTAGGGCTTGCCATAGAGAGTCACTCCAGACTAGATTTCAGGGCATGGGTAGAATGATAGTAAAACATAATTATATACATTTTTGTAACCATATTTGACATGATATGGCTTACATTAAAATAGCCCTCACATTACGTTTTTTTTTTAACTAAATATAGGTGGCTGGCTAGTCTTTTGTCAGACCTTTCTTCAATTCAGAACAATGTCTGCATTCTGTCATCTCCATTGGCTAACGTAATTTACCAAAATAACATGCACACAACCATATGTATCTTGAAGTCCGCATACCGCGGATCAGTGGATACCAGCCATGTGCATGCTGCAACTTCATTGTACAAATGCCTATTCTTGTCTGCAAAATGGATTCTATACTTTGCAGAATGGCTACATGGATGCGGACAGCACATGGATGACATCTGTGTGCTGTCTGCATTTTTTGCGGCACCATAAAAATTAATGGATTTGCAGGAGGTCCTCAAAAAATGTGGGAATGTGTGCAGGATGCCTTATCCGAATTTCTGTGGTGAACAGAGTGGAGTGGGGTTCCTGCGCAACCTTAATTCTCTACTCCAACAGAAACAATTAAATATGCCTAATTTCTGGTATGGCATTACATTATAGAATATTAGGGAGAGATGGATGTTGAAGTCATGTACTCAATATATTATAGAACAAAATGTCGCTGCAGTATTTTTGCTGCTCTTAATCTAGAGCCCCCTCATTGTCTGTGGGTGCCAAATCTTATATAAGAGTTTCTCCCCCTGATGGGTCATTATGGAGAATTACTGGTCGGTGATAATTACCCCGGCCAGGAGAAGACAGATGCAGACACACATGGTTGTGTTTGAACAGAGTCTCCTAAAAGGGGACGCCAAAATGCTTTATTTATAGTGTAGTAGCCTGGGCTGGCAGAAAGCTCCGCCCCTTACATTCTGGAAATAACAACAGAGTCTTTACCATGCATATACATTACATAACCTTAAGTAATCTATTCTTGTACAACAGACAGGGCCGGACTGGCCGTCTGGCACTTCTGGCAAATGCCAGAAGGGCCGCTGCCCTCCGTGGGCCGGTCCAGTCCACCCTTGCAGGGCCGCACCGCCAATTAGACAGGTGCGGCGCGGCCCTGCGCATAATTGCGGGCGTCGGCGGGGCAGAGGGAGATGAGCGCTTCCATTGTGGAAGCGCTCATCTCCATAGTCATCTGTATCGCCGTCCTCAGGACGGCGATACAGATGCCTGTATTGTACTGCGGCAGGGGAGGGAGAGGCGTCTCCCCTGCCCGTTCCTCTGATAGGCTGCAGGCACTAGGCCTGCAGCCTATCAGAGGCCGGCTCAGGTGGCGCGATGACGTCATCGCGCCGCCTGAGCCGTACAGCGCGGGACACAGGCCGGAAGACGCCTCATCGCATCGCTGCTGGAGGTAAGTATAAGTGTTATTTTTTTTTATTGTAGCACCGACCGGAGCTCTATTGGGGGCACATGGGGGCATTTTACTGGCACTGGGGCATTTTTACTGGCACAATGGGGGCACTGGGGGCATTTTTACTGCACTGGGGCATTTTTACTGGCACAATGGGGGCACTGGGGGCATTTTTATGGGCACTGGGGGCATTTTTACTGGCACATGGGGGCACTGGGGCATTTTTACTGGCACATGGGGCACTGGGGGCCTTTTACTGGCACATGGGGGCATATTTACTGGCACAATGGGGGCACTGGGGGCATTTTTACTGCACTGGGGCATTTTTACTGGCACAATGGGGGCACTGGGGGCAATTTTATGGGCACTGGGGGCATTTTTACTGGCATATGGGGGCACTGGGGCATTTTTACTAGCACATGGGGCACTGAGGGCATTTTTACTGGCACATGGGGGCATTTTTACTGGCACAATGGGACACTGGGGGCATTTTTACTGGCACTGGGGGCATTTTTACGGGCACTGGGGGCATTTTTACTGGCACAATGGGGCACTGGGGGCATTTTTATGGGCAATGGGGGCATTTTTACTGGCACATGGGGCACTGGGGGCATTTTTACTGGCACTGGGGCATTTTTACTGGCACATGGGGCACTGGGGGCATTTTTACTGGCACATGGGGGCATTTTTACTGACACAATGGGGCACTGGGGGCATTTTTACGGGCACTGGGGGCATTTTTACTGGCACAATGGGGCACTGGGGGCATTTTTATGGGCACTGGGGGCATTTTTACTGGCACATGGGACACTGGGGCATTTTTACTGGCACATGGGGCACATGGGGGCATTTTTACTGACACAATGGGGCACTGGGGGCATTTTTACTGGCACATGGGGCACATGGGGGCATTTTTACTGGCACTGGGGGCATTTTTACTGGCACATGGGGCACTGGGGGCATTTTTACTGGCACTGGGGGCATTTTTACTGGCACTGGGGCATTTTTACTGGCTCATGGGGCACTGGGGGCATTTCTTACTGGCACTGGGGGCATTTATTTATGGCATGGGGGCACTGGGGGCATTTTTATTGGCACTGGGGGCATTTTTCTGGCACATGGGACACTGGGGGCATTTCTTACTGGCACATGGGGGCACTGGGGGCATTTCTTACTGGCACATAATTTGGGGGGCATCTATGGGTGGGGAGCACTTCTTACTGGCACATTATTGGGGTGAAATTTTGGGGGCACTTCTTACTGGCACGTTGGAAGCATTATTACTTCTGGGGCACAGTGGGTACATTAGTACTGTTGGGGGCACTATTACTAACAAGTGCACTCTGGCAGAGAATTATTAGTTGGGACTTTGGGGGGCACTATTACTGTGGGGGCACCTGGCACAGCATCAGCGCAGTTATTTCTGGGGGACGTTATGTTCACACTATTACGGGACACTATTTGCTGGGCGCAGTTATTTTAGGACACTGTGTGCCAATAATTATTGAAGGGCACTATCTGTGTGGTACTAGTGGCACAGTACTGGGGGTGGTAGGATGATTTGTCCATAAGATGGGAGGATGATGGAAAAGTAGTAAACTAAGATTTTTTTTTCTGTCAAACTGCAGAGATGAGAAATGGCTGAAAAATGGTGTCTGGTCTGAAAGGAGAAGATGAGGAAAGAAAAGATCTACATCAGAGGAGACGTCACTGGATGTAAGAGGTATGAGGCGCTGTATTATACTGGATGTAAGAGGTATGGGGCGCTGTATTAGGCTACATTCAAATGAACATTGTGTTTTGCGGTCTGCAAATTGCGGATCCGCAAAAAAAGGATGATGTTCCATATGGCATCCGTTTTTTTTGCAGATCCATTGTAACAATGCCTATCCTTGTCCGCAAAATATGCAGATCGGAGGCCACAAAAACAACTGTGCTGTGAATGTAGCCTTACCCTGTATGTTCTGTAGTGATATATGTAATGTTAGGAAGGAAAAGGTTAGTTTACACAGGGTGATGTGCGCCCGACAGACTGGATCTTTTGTACAAACCAAAAGATCCAATCAGCCGATGAACGAGCGTTTTACTCGTTCGTCGGCTGATTAGGGCCACTTTTACACGGGCCGATTATCGGCACTACCGTTCCTAGGAGCGCTTTTTCGGCCGATAATCGGCCCGTGTAAAAGGACCTTTACACATCAATCTGTGTAATAGGGCCACTGATGAACTGAAAGACTTTTGACATTTCACAGAGACATATCAAAAGTTTTGATCAGTCCGGGTCTGAGTTCTAGACCCGTACCCTATCAGGAGATATAGCTTTTCCATCTCTCTCTGCAGGGGGCGGTTTATTTACCTTGTTTGGTGTGGTTTACGTTTATTAAATTATTATATTTTAATAATTTTTAGGGCCTCTAAAAGGGTTGGCTGTGACTTTAAAAAGTCGAGGCATGTGGGCCTCTTTGATTTCAAAATGCCAGGGCTGAATTTCAGTCCCAGTCCGGCCCTGACAACAGATATGGTATAGAGAATGGGTCATGTGCTCATATATAAATATAGCAAAGGAAAAGGTCACGTCACTGCTACGTGCTTAAGCTGGCATATAATTAAGTTCAGATATTTTATTGCATTCACAAAAACTTCACAAGACAATGTAAAACAGAATTAGAGATGAGCGAATCTATTCGCCGCATCGTAGATTTGATACGAATCTTGGAAATTTTCAGCTGCGAAGCGAATCCGAATTTTTTGAGATTCACTCTGTTAGATTCGAAAATGTTCTTAAGGCTTTCTACTCATTTGCTACATACTTGTCCGATAAATTGTACGCTAAGGCTACGTATGAGTTAGTCTAGTGCGGTTGTGTACGAATTCGATTAATTAGCGAACTCTTACTGTTAGTTCGTCATTCGTGCGGCAAAAGCCCAGGAAGAAAGCGGTCACCTGACCTAGTGGGCAGGGCTTGCTCTGATTGGCTCAGGCTCAGTAAGCCAGTGACGCATCACTTCTGCTGCGACTGCTGAGACGAGCAGAAGCACTGTGTGTGTAGTTCTGAGAGACTGAGACCTGTTTTGTTTAAATTGGGGTGTAATTGTTCTGGGAATCCATATTACACATATCAGCAGGGGCGTACATAGAAATTATTGGGCCCCATAGCAAGAATTTGAATTGGCCCCCCTAACCCCGCCCACTGCCATGGCCCATCCCACATGCTGTCCTGGCTCCTCCACTGCCACACCCCCATTTGCCAATAAAGAAATGTGGTCACAAGGAGACGTTATACTGTATGGGGGCAGCTACAAGGAGACGTTATACTGTATGGTCGCTGCCACAAGGAGATGTTATACTGTATGGGGCAGCCACAAGGAGATGTTATACTGTATGGGGGCAGCAACAAGAAGACGTTATACTGTATGGGGGCAGCCACAAGGAGACATTATACTGTATGAGGGTAGCCACATGGAGACGTTATACTGTATGAGGGCAGCCAGAAGGAGACGTTTTACTGTATGGGGGCAGCCACAAGGAGACGTTATACTGTATGGGGGCAGCCACAAGGAGACGTTATACTGTATGGGGGCAGCCACAAGGAGACGTTATACTGTATGGGGGCAGCCACAAGGAGACGTTATACTGTATGGGGGCCACAAGGAGACGTTATACTGTATGGGAGCCACAAGGTGACTTTATATTGTATGGGGGCAGCCACAAGGATACGTTATACTGTATGGGGGCAGCCACAAGGAGACATTATACTATATGGGGGCAGCTACAAGAAGACGTTATACTGTATGGGGGCCACAAGGAGACGTTATACTGTATGGGGGCCACAAGGAGACATTATATTGTATGGGGGCAGCCACAAGGAGACGTTATACTGTATGGGGGCCACAAGGAGACGTTATACTGTATGGGGGCCACAAGGTGACATTATATTGTATGGGGGCAGCCACAAGGAGACGTTATACTGTATGGGGCAGCCACAAGGAGACATTATACTATATGGGGGCAGCCACAAGGAGACGTTATACTGTATGGGGGCCAAAAGAAGACGTTATACTGTATGGGGGCCACAAGGAGACGTTATACTGTATGGCGGCAGCCACAAGGAGACGTTATACTATATGGTGCGGCCACAAGGAGACATTATACTGTATGCTGCGGCCACAAGGAGATGTTATACTGTATGGGGGCAACAAGGAGACATTATACTGTATGGGGGCCACAAGGAGACGTTGTAATGTATGGTGTGGCCACAAGGAGACGTTATACTGTATGGGGGCAACAAGGAGACATTATACTGTATGGGGGCCACAAGGATACATTATACTGTATGGGGCCACAAGGATACTGTATGGGGCAGCCCAGCACCTACAAGGAGACATTATACTGTATGGCAGGCACTATGGGGCACTGGAGGCAGCCACAAGGAGACATTACTGTATGGGGGCAACCACAAGGTGACATTATATTGTTATGTGCAGCTAGTTGCAGGCAAGCAGGATGGAGTAGGCTAGACTAATCAGAAAGGACCGCAGGAGAAGACATACATAGACATTTCACCTTTACTCGGGGCCAGCACCGGACTGGAGCGCTGGGGCCAGGGGTGGCGGATGAGGCGGGTAGCTGATGAGGCAGGTGGCTACTCGCATGTGGATAACTTCCTTCTAGGTGCGCGCTGCTGCCTGCCAGCAATACACTGGCCAATCAGCAGCAGGATATTTGCACACTGCTGAATGCTGATTGGCCAGTGGAGTACACCAGACGCAGCGCTTGGTCCTGGACTAGGGAGCGCACAGCCGCCCATCCTAGCTTGTGTGGGTAGACAGAGTAGGGGGTGGGGCCTTCCGTGTGCTCCGGGCCCCCCTGTACCTTGGGCCCCATAGCAGTGGCGTGGTCTGCCTACATTGGTGGTACGCCATTGCATATCAGGGATACTGCAGGGCCAGTGCAGGGCTAGTAATTTATCAGGCAGGGAGAGAGACAGGGAGAGAGATAGGGAGAGAGACAGGGAGAGAGACAAAGACCAGCTGCAGGGCCACAGTCAAGTGAAAAATGTCTGGAATGGATAAGCAAAAGGGGTCCAGTTCCAGCCAGACCTCGAGCTCTAAAAAAAAGGAGAAGGTGGCACAGGGCAGCAGTGCCAAAGGACCTGTAGCCGGAGCTTCTACTTGTAGAATTCGCAATACTTGGCCAGTGTTCCACCAGGCTAACCAACCAAGATGCAAAATTGTAGTGGAGGAGAAAGTGGATGAGGTAGTGGAGTGGATGGCACACTCATCTCAGTCACAGCCGGATGATCTGCTGTCATCTGCTGATGTATCACATATATTATGCAATCGCTAGACAATAGTATGCTGAGGATTCGTACGCAATTTGTACGCTCATGCGTACGTGTTCACAGAAGTTGCGTACCTTTTAAAACTGAACGTTTGTTATTAGTGTGTGAATGTTCGCAAAACGCCACATGATAACGTATAATTTGTATGCAGATTCGCCGAATAGATTCGTAGGATATACGAATCTTATGAAAAGTTCAACGAATATTCAGCGAAGCGAATTTTGAATGATTCACTCATCTCTAAACAGAATGCAATAAAAAATTATACAGTGTCATAGATACATATGAGTTCACATAGGGAAACTTTTTTGAGCTCTATTGGGGATTTTCATAAAAAACTTCTGCAACCTACTACATGCTAGTAGGTTGCAAGCAGTTTCCATTCTTTAAAAAAATGTGAGTCCTCTTCTGTGAAGTTGAGTCTCTGTAGGGCCTTTCCTTTTTGAAAGTCAGTGGTTGTCTGAAATTACAGGCTTCATCCATGTGATGTTATCAAGTGTACCCGTGGCATATCCACAGATCACTTATGCTGGATTTCTCCTTTAAAATCGTATTCCTAACATATAAACATATCTCATATCCATAAGGTATGTCATAAATGTCTCATAGGTTTGGTTCCCACTTCCAAGTGTGGTGCACGTCTTCATTTTCTGCCTGGGTGTGGTGGCTGTCAGGCTTTTCACCAGACCAGTCAGGGGCCAGCAGACCCCTTTTAGGTACAAAGGTATGGGTCCTACAGAGGGAAAACCACATCTCTCAGACATTTATGACATATTATGCGCATATTCTATAAATGTCCTAGATGGAATACCCCTTTTTAAGACTTATATGAGCCAATCTTGTTTCTTTCACAGTCAAACTAATAAATTAAAAGCTGAAGATCAGTTGCTAGTTTTTGTAAGAAGGGATTTTATACATAATGTTTTTCTCCTCCTCTATTATATACCCTGTATTGATTTTGTTCTTGGGAAGCAGTTGTAAAGATGTAGCACCTGGGCATAGGCCAGCATTTCAGGGATGAGATGCCGAGGACCTGCTCCCCAACGTGTTCAGTTTTACTCGCCTACAAGTCCCATGATTGATCTAGACAGGCAGAATCAGATACACATTCATAACATACAAGCTGTTGTAATTCTTCCTCCAGAATGACTGGATCGTCTGTATACAGCGTATCCTCTAGTGGTTAGCTAGCAAGTATTGAGTTAGGCCGGTGAACCTATAAATTTTTTATCTCTGCTTATTTATTCACAAGACAAATTGAGAGAAAAACAGTATAGTTACATCCCTGACCTATACAGAGTTATGGAATGGTTGTGCACGATGACATTTACAGAGACATATGACCGAGCAGTGATGAGAAGGATTTGAGCAAACTCTACAGAGGATTTCATATATTCAAGTTCTAGCCAACTGTTAGGTTGCACTAGTAAGAGACAGGGGAAAATATAATTACAATTCCTCTTTGTCAAGGATGGTACAAGCTTCCAAGCATGTGGCCTGTCATTGTGCAAGACACTCTGCCGAGCATCATAGTAGAATTTAATGTATGGGAACTGAAATCTTGATCCTGAATCATAGAAATTGTTGTATGAAACAGGAAGAAGTATTGAATGGACCTTAATTATTTATTTAGAAGCCAAAGGGCCATTCCCTCAACCCCTGCCCTGCAAGCAGTGAATTAAAAAGTTCAGTTTCCCAGTTATGCTTATTTATCGCGGCCGGTAAAGAGCTCTAAGGTTACCTCAACAAAAGCAGTTTACAAACCAGATATGCATTATTCTTACCTCTTGCTGGGTTTTGTGAATACATTTATTACAGAGCTGTTGAGCCAAAATCATTAGCCTGAGCTGTCACTAACCTGCTCGGTTAAAATGCAGTGAATCATTCATGGTTGACGCAAATGCTTTACAAAAAAATGGAAATAAGGAGCTCAAAACTGTTTTTGTTCCCTTGAATAATGATCTAATTTTGCTTCATATCCAAAATTCTGGTAAAAAGAATATCAAATCTGTCACCACTTAACACATTGCTAGGGCTTTTTTCTTGTGTTATCCATCTAAATCTTACAGAACATGAACAAGTACAAATTATATTGTAAACAGCTTAGTTATAGGACATATGTTAAATATTTCATTTTCTATAGATATGCTGATATCTTTAGATTTCACCACCTTACTTACTTGTATTTACTATAGCCATATTAGAGCATTTTACCATTTTATTAGAATTATAGGACTAAAAAAAGAAAGCGAGACCAACAATGCTTGGCGGAACATGGAGCTCCCAAACGCAGACTGTTGGCCAAACCCACTGTTCTTGGTTGGTTTGGCTGACAATACACTAATGTGTCGGGCCTTAAAGGGGTTGTACCACTAATATAAGTGTATAGAAACAGAGAAAGACCAAGGAATAAAATCCAAAGCTTTATTTCAGATCAAAATCAGTCCAGCAGAACAATCTCCATAGTGGATTCAAAATACCATAATGAGAAGAAGTCACATCAGTTGATGCATTTTTGGCTTGATCTGGGCCCATACTCATAACTTGATGCTGTTTATATGGGAGAAAGTTAATAAGTACAGCACTTGTGGAAACGCCCATAATTAGCATATTGTTAATTAAAACAAAATAATGGTTAAAAGTTAAACACAAAATGAACACGTGAAAATAAATAATTAATGTAGTATGAGATCAAAACAGGAATTTAGCTTATGGGGGTGGACTTTTTTTTAAATAAAAATCTCCAGTGAGATTCTTGATTTAATAATACCCATCTCCAATCTTCAATCCGTAATGGATGATTAACCATTTCACTGCCATGGAATCTCAGAGCGATTTCCCTAATGTTTCTTCAAAAATGTTTGGACATACTAGAAGGGTTAGGGTGTATTCACACGACCGTAGTTTTGGGTCCGCATCTGTTCCGCAAATTGCAGAACGCACACGGCCGCTATCCGTGTTTTGTGGATCCGCAATTAGCGGACCGAAAAACACTTACGGTCGTGTGAATGCACCCTTAATCGCATCTGGATTTGTGGCATCTATAATTTGTTCTATTATTCTTTTCCGTTTAGATTTAGATAGTACAACCTACATATGCAATAAGTGTTTGATGTGATAAATTGTGGAAATGCCCTGTAGAGAAAACATTTTAGTTTTTTGTGCATATATGCAACATGAACATCTAACTCCATGACATTTGGAACAGACTGTGTGCACCAGGACTGAGATTTGTGCCGTACCAATATTACACTTGGAGATAATAGAGAACCAAGTGTTGGTGGTCTCCTAGTAGAAAAATTGCACCCTAAGTATCTGCTTGAAAGTGTCATCTTGTGATAAGAGGGATAGATACCTATTTATGATTTTATTAATGTTAAATTCTTGGCTATATATTGTTCCAAATCATGGTTTATCAGCATAATGATGTTCTTGTGTGTTTTTTTTTTTTTTATATTTTGATAATGGATGAGATCTTGATTAGTTTTATGTGTTTTTAGCCTGATTAATAATGAATTTCCCTGACAGGTACACTGGCTATAGTGTGCTTGGGATGGCAGGTGAGGCACTTTAAATAGTGTTTCCTGAAGTGGACTTATGGTACATACAGAATGTGTACCAATATATCCTGGTCTCCTATGAACGGGATTTGAACCTGATGGTATTGATAACTAAAACGTATATTATATTCATTATAATGAATGTGGCTGACAAAATCTGGTACGCCGCCACACTGGCAGGCCATATAATGACAATATCATCAATGTAGCAGCCCTACCAGAGGATGTCAGACACATATTTGTTATCAAGTGTAAAAATAAATTGTTCCTCCCACATAGCAACGTATATATTTGGTAAAGATGGGGAAAATGTTGCCTCCATCAAAGTTCCTGTGGTCTGAATAAAAACCTTCTGTTCTGATTAGCCATAAAATAGTTGTCAAAGAAGATGTTCTAGCACCATCGGGATATAGTCCCTCAGTTGTCCAGTACAATCTGAATATTTAGATAAAAAAGTGGACATAGTTTTTAGTGCCATTTGATGTGGTATACTTCTATATAAAGACTTGACGTCCCAAATGAGCCATGTAAACAAACTATTCCAAGTAAAATTGTCCAATATTGAAAGCACATGTTCGGTGTCTGAATCAAAAAGTCCAGCCAAGAGCAAAAGTTCCCATTCAGGGATATATGGGAGGTGGGAAAAGATCCTTGTGTAGTTTGGGTAATGAGTGAAAAATAGGGATGATTGGATCATATATATATATATATATATATAAAATCATATTCTCTCTGATTAATACCTAGAGCCAAACACTTATCTAGCACTCTTTTCATGTCTTGTTATAAGGTTTTAGTTAGATATCCCTGTATCTTAAAATATGTTATCATCTTGGAGTAATTTGTTTTTCACCACGTGTTAAATTACAAGATCTAACCGTATGGACCAATCCCTTTAGATCAATTTCTGGAATGTAATATCTGGGGCCGAGACTGAATGGGATAAAAACACAGAATTTTTTTAAACTGAAATTAATTGCCAGATTAATCAAAGTATAAGATTGGATCTTCTCTTTTTGTAATCGTAAAAAATCATGATGAATAATCTGAATAATAAATGGTAGATTTGTATTTACATCATAAACATGTATTATTGCGCATGTAACGTTATCAGGATGATCTGATGTATCAACATTGAAAAAAGTTTTCTTCACAGTCAATGCGCGACAAAACCTATTAACATCCAAAATAGTTTGATATATGTCAAAGAAAAAGTGGGAGTAAAATCTAAACCATAAAATAAACCTGAAAATTGATCTTGAGATATGTTATAGGATGATACATTGACAACATTTAGGAGAACATTTATGAAGACGTTTTAGACACCGGTCTTTATAAGTCCTATACCTAATGGGCCTCTCCATAACTTTAGCAGATCCACCACTGCTTCTAAATGTAAGACAGCTTGTTTTCTTACCGCTCTTCTATGAAGTTTTTTTATGTCAACTTTTTGTCTCTTTGGTAGTAAGTAGGCTTAACAGCGGTATTGGATCTAGCCATAGTCTCATCTGGTTCATCTGTTATAGCATCAGAACTTGAAGCTGACTTTAGATGATCTCCGCCATCTGCGGTATGTTTTTTCCATCTCAAGATGGACTTGGGATGATGTTCTCAT